>LPNX010835799.1:705931-913546 GCA_001517045.1 Pseudotsuga menziesii
CGCTCAGGATGCTTCATGTATATCTCCTCATGAAGACCTCCATGTAGAAATTCTGACTTAACATCCATATGATGCACTTCCTAGTGCTTAGATGCTGAAATTGCCAAAACTAGGCGGATGGAGTCCATTTTTGCAATTGGTGCAAAGGTCTCATGGTAGTCCACACCTTGGACCTGAGAGAAACCTTTTGCCACCAGCCTTGCCTTATATTTATAGGTGCTACCATCAGCAGCAACCTTGGTCTGAAACACCCACTTGCATTGAACCAATTTCCTTCCCGGAGGAAGAGAAACTAGCTCCCAAGTAGTGTTTTTTCTGAAGAGAATTCATCTCTTCATCCATGGCAACTTGCCATCTCGGATCCTTCCGAGCATGGTAGTAGGATTTTGGGTCTGAACTAATCATCAAATAGCAAGTTTCAGACAACAAATTATCAGGACAAGAGAGTGCAATACCTACTCTTTGGAAATCATACCGGGTTCTCCTTGGATCATCCAGATTTGCAATGGTATCTCCTGCGGAGGAGAGTGTCTATCGGGCCCATGTGGGAAGATGATTTTGTACTTCAGGTTCTGATTCAACATCTGATTTTTGCTACACATTGATATAAAAAATCAGAGGATCCAAATCAGGGTCATTACCCCCAATTTCGTCAACCAAATATTCAGTAGAATAGGAAGGAAAATCAGTAGTTTTCTTCTTCACTAGTTCCACCTCCCGAAGAGGCTCATCGAAATTGACACTTCTCTTAATGATGATCTGTTTTGTTTTGATATCCATGAGCTTGAAACCTTTTGATTCATCAAGATACCCAATAAACAGACATTCTATGCTTTGCGGTTGCAAATCCTTTCTTTTATCAAGTGGAATCCGGGCCCATGCAGTGGACCCAAACACCCGCAGGTTCGACACATTCGGCTTGTGTCCGAAGTATGCTTCGAAAGGGGTCTTCCCTTTCACGGATGAGTGTGGCACCCTGTTCTGAATGTATTCTATAGCATGCATGGCTTCATCCCACAAATTTGCATCCAACTTCTTTTATTCCAACATACAAGTGGTCATCTCCTTGAGAGACTGATTCTTCCTTTCCGCTACTGCGTTCTGCTAGGGAGTGTAGGGAATTGAATGTTGGACTTGAATACCACTTTGGGAGCATATGTGCAACAACTCATTACTGAAATACTCCTGCCATTATCAGATCTCAAGATCTTGATCTTAAGCCCAGAGGAATTCTCAATCAAGGCCTTCAGTTCAGAAAATTTTTCACATACTTCAGACTTCTTTTTGAGAAAGAAGACCCATGTGTACTTTGAAAAATCATCAATAAAATTCAGAAGATACCTTGATCGATTCATGGATGTGATAGGCATCGGGCTGCTGATATCAGAATTTATCAGCCCCAATATGCATGTAGCTCAGTTCTCCTTCCCTCGATCGAACTTGTGCTCAGGGTGTTTTCCAATCACACAGCCCTTGCAATTTCCAGTGGTTGCCTTGATGACCGGGAGGCCTTCAACCATGGATTTTTTCTGTAATTGCTGCAAATATTTGAAATTTAGATGGCCAAACCTTCATGCCATAGCCTACTAACTTCATTTCCATGAGTTAGCAGAGCAGTGGGATTTGCATTTTCAACAAAGTGAGAGAACTCATAGGCTTTTGCTGCATGATGGTTTCCAAGGCCTTTAGCAATGAGTTTCCCGGATGCAAGCTACATTATCTCAACATCATTTGGGCTGAAAGAAACTCTCTTAGGCACTCCTGTATGTGTCATCTGATAGACACTAAGGATATTTGATGCCAGAGACGGTACATACAAAACATTTGAAAAATAGCCATTCTCAAGATCAACCGTACCTTGTCCTTCTGAAATGATGGTGGAGTCATCTCCCATGTGGATGGGGATGGATTTGCCGGTCTCCAAGGATGAAAAGGAGTCTCTTTCAGCCATCATGTGGTTCGAAGCTCCAGAATCAATCAAGAGTGCTTTGGACTTCGAAGTGCTTGCCATGAGGGAATGACATTTTTCATGTTGTGGTTCCTGATCTTCCTGATCTCTCCTCCAAAAGATTTCCGGAAGATTGATGTGATTTCTCTCAATGAGAGAGGCAGCTTCATCAAGCTTCTTCTTCATGCAGGCATGTTCAGGGTGGAATCCCTTCCCGCAGTATGAACACTTGACTTTTTCCTTTCAATGGTGCTCTTTTCCTTTGTTCTTCCTTGAGCCAGAAGACTCATCATGCTGCTGGTTTTCAACTTTAGGCTTAGAAGCTTCGAATTTAGTTTTTGGGTTCTTCTGCTGCTTTCCTTTACCCTTCAAATCTTTGGGCCCCGAGACATGGAGGGTTTGATCATGGGAGGATCTGATGATCCCCATCTGGACAAGCTTATCATGTTCACTTGTTAGGGACTCAATGAAGGCATTGAGTGTAGGCATCTTCCATCCAGGGGTTGTGAGATTCCCCACACGGAATGTAGAGACAAAAACTGAATAATCAGCTCTAAGTTTGGATAGTATAGCGAGGATGAGCTGATCATCCACCTTCTCCACTTTGCATTGCTTCAAGAGTAAGACAGTGTGCTTGAACTTTGTGAAAAAGTCATTCAATGTCTAGAAAGTGGAAGGCTAGAGAGACATCAATTCATTTTGAGCTGGTAAACTCTCAAATCACCCTGCTTTCCATATAGGGTTTCCAATTTGTCCCAAATTTCCTTTGGAGTCTTCAATCCTGAAAGATGGAAAAGAAGATCCTGGGAAATAGAGAGGCACAAGAAACTGAATGCTTCATCCTTCTTGTTCAGTAATCTTGATTTGTCTGTAGCAGAACCAGGCTCATCTTTAGTGTCCATGGTGACTCTATAGAGTCCTCTGGAGCACAGTTGAATCTCCATGTCTCCTTTCCATGAGTGGAAATCGTATGGAGTCAAAAGATCTACTGAGGAGGCCATCTGGATCTACTGGAGCAAATGCTTCACCTATAGAAAACCTGAAAAAACACAACAGAAAGGACAATGTAAGGTCGGACAACCTGCACATTTTAGGCTTTCATCACACCTAGCATAGTCAATCAAGCAAGCTTGAACAACAAGTTCTTTACTTGGGGTATTAAGTGGTAAGCCTTGGCTTCTGATGTAGTTCTGGATTTTTGAGCTATTGCTCAATTTTTATGATCTGTCAAAAACCTTGTTTTTGAGAGATCTGAGCTTCGTCCCACTGTGATCTCTGATACCATATTAAACTTGCATAGTGATCTAGGGACTAAACACAAGTCTCATCAAAGATTAATAACAATAAGTCATGAAAATGGTGTAATTGGGCTATAGAATGAGTAGTCGCTCTGTATATTCACACAAAGAATGAGTAATACAATACAATGATCATGCTACAAGCATGAATGACAAAGAAATTCGAATTCCCAAGGAGGTCATTCGAATTGAATGAGTGAGTCTAGCTTAACTGAATGTAAGCCGTAGTCAACACTCTAGTTAACCACTGATCAAAACCCTAATTGACTCAACGGAGCCCTAATTGAAGTTGAAGTGCAATAAATGACTGAGTCTAACTGAAAGTAGGTCAGACACATGTCACAGCAAGCCAACTAACAAGTGGTAGTGTTTCAATGACTCCAATGAACCCCTATGAGGTTAACTGAAGTGTAACTGAACATGAGAAGTGGTTGGAGGTGCATATGTTGAATCCAATTCATTAAATAATCAATAAATAATCAATTTAATGAAGGAGGGCGCCTTCACTGCTCTGTTTAACTAATTGTAACCATCAGTTAGCAATATGGGGCATTAATGACACTCAGATCACCCTTGGAGTGCTCCAGTTAGCCTCCCCGAATGTAGGAGAAGGCTAAGTTAGCCTCCTTAACTGAAGGTAGGCGTGGGTGTGATCTAGCTGATGTCATCTAGTGCTCCTATTATGTCAATTAAGTCAATAATAGTTAGGATAGTGGTTTAACTAGGCCAAATTGACCAAAAAGAGTGTGTATGGTGGTAAATGTCTCCAACATATATTTAGTTTATATTTTTATGGGTTTTGTGTAAATTTGTCGGTATTGATTATGGTATCTAATTTAGCAATGACATCTAATGGGGCAAGGAATAAAGATAACTAACTTAGTTAATCCACTCTCATATCTCTTACGTGAATCTCAAAACACTCAACCACTTGAGATAGCCTATTGTTGATTTAATTTTGTATATATAAAAAGTTATAAATTTTAATTTTGTGAATGTGTGTGTGTAAAATAAGAGTATTTGTATTTATACACAAATTGGGTCACTACTTTATCCAACTACCAAGGTAAAAACCCTAATATAGTTTGAAATTATAGGATTCAAGATGTATTTTTTCCAGGTAAATGATCCTAGGGAAAACATCTAGGCACTTTCCCTCATTTCAAGGATGGTACCCAAGGTAAATCCTAGATTCTTCAAAACACAAACCCATTATGACAACATACCCATTGTGAGCTCAACATGTCAATTACAAGAATAAGAATAGAATTCAATAGGGGAGGATAACACTCCATCCCACAACCACTCGAACTAAATCCAACTGGCAATAATATTCAAGATAATAAAGAAAAGTTTATCAATGAAAAATAGAGACAAAACTAATTTAGTTCTATTATTAATAAGTTTATAGGATTGATAACATGATAAACACTCCAAACAAAATACAAGAAAGTATGATATTGCATAACATAAAATTAATTTTTTCATTAGAGGAGAATCTTGCATCTTAAGGATGTAGAACTTATAGTTCACCCTGCATATCTTCCTTGGTCTGACAGCCTTCAATTGTAGGAAAGGGCAACTAAATGGGAGGGAGATCCATAAATTTCGCTATGTGAGTGACAAAAACTTGGGCAATAGAGAGATTAATAGTGAACTCACTTGTCTTGATTTGAAGGATAAGGAGAGTGTCCCTATATTCCTTTCCCAATCCCCGAGTGTAAAAATGTTCTTGACAATGAGCCAGTAGAGGCAATCCTTACTCCCACATTGCTATTCCCTCCATGCCTCCATGTTTTTAATCATCTTGGTGATTTTGAACTCCATTGCTCCTATGGCCACAAATTTGTTCTTTATAGTATTTCTAACTTTCATTGCATCCTTGAGAGATGCAAAGAAACATGCACACATCTCCATGGTCGCTCAAAACTCTCAAAGATCTAAAGTCGAAACCTAAAACATAGCACAACAGGAGTAGACTCTCTACCCTTCAAACCACATTTAACAAATAGATTGAACCATATGCCAAATGATAAAGAGTGGTGACACTCCTTGAGGTAAATCTCTTGTGAAGATCATTCCACAATTATAGAGGATCGAAGGGAGTAATTTCTCTCAAACAAACAATGCATTCTTCACACAAATGACAATAAATGGACTAAGAAATTAATGTTTTGCGGTTTCTACCATCGAATGTATAGCCACCTCCTCATCTCATGTATAAATGCACAATAACTTAAAGCCCCACATGGAGCAAGAGAGAGAAATGGTGACGTCTATATCCTATTATTCCTTCTTGAAGCAACGATGCTTCCGCTTGACAATATCCTCATGGGAGTAAAGTGAAGCAAGGGTGCTCTTCCTCCTTAAGAAAGACCTTTAAATACCCAAGTGATTCTAAAACTCCTTTGTTAGCCATCATGTCAAGCTATGAGTGTCATTGTTAGCCTTGGCTCAACTAAATTAAATCAAAATTGCGAGGAAAAATAATTGTTCTAAAATAAAGGTAAGCCACTGATGGAAAGGAGTTTATGTTTGCTTGACTCAATGCTGTAATGATTATCAAAAAAATCCAATAACAACATCATCCCTTCAATCCACTTATTTAAAAAAATCTTTAACATCATTAAAACATATACTTTATTAATCATTCTATATCTCAAAACTCAAACAAATAAAAACTTTTAATATCCTTTTAAATCTAAAATGGCTCCCCACTCCTATCACACATGAATTATAACTATACCTTAACATAATGCAACGCTCCTTTAAAATTATAAAAACCAGCGTAGATTCAAATGCTAGGCTCTATCAAGCGTCGAGAGGGATCAAATCTCTAGAGGTGCAAACCTCTTCTTAGGTATTGCACTCAAGGAGCTATCAACTTCTGTGTGTCCTATATATAGCCATTGATTTGATTCAAATCAAAAGACACGTATTTTTATTTAAGGTCGACATATAATATTTTTATTATTAATATTTAATATTTTTATGGCCATACATGGTTTTAAAACCATGTGCAAGGCCCTCCTAAAACCATGGGTTGTTTAGGAGGCCTTGCACATGGTCTTAAAACCATTTGCAAGGCCCTCCTAAACCATGTACAATAAAACCATGGGTTGTATAGGAGGCCTTGCACATGGTTTTAAAACCATTTGCAATGCCCTCCTAAACCATGTACAATAAAACCATGGGTTGTTTAGGAGACCTTGCACATGGTTTTAAAACCATGTGCAAGGCCAACATTTTTTTGGGCATAATTCAATTTTTTATTTTTTATTGTTTTTTTAGGTAGGAACATTACAACATCTCCCCCATATTAGGTTGTTTTTCTAGCCGAAATTTATTTTGGCGGATAATTATTTTTTTATATTTTTTAATAGCCGAAAAAATATATTTATTGACTTTACAAAATGATCTTACTTTTTAGAAGTAAAAAGTAACATTACATAATGTTATGTAACATTACAAGATCTCCCCCATACTGGGCTGTAGAGCGCTTCTCAGCGCAATCAAAATAATTTACCACTTTCCCTTTCGTTTACCAACCATGGTAATCCCCAGTTTTTTTCAAGAAGAAAAAGATTGTTCCTTGATATTCATTAGAATCAAAGGTAGAAAATATAGGGTTGAATATACAAAAGTATCCACACATAATAGTCAAATAACTATGGCAGGCAGTAATGTGAGAGAAACATATCATCACAGATTTATCATGCCCAAAACCATCCTTAAAGACAGTAAAAAATTCAGCACATCTACTGAGGACACATAAGGAGTCCTGACAATTTATCCAAGGAATCTCTAGAGGGACAAAGAACACCCCTTCGACTAAACTAAAGTGATGCTAGATGAGAAAACTCATACGAAATCTTGACCAAGGCTCAAGAAAGTGTAAACTCATCCAAAGAATTGGAAATGAGTAGAGCCAAATCAAAGGGACATACTCATCTATCAAAATAACTGGATAGTAGTGCACCCAATCATCTCTCCATAAAGAAATTCCAAACAGGAGAGAAAACCCATATCGAGTGAAAGAGATTCCTTGGATAAAGCATCAGCACTCGAATTTTGCTCCCTATAGATATGTGAGAAGTTTATAGTGAGAAAGGAAGATTTCATGGCAACAATACGTTCACACCAGTGAGCCAGGTCAATCACATTCAGTTCTGCCTCCATCCTCGCCCAGTTAATAGCCACGTGTGAGTCCCCCCAGATCATGAGTGAGGGTAAGCCCAGCTCAACATAAAAAAACATGAGGGACCAAAGGGCCAATAGTTTTGAGCGTGTATTAGTACTGAGACCAATACCCAATTTGGCATGGAAATGGTGTGATGGACGGATATGGAGAATGAAACCCGAGCCACCCACACAATAATTTGCAGCGCCATAAAAAAACCATGAGGGGTATGTGATCATCGGAGCATGACCAATAATCCGAGATCGAGTATGTTTTTCCTGCACAGGATAGGAGAGAACTAAGTCCAGGATCCATTTGCAGACCAACTCCACCAGGGGGATAGCATCATTGAAGATTGCACGGTTTTCGGTGTTATAGATGCACCACATATAGAAAAAATGTAGATGCAGTAGAGAGTGGGACTGTGCAATCTAGTGATTGAGATTAGTCAACACTAAGAGATCATTCCAGATAAGATCCATCCCATGTATGGAGCTAAGTACCGATCTGACGAACTGTGCAAAGGTGCAAGAAGAAAAAATATGATTCAGAGACTCCTACCCCGATTTACACAAGCAACAATAGTGAGGGCCCATACAGCCTCGTTTTGTTAGGTTATCCCATGTACAGATTATGTCTTCCACACACAACCAGATAAAACATTTGATTTTAAGTGGGTACTTCCAGTGCCAAAGTTGTTTCTATTGCCACCATAAGGATACTTATGTGTTACTTCTTGCAATAAAATAGTAAGCAATTCGAGCTGTGGCCAAACCCTTATCTTTGTTCTGCATCCATATGATACAGTCCTTTGTCTGATTGAGCCTGATACCCCCATGGTAGAGTCCCTTGATATACTTGTTCCAATCATTTTTCCATATTCCACCCAGCTCAAGGTCCTCCGTAGACAACCAGTAGTAAGGAGAGCCTATGATATTACAATTGCAAGCCTGACTGATTCTGGTAATGCCATAGTCCTGGAAATATTCACGAAGACCCGTAGAGAGTATATAAGCCGAGGTCATACCAGCAACAAGTTATTCTTACCACTGTTACTAGATGATGCTCATAGATATGTTTATAGGGGATTCTCATGCATATTATGATACATACACAATTAAATTTAGTGAATAGGTTGTTAATCCCAAGTTATTCTTACTATTGTTACTAGATGATGCTCATGGATATGTTTATAGGGATGCTCATGCATATTATGACACACACAATTAAATTTAGTAAGTGTATTGAAAGTTTAGAAATCATATTCTTAATCCAATGACAAACGTGAAATAAGCGCCCAAGATATATAGATAAAGTTTTTAATGGTATAAAATATAACAGATAATATAAAATTATATATCATGGACTATCACCATTGATAATACTAAAAAATAGGATAATATATATATGCTATGTAAACTTATGAGCTTGTTTATTTTAATACGAGTCCTCCTATTAGGTGTCCTAACATTATTCATGTTTTAATTATAAAAGAATCTAAATAGAATTATATAGATTTAGATATCTCTACTACGTTGACTATTTATCGTTGCTAAGTTGAGTGTCAATTATGGTTGAGGCAATCGCCATATCATTTACACCTAATTTTTTAAAAGGTCAAATCAACATGAGGCAGTCACCATATCTTCACATGTAATTTTTCAAAAAGGGTAAATCAACATGAGACACTTGAGGCGATCACCATGTCTTCACACTTAATTTTTTAAATGGTAACAACATGAGACGGTTGAGAAAATCACCAAATATTCACACCTAATTTTGTTAAGGATAAAATCAACATGAAACACTTGAGGCAATCACCATATCTTTGCACCTAATTGAGGGCAATCATCATATCTTCACACTTACTTATTATGGTAAAATCAATTTAAAACTTATTTTTTTCTAAGAGTAAAAATCGACATGACAAAAAGTTGTTGGATTTTGTAATATGTTAGGTTAGGAAGTTTTTTGAGTTTATTGGAAAGAAATACATTCTTTCTTTGTAAATTGTCAGAAATCCTTCAAAGATTAATGGTGATTGATAAGATCTTTATAATGGGTTGAATTTTGTTGTACGATGTTTTGAAGTGGTATCCAATTTTTTTAAATTTTTCTTAAGGATTGAGTGTGCTTCTTAAAGATGGTGGAGGGAGTTTTTGCACTCACATTGAAGACCTTGATTAAGTTTCTAATTATTATTTTTATAGCCCCAATTGATATTCAAAGAATATTTATTGAGACAAATTGAGATTGATATCTTAAAAGGCTTGGTATTTGGTGTCAATGAAAACATAACATGGTTCAAGATTAAAATATATTTATTTTAGTGTGAGATAGCAAATTCTAAATAACATGCATTTTTATTTATCATTTATCTTAGAGAAAATAAAATAGGAAGGAAGTGTATGTTGTTATTGAGCATTTGGCTAGTTTTGAGCCAGCAGCTGCTCGGTTCAAATCCCCTTAGGTGAGGTGCACTAGTCTACATCATTGGGTTTACTAGGGTTTACTAGGGATGCCACCCACAAATGTTTCCCTACATTGTTTTCCTTAAAAAATAATGTGGAAGAGAATTATGTATATACAAGGTATACGTAGATTTTGTAAAAATAAAAACTTTCCTTTAAACTTCATCATTCAATTATACTTATCTCCAAATTAACCATAATTCTATCACCATTCAAAGTTATCTTATAAACCATTTTTTTCATACTCTTCACTCTCATCTTAAGAAATTTAAAATATATACTCACAAAAGAAATTTAAAATATATACTCACAAAATAAGCATAGGTATCAACCATCACATATACATATAGTGACCAACCTAAATATAAAATAGATAAAAAAAAAAATTCAAATTAAAAAAACTCTTCATTTTCCTATATTTAATCTATTAATAAATAGTGTTATAAAAACGATACATTATAAAACTTTGGGTTCATCATAAATATTATAAATGTCTTAAAACATTTAAAATTGTTAGATACTTCCAAATATTTGCATCATTTCCCTTTTTCTTCCTGACTTGAGATTCTTCTTAAAATCACAAAATCAAACATAGGTTTATTCATTCATTGCACAGAGCCCTGCCGAAATTAAACATAGGTCCACTCATTCATTACATACAGAATCAAGGCTCAACAAGAGCAAATATGTCACTTATAAGAATTGAACCTAGATGGAGAGGGTAACATTCATTCCTCCCAACCACCCTAGCTACAACCAATAGATCCTTCAATTGTGATACTTAAAGGACTACTTTGTATTTTAAAATATTATTAGTGAAATAAGTATAAAACTTGTTTGATTTGCTTCTTGGATACTCTAAGATAATATTAGTTAAATAAGTATAAAACTTATGTGGTTGACTAATTAGTAAATGCACATAATAAATATTAATTTAATGGAGTGACTTTGTACATTTTGTTTAAAAATCAATTAAAAAAATTGGATAATTAAAATATTAATACCTTAAAAATCAATTAAAAAAATTAGGTAATACCTTAGAATATTGATATCATAAGGTAGATACATGTGATATTGTATGGCCTTTCATATAAGACTATGAGATAAAATTGTGTTGCGAAAAACCACATCATTCCAACATAAACTTGTATCATTTGAAAAAGAAAAAAAAAACTAGCAAATGGAATTACATATTTTAATTAACAATATGTTGTGCATTTTTATTATTATGTATTTTATTCTTGCATATATTTAAGAAATTATTATTAACTTTATTTTGAAAATAATTTTAAGGAAAACTAGTTATATTGAATTATAGCCTAAATTAATTAGGAAAACTAAATTGGTGCTTACTGGAATGTATCTAGTAAGAAAAATGTGATAGATATGGGATTAATGTGTTTATTTTCAACAAATTATTTCAATGTTCCTTAAATAGTCTTTAGATTTGTCCATTATATTTTTTCTTCATATAAACATTAATATCTATATTAAATTATAATTTTAATTTTCAAATAAATAAAAAACATTTATCATTTTAAATATAAATGAAGATTTTTATTTAAAAAAATAAAAATAAAAATAAAAATTATTATAAACCAAAAACATTGTTACCTTAAAAAAAATCCCTTTATGATCATCAAAATATATCATAAAACCTAAACTTTGTTGTTGTTATTCAAGACTTGCTTCTTATTACATTCATAAGAAGAAGAAAATTACAAATTTATAAATTATACAAATACATAAATGCAAAATTTTATTTTCTAAGAAAATAAAGGAACATTTTTCATAAATGAAAAAAATACATTGTTGCGCTCTTCCGAACACTCAAAGAATTTCTTTATTAGCATCAAAATATATCATAAAAACTATAGTTGTGTTTTTTTTAACAAAAATCGTTGAAGAGCTTTTTAATAAAAAGAGAAATTATCTATTACATTGATATGGACACATACTGCTCCGAGAGGAAGACCACTTCCATGCCTCCTTATGCGTCCTTTTCCAATCTATTTTTTCAGTATAATTTCCTATTCTTTGAGTATTGTAACTCCTTACAAACTGCCCAAGCAGGAAAATACAAAAGCATGACATTCCAAAAATGTGGTGGAGAGGTACACTATAAAGGGATCTAATTTCTCTCATTGTCCTGTTGATCGCAGACTAAAATGCCGCAATCTAGACCCGCTCCCTTATTGACCATAATATCCGCTTGTTTATTATTTTCTCTCATAACATGCAGGAAGTTGATCGCTTTGTATACATTTACAATACTTTTTAGGAGATGATGGGTCTTGGTAATTGGATTCTTTTGTTTCCTCGCCAGCTTCTGTGCTTCCCCAATGACCATACTCGAGTCACCAAAGACCACTAATTACTCAATGCCATATTTCCTTATCAGCTCCTGGCCTTTAATTAAAGCTAACCATTCTGCCCCATTGTTAGTCTTTCTGTCGATTCCCCAAGCGTACTCTTTCATCTTGATTCCTTCGGAATTGAAGTAGACTCCCCCCGCACCTTCCATCCCAGGATTTCCTTTCGAGGCTCCGTCAAAGAACAAAGAACTGCAGCTAAGCTTCTTCCACTAGCTTTTAAATTCTTCCAAGCTCATTCTTATTTGCCAATCTTGCAATATTGTTTTTTTTTGGATTAACCATGGTAGATGGGATGGGAGGACTAGCAAATCGGAGACCCATACTCTTTCTTCTGCTATCAATGGTTCTTTACTAATGTTGTGCATTCCCCTCATGGATAAAACTTCCGCCCAAAGTGTCTTTGCAGCTGCTACAACTTTTCCTGGACTGCTTTTTCCCCCTCAAAAATCTATTTATTTCTTGTTGTCCAAATCTTCCAGCAGATATATCTTGGGAGAACTTCTCAAGCCCTCACAAAATCTGGTTTGTTAGAAAGTGATCCGTGATAGTAGTCCTTCCAGCAAGCGAATAAATCGTTCTAGTTTGTTGGCGGAGTCAAGTCGAAGTGCAGGTCTTTGTATGCTTGGTTCCATTCCTCTCTGGAGAATTTACATTCTAAAAAAAGATGTTCTAGAAATTCCTCTGATTCTTTGTAGAGAATGCATCTCAAAGGACCTTTGATACCTTTTTTTCTTATGTTTTTTGCTGTGATCATTTTGCGGTGAGCTAGTATCCAAAAAAATAAATTAATTTTTGGAAAACCATCTATGTTCTAGATCTTTTTCCATTTGTCGTTGATGTCGCAGCTGATGTGCAGACTGTCCACAATGTTGTATCCCTCCTTCACTGTGTAACATCCCAACTTTCCCCAAATTCTCTCATCTTTCAGCTCGCGGTGGATAGGAGCTGACAATAGCGAGGTGAATAATTGGTAGCCTGGCTTGAGTTGGTCGATCTCTAAATCACGCCAATTGTCCCATCTTCCACTTTTTGTCCACGCTGAGAGTTCGTGAAGGGTGGTAATGTTCATGGTATCCAGTCTCTGCTTTAGCTCTGTGGATGCCTACAATAAATTAGCAGGGGATGCGTTTCCACACTTGTCTTTCCAGATCTTGATTTCCCGCCCGTTACTTGGTGTCCAATACAAATGCTCTTTTAACATATTCACAGACTTCTTACACAACTCCATATCAGTGAACCTTTTTTGTCCAAGTTGATCTTGTCCACGCATTTCTTTCTGGTTCCATTCATATAATTTTTTTTGCATAATTTTCTTTCACCAAGCTCTTTCTCCTCAGACGATTCTCCATAGGATGTTGGCTCCAAGAGATAAATTCATTTCGCTTGGATCCCTTATTCTAGATCTTCCATAGATTTTTGTCCTGCAAACAGTTTCCCAATTCACCAGGAGATTTTTTTTTTTTTGTCTGATTTGCCTCCTTGCCAAAGAAATCTTTTGATTTCTTTTGAAAATTCTTTCATTATTTTGTTTGAGGCTAGTGAGATTGAGCAGTCGTAAATAGGGTAGGCAGAAAGAACAGAGTTAATGAGGGTGAGCTTTCCAGCCAGATTAAGCCACCTTGTCCCCCATGCGTTAATTTTGTTCTTGATCTTGTCAATCATCCCTTACCAGTCTGCAGCCCTTTTTTTACCTTTGAATATTGGAACCCCAAGGTAATTGAAGGAATTCCATGTTATGCTTCCTTCAAATCCAATGGCCCTTGCTATCTTTGTTAAAGTTCCTATGGGCAGTTCCAGTCGTATATTTTTGACTTGGTTGAGTTCACTTTGTCATCATATGCTTTGAGGAAAGTAGATAGCGCACCTTTGAATCTCTTTGCAATTGTGATAGATGTTGCTCCTAGCATAATGGCATCATCTACAAACTGTGCATGGTTGGCAGCTTTCACTCTTTTAGCTATTTTCAGACCTTTTAGATCACCAGACTCATGCAAATGTTGTAGATTTATGCTCATAGATTCAACCACCAGGAGGTAAAGGAATGGGGACATAGGATAGCGTTGTTGGAGTCCCCTAGTTTCCTGGAAGAATTTGGTAGGTATTCCATTTACTAATGGTGCTATCCATGACCTGTTGATACAGGTTTTTACCCATGTTACAAATCTTTTTGAAAATCCAAACTTGGACATGATTTCAAAGAGAAAAAAAATGATTTACTCTGTTAAAAGCATTAGCCATATCCAGTTTAATAGCCATAACTTGTTGCTTTTTTTCCATGTTGGAGTGTATATATTCCTAAACGATGATAATATTGTCCAGAATCTGACGTCCCACTACAAAACCTCCTTGCGAATCTGAGATGAGGCGTCCCATGATGCTTTTCAATCTAGTGGCCAAGATTTTTGACAGAATTTTATATGAAGTGTTGCATAATGAAATTGGCCTGAATCTATCAAGCGATAGAGGACTCTTTTCTTTTGGAATTAAGGCCAAGAAGGATGAGTTAGTGGCCCCTCTGATCTTGTCTTTTTTCCTTGTCCAATTTAGCATTTTTTCAAATCTTCTTTTATAATATCCCATGCTACTCTATAAAAATTTATTGTAAATCTGCTTGGTCCAAGTGCTTTATCAACATGGAGTGACGAGATTGTGTTTATTATCTCATATTCCAGAATGGGATTTGCAAGCTCTCTATTCTCTGCATTTTTTATGAGTGAGGGAATACCAAGGAGAAGATATGCTTGTGCTTCCGGGTCAACCTCTTCAGTATCCGTGTATAGCTCTTGAAAATGAGTGAAAGCATGTTCCTTTATCTCTTCATGCCCTGTTATTTTGCTTCCATATTTATCCTTAAAA
Source organism: Pseudotsuga menziesii (assembly GCA_001517045.1). Taxonomy (NCBI): domain Eukaryota; kingdom Viridiplantae; phylum Streptophyta; class Pinopsida; order Pinales; family Pinaceae; genus Pseudotsuga; species Pseudotsuga menziesii. The sequence goes on from LPNX010835799.1 coordinate 721,060, forward strand.
TCCTTGATGGCGTTGTAACTTTCCTGAAACTTGGTTTGCTTATGAAAGTACTCAGTATTGTTGTCTCCTCCTTTCAACCACATATGTTTGGCTTTTATTCTCCACCCCTCTTATATCTTCCTTGCAACGTTTAGAATTTTAATGTTCAGCTCTTTTTGTTGCTTCATATCCGCTGGAGTCAACTTGTCCACTTCCATACGGGACTGTAAAGCGGATAAATGACTTTGCAATTAGATTTTGTGAATATTTGGATTCATAAACCCTTCTTTCACCCATCTTTTCAATCCAGGTCACACTGATCTTAGTTTTGATTCGCAGATGTAGCTGAGCGATTTGTAGTGTTGAAGTTTCCATTCCTTTTGAATTAGATCCAGAATTTTTCCATTGTGCAACCAGATCTAGTTGAATTTGAAAGGAACGGCCCCAATATTGATTGGAGGGGATAAAATCAGATAAATTGGCTTGTGGTCAGAGACTGCTGAAGGAATAGCAAGAGAGGTTGGAAGGAGGTCCTTCTGTAGGAAGGTGGAACTTACCAGATACCTATCCAACCTTGTCACTACATGTCCAATTCCAGTTCTTCTATTGCTCCATGTGTACTTCCCATTCTTCAATGGAATGTCCAGCAGATCTAGATCTGTCATCAATTCCTCGATCTTTTCACCGAAAGGGTCTCTGACCTTTGTTCCTCCATGTTTCTCATATTGTGACTTAGTGGTATTGAAGTCCCAAGCAATGATGAAGTCTTTTCCTTGTAGATCTTCCTTTAGTTTTCTGATATCATCCTAGAACGTTGTCTTGTCCCTATAGTGTGTTGGCGCATATACATTACAGATGTACAAAGAAGTTAAGTACTTCTTTTCCTGAATTTCTGTCAGTAGCCAGTGATGGATTTCCCTACTTGATTTGACCAAAAAAATGTCTGATATTATGGTGACTATTCCCCCAGATGCTCCTCTAGAGCTTATGGCTTTACCTTTGCTATTTTTCTAGAAAAGACATGAAAGTGCCATAGCCTCCACATCTAGCATTTTTGTCTCTTGAAGTATCAGTATGTATGGCCTCTCTGTTTTGATTATCTCTCTTATTGCTTCTACTTTACTTAAGCCTCCCAGACCCCTGCAGTTCCAAGAAATGGTTTTCACCATTTCTTTATTGATTGAGATCCTACTCGGGATATACCATATGTTTTATCCCCTCCTGGGTTTTTAGGATACTGAAGAATTTTTTTTCCTAGAGACTTCTTTGTCTCCCTAGTTCTAGCTCTCTTTTTGCTTCTTGTTCTCTGAGGTATCTTTGTGACTTTCTTCCTTTGGTGTTTTGTTGCAAGGCTACTTCATGCGATTCCTGGGATCCTTGTGAAGGTGATCTTTCGACGGAGAAACCCTACGGCATGACTCTGCTATATTTTACCATCTCTGCCCAAAGATTTTTCGCTCCTATCATTTCTAGGAGATAGAGGAGGGATGCTCGCTTCTGCATGGATCTCTTCTTCTTCTGTTTCACCTGATATTATTTTCATGGGTGGGATTTCTCCCTCTTCTATGAGAAGTGCCTGGAATTGGTTACTGGTCGAGGTGTCTTTCCCTTCTTTAGGATTTTCCTTACTTATCTTTGGCTGCACCTCACTTGATACTGGAGGCATTTTCCTTCCCTTTTTTGTTTGTTGCCATCCTTCCTCTTGATTTTTTCCTGAGTTTTCATGAACTACCTTTGGGTAATTTTTAACAAAGTGATCGCACTCATGGCACTTCTTGCATTTGAAAGGCAGTTGTTTGTAGTCTACCTTTTGCATGTGTGCTCATCCATCCATGTATATATTTACGGCTTCTGGTAGGCCTTTCTCTAGATCGACTTCTACACAGATCCTTGCATAGGAGAACAACGGTCCCTTTGGTACCACTTTTTCAATGTAGTTTCCAAGAGAATTCCCTATTGCTTGCAAAGTTTCATGATTCTAGCAATGCAAGGGAATATATGGGAGGAAAACCCAAATCGGGACCGCTGATGGCACATCCTTTTCTGGGTCAAATGAAAGACTCCAACGGTTTAGGTATAAGCCACGAGGGCCCATGAAGTAGGGTACGTTCCTGAATATGAGATCTCTATCAGCTTTATTTTCGAACAAGAAGGTGAAACAACCTTTTCCGCAAAAACAATGTTGCAGGCCCCCGAAGATCAGGGGCATCCAGTTTTTGTTTATCCATATTTCCATAGTTTTTGGTGATGGCCATATTCCTGTAAAGTGGCCTATCAGACCTTTCTCACTCAGATCTAGGGCTTTCAATCTTGAAGTTGTTGACGTGATCTAGATTCAAGGAGCGGCTTCCCGCTTAACAAAGTTCACATTGTTGGAATCCCGGAGCGGGCAGAGTTGAGGGAGATGTGGTAGCCACCAAAGCTTTGAAGGCTTCATCTAAGATTATTCGGCGCTCCTCTGGGCTCAGATATGGGGGTGGCTCCATTCCTGAAGCTTCTGAAACCGGTTCAGATGATCCCTACTTCGATCATGATGCATATCTAATATAAATTACAATTGTATAAAGCTTGCTAATCCTCAACTGGCTAGAAGATCTCCTCACAGATCGTTGATCGCTGGAGGCTGGTCTCCAAGCAGATTGTTGATCGCAGAGTATTGATCAGCTGGCAACAACCTTGATCGCAGATCTTGAACGAATATCTCGATTCAAAAATGAAATTCACACTACTACATAATAACTTTGGGCTTGGTCATAGAGCAGGCTTCAGTATTGATCCAATATCTCCAAACGAACTGGCCTCGAGCTTGATCTTAGAGCTGGTTGATCTCAGCACTTGATCGTAGAGCTCACATGACTCGCAACACTGAAAAACCATAAAAACTATAGCTTTGTTGTTACATTCATCAAAATCAAAAAAATTATCATATAGGTTCTACATGATAGATAATAAAATGATTTCTTTTAGTTATTTTCTTTCTATTTAATTAGTAAGAAGTAAGTTGAGTTTTTTTTTCTAAAAGGTAGCCTACATCAATTTACAAAATGTGTAAGCAAACAAGGCATGCAAGTGTTCTAAAAACCCTCCATTATATGGATATAGTGATGTAGACCATTACCGTGCCTATAGACTTACAATATTAGAGAAAGAAATATGAAGTAAAAAATACATACAAACATATTCTATAAGCTCAACCTCACAAAAGATTTAAAAAAAACTAAAACTAGCATTCACTACAAGAAGCAAGAGAACTACATTACTAACTTTTATCTTTGGATTTGATTGCGATGTTGGAACCTTTCGTCTCCTGCAATAGTTTGAATAAAAGTCCTTTAATTTAAGTGGGCTTATGAGGGTTTTCTCCATATAAGCCAACAACACTAGTTAGCTCCCAAAACTAATTCTAAGCATCAAGGATAAAAGCATTAAAGGATTAAATATATAGCATCATATCCAAGTATTTTTTTTAAAAGTGTGTTTTCCTTTAGTGTTCATGCGGTCTTCCATGGGAGGTTCTAAGATGGGAGGGTCCTCGATTTTGGGAGGTTCTAAGATGGGAGGGTCCTCGATTTTCTTACCTTTAATAGCAACCCGCAATTCATCATCCATTTTTTCCACCTTTGAGAAGGATGAAGGATATATAGGAGTGGGAATGCACAAAGGTGGAAAGCTTTTACTTATTATAATATTTATAGAAAGATGAGATGCTCTTTCAAAGACTCCATGCTTTGAACGATTCTCATTTGGATCCTCTTTGTTCGATGCAAGGGGATCCTTACACTTATTGGCAGCCTGCAAACTTAGAAACGTCCTCAAGCTTTCATTGTAGAGAGGGTCCTAACCTTTCTTTACCTCCATACTTCTTGCTCTCTACATTTAAGTGTTTTCCCATATAAGCATGGAGACACGGCCTTGCATTGAAGCGAGAGGATCAACAGACCAAGATATAGGTTAAAGCTAATAGAGAGTAAACTCAAAATGATATCAACCATACTCTTGTGGTGGATGGGCCAAGGAACAAATAAAATTATAACTATTAAGAGGAAGAATGAGTATAAATAATCTAACAAAGGTATAAGGTTATGGGTTACTTCTAGAGAAAACAAACTACAAAGTGGAGGCATGGAGATAACTTCTCATCACATAGATTATGATGAGTATCCATGGTGACTAAGGGCTTACCTTTATTTCTCCCAAGTATAATTTAGATATGATGGATAACAATCTCCTCAAGATACACACACACACACACATGTATGCACGTGTACACACACGCACTCATGCGCGCAAACACACACGCACATTAATAAAAACATATATATAATTATATTATAAAAGGGTTGTTGAAAACTAGATAAGCAAATATTAGAATTATATCATCACTTGTCCAAAAATTCTCTTGTAGACTAATCATACATAATAAAGACTTCCAAAACAACAACAAAAGGAGTTCAAAAAACTACATATCTACTATACCTATGCGTGTAATGCCTAATGAATTGTCCTAGTAGTAATAGACATGTGAAAAACATATAACAGGAAAATTAAATAAAACAATGGCCACTATGACCTTCCTCTATGAAGTGATCTCCATGGTATGTTTAAAACCTTAAGAAACCATAAGTTGCCTTTAAATTGATTGAGAAACATTTGTGAAAAGTAGTATGATGTAATAATACATCTCCATGTCAGTGATCAATTGATCATCTTCTAACCCCATTCCTTGACTGTAGCTTCCAACTCCTTCTTTCTTTGTTTTTTCTTTAGGTGGCAACTATAATGTTCCTTGCTAAGATCCCTGCATGTATCATGTAATTTTGATATGCATTTCCCATGTGCCAGGACAAATGTAAAATTAACCCTTATTAATATAAAATTATAATATTGGCTTCGGTGGTGGCACACGCTGAAGAGAAAGGGGACTCGCCAATTCAACAAGGGAAAGTGTTGGGGGGGGTTCTATAGCCTAGAAGGAGGCTAAGGCATAACCCTGCTAACCCTATAATCTTAAAAGACTTCCTCTAATCTTTTATTTAGCCCGATCCTTTGTTAATGTTGTGCTAAACCTTGTTTACCCTTTAAATTTGTTTATTTTTCTAAGTATGCTTGGGGGGGATCTAAATGGAGGATTAGGTGGGAAATTATTATTTTCAATGGCCATGTTGTTGAATAGGGAATATTGTCCATGCAAGGTGATGGAAGCGATCCTGGAGGAAAAAGAAACCAATGGGGAAATATTGGAAAAAAAGGTACACAGAGGAAGGTGTGTATAATGTTGGATTGAACACGCACTCGTAGAGATTGGATATGTGCAGAGGAACTAGGTGAAGAGAGTGCAATGAGAGAGAGAAGAGTTGGATATTATACATATCAAAGTCATTTGTATGAACCGAACCTATCTCTCCTACTTATTTTGTTGGTCTTGGTTTACTGTTGTGTTAGGGTCGATTGAATGGTGAATATGCATGAACCGCTCTAATGGAGCTCTTGGCTATTGAGTAAGCAGTGATGAGTTTCACTATGGTTCCATTGGAGAGACACTAGAGTGGGAATTGTGTGGTTTGGCATGGAATTGGCCATAGCATGTTTTCTTGAATGTTTGTAGACCTTATTTAGATCTTTGCGTTTGGGAGGTGTAGAAAAATGGTATTTCCTGAGTTGGAGATAGATTATGGTTTCCTGTGTTAGGATTGGTAGAATGTTATTTCTTGAGTTGAAATTAATTTTTGGATTCTTGTGTTTGGAATTGTATCCCATGTTATTTCCTGAGTTGGAAAGAGATTGAGGTGGAGGGAGAAGTCCTCTAGTGAATTTACAAGTCCTAGCTTGGGGGTGGTCTCTAGGATCTGAAATAATATAGGCTAGTTAGAGACCTACGGTTAGGTGGAGCGGGGCAGCCACAAAGCCAATTTTTCATTGTGTAAAAATTTAGAAAAGTGTTCATGGCATAATCGAAATTAATAAATTGTTTAAGTGTGAATGAGAAATGTAATTCATGTATGCATGTTAGTATGATGAATGTCTAAGAAAGATGAAATGATAATAAATGAATGCATGAGTTTAAGTTTTTACTATGTTTCACTTTCAGTACTTAGATGCTTTCTAGCTTGAAAGACTATTTTAGTCTTGGAAGAAGTTATGCTTTGTTTAAAGGTTGTTAAATGCTTTGTTTATAAGTTGTTTGTTGGTTTAGTCCTTGTTAATTTTGTTAGCCAAGTTCTGTTATCTGGTTAAAGGGAAACAAGGCACCTTATGTATTCTTGAGGGCTTGTAAACCTTTGAGGGTTGCAGTTTTCCCTTTTACCTTATTATTTGTTCTCTGTTATGAGTAAATTATTGAAGGAATTACAATGGATGGTTAATGAATTTTGCCAAGGAATTGGAGTTAGAATGTTAATCAATTGTTAAATATTACTGTCCATTCCAGAATGATGATATATCTCTATTTATGAGGTGTTGTGTTAATATTTAAGTAATACTCTGTTTGTGAGTTGTTGTTGTTTTAAGCTTTGTCATTTTTGGGTTTAATGGCGGAAGTATGCCATTGTTTACCATGTTTTGTTGAGATAAATGGTAAAGGGACATAGTGCTTATGTCTTGGTTCAAATTTGCAAAGCCTTTAAGTACTTTAGTTTGGAATTCTTTTTTTATGAGTTGATTAAATATTGGTTAGTTATGCCCTAAATGAAATTACCAAACTGTTGTAGGCAGTGTTAAGGAATTTTTAGGGTTGTTGTTTATCTTGTTGTTCAAGTCTATTAGCATGTACTTGGTTTGGAGTCAAATGTTGAATAAGTTTAAAGAAATCCTCTGTGTGAAATGTTCCAATTCATGAGGTTAAATTGAGTAAAGAACAAGTAAATCCTTTGGTTTGTTCTGTGTTTCATGAGGAATATTGATGTATAAATGACATTAATAACTCTTTTGTATGGAATAAAGAGAATGAATAATAAATCTATTAAGTTCTTTTATTTTTCTTACCTTAGTAGTTTGTTGAAAATTAGTTGTGTTTCTTTGGGAAGATTGGAGTGATCATGACCATCGATCACCATTCTGATGTGATCATGACTGTTGATTATGGTGTTTTTGACTCCTGACTTCCGACGTACTGACGTCCAAATTTGGAAGTTAGGGTGATGGTTTGTTATGTTTTGTTTGTTTGTCGAGTTTTTGTCGACTCCCAACTTCCTACGTGTTGATGCCATGAATCAGAAGTCGGGAGGGATGAGTGTATTTCCTTATTGGGCATAATGACTCTTGAATGCCAACGTCGAAGGTTGAAAGTTCGGAGGAGTTGTTGTGGTTTTTCCCGTTTTGGTGTGTCGACCCCTAACTATCGGCGTTGGAAGTTGGTAGTCGGGAGGGATAAGTTGTGTTGTTGGTTATGTTATGCCGACTCCCAACTTCTGATGTCAGCAAGGTGGGGATCGGCATGGAAAATTCGAATTGACATGAGGAGGATCGAAGACCAATTTAGGCCATCGGATGTATTTGTCGGACTGAATCCTAGCTGTCGGATCTTGATAAGGTGTTGTTTAATGTTGTTTTTTGTTGATTAAATTTTTGATTAAGTTGATTTGATTCTATGCTTCCATAGTATTTGAGTCATTTGTGACTCGTTGTAATTATTTAACTTGATGTGGTTAACTGTTAAAGATATTTTGGATCCCGTATGTTACTCCTTGATCATTTTTAGCCGCCGATGGGTTTCACATGGTCGTGTAGCCCAGGGGGTGCGTTACAGTATGGTATCAGAGCAAAGGTTCTAAACCTTTTCCTTTGGATAATGTTTTAGAAAGTTTTAATGTTGTGTTGATGTTTAAAATGCTTGTTGAGTGATGAATGCTCTCGATTTATTTTTTTTTAAATCCTAAATTGAGCTTAATGTTTATGTAGATTGGGGTTTTGATGTTGATTTCTTGTTCCCTATAATGATAATTGAATTACATAGTTAAATTTTTAATGAAAGTATGTTACTCATGGTTATGTGGGATAACATGTATTGATAATAAAAAAATGAATCGTTATTGATGTTTCTAGAGAGTTTGGTCGTTCCTTACAACACCATTTTCAAAGAAGTGTGATTAAAGTTTTGGTTAAGCTTGATTAATTTGATTTGATTCTACACTTCCACAGTCTTTGAGTCATTTGTGAATCATAGTAATTATTTAATTTGATTCGATTAACTGTTTAAGAAATTTTGGATCTGGTATAGAGCTTCATGATCATTTTTTGCCATCGATGGGTTTTGCGTGGCCATGTAGTACATGGGTGTATTTTAGTCTGGTATCATAGAGAAGTTTTCGAACCTTTTTCCTGTTGGTAATGTTTTGGCATGGTTTAATGTTGCATTGATGTGTAAAATGCTTATTAAGTGATTAACACTCTGGAATTATTAAGAACATTTTTTATAAATTGATCTTAATGTTCATGTAGTTTGGGGTTTGGATGTTGATTTTTCATTCCTTGTATTGAGAATTGAATTTCATAATTAAATTTTTAATGAAAGTATGTTACTCATGGTTATGTGGGATAACACGTATTAATAAAAAAATAGATTGTTATTGATGTTTCCAAAGATTTTGGTGGTTACTTACAACGCCACTTTCAAAGTTGTGTAGTTTCTAGTTGTCTGTGTGGTGGGCAGGCAGAACTATAGGATGGATGAAAGCACTAAGGTATATTTCTTTGGTGAATAAGTGGGATTGAGTGAACAGAAGACAAAATCAAATGGCCATTGGTCTGAAATGGAACCTAAAGAAGTGTTCCAAAGATTCAAAAATATTCTCATGGGAAATGAAAATATTATGCGGTATATGGAATAATAAAACCAAATTAACCAACAGTTGATCTGGAACTTAATGCACTTGCATGAAAATATGCAACAAGTATCTCTTGCGGTGATAAAAGAAGAAGAGGATTATTTGGTTAGATAAATATCTTATAGATACCAACGTTCCCTTGACAAGGATGTGAGTGAAGGGATGACATAATACCAACACCGTCTTGGAGGTGGTTATCATGGAAATAAGAGACTTAAAAATAATAAGAATGACCATCATTCCTTAAGACATAAAAAAGAGGAAAAGTGAAGTAACGGATTTTCAAGGTGAGCTTGGGAAGCTCAAGCCTCCCACCTTTGATAGTGAAAAGTCTGGTGAAGTAGATGAGATGTGGCTACTAGAAATGAAAAATTATCTGAGGTTGCATGATTACTTAGATAATGAGGAAGCCAACATTGAAATATTTAATATTTAGGATAGAGCATACCATTGGTGGAAGGAGCTGATTCAAGAAGAAGGATTGGATGAAAGACAAATCTCATGGAGAAAATTTTAGAGGCTATTCAAGCAATAGTATATATCCTAGTAGTATTATGACAAGAAAATGCGATAGTTATTTGAAATCAACTTGGGTAATAAAACTATGGAAGAAAATGAAAATTGTTTCTTAGAGTTACTTGGCTATGTAAATTTCATCCAGGATGAGAAAGTTAAAGTTCAGTGTTTCCTCAGTGGATTTCTAGCCTACTATAGAGAGAGGATTACATATGATGAACCCCAAACATTAAAGGAATGTGTTCAGAAGACCACATGCCTATATGAGTAAAGTAAAAACATACATGAAGTGCACAAGTCAGTGAATGGAAGGCTGAAATAAAATCATGATGTGAAGGAGAAAGAGGCTGGACCTATGGACAATAAGAAGGAGTAGTTTACTTCTTCCAAGAATCCAATTGTAAATGTTGGTTCGAATGTGGTGGAGCCAATGTGGTAGAGACCTCCTTTCCAATTTAAATGTTGGAATTGTGGAAGAGAGCATTGTGTCAGAGATTTCCCAAAGAAAAGAAATAACCAATAGGTAAGCTTATACAATGTGCAAGAATCTTTTACAGTGGGAGATGTAGGTGGAAATGTACCTCGGTTGTGTGCATATTTATGTAATCAGTAAGCAACACGCCGGGAAGCCATGATAGGATTCAAAGGTAGATCCAAATTGGAGAATTCAAGTGCATATCACTTGTGCATTGAAAAGAATGACGAATACCGTCAGGGACAGGTCCACAAGATGGAAAAAATACCAACGGATCCTTCAGAGCCTTGAAGCAACTGTCTGAAAATATTAAAAAAAAATTGGACATGGGAAGATTATCCATGTCTTGTTTTGAAGGAATGTATTTTGTAATAAGTTTGAAATATTTGTGTTGTTCATGAGTTTTGAACAATGTAACACCGAGGACCATGTTGGTATTAAGGGGGAGGGAAATCTAATGTCCCTTGCAAATATCCCTGCTTGTATCATGTAATTTTGATATGTATTTCCCATGTGGCAGGACAAATGTAAAATTCAATCTTATTAATATAAATTATAATATTGCCTTTGGTGGTGGCATACACTAAAGAGAAAGGGGACTGGTAAATTCACGAAAGGAAAGTGAGGGGGGGCTTGTATAGTCTAGAAGGGGGGTAATTCATAACCCTGTCAACCATGTAATATTAGAAGACTTCCTCTAATCTTTTATTTATCCTAATCCTTTGTTGATTTTGTGTTAAACCATGTTTACCCTTTAACTTTTTTTATTTTTCTAAGTATATTTGGGGGAAAGGTTAGTGGAGGATTAGGTGAGAAAATAATGGTGTTAATGGACAAGTTTCTACATGGGTAATAGTGTCCATGTAGGGTGATGGAAGCGAGCTTGGAGGAAAAAGAAGCTAGGGGGGAAAGCTTAGAAAAAGAAGTCACGCAAAGGAAGGTGTGTGTGACGTTAGACTGAACACACACTCGTAGAGGTTGGATATGCGCAGAGGAACTCGGTGAAGAGAGTGCACCGAGAGAGAGAAGAGCCACATACTGTGCATATCAAAGTTATTTATAGGAACCAAACCTATCTCTCCAGCTTATTTTTTTTGTCTTGGTTGTCTGTTGTGTTGGGGTCGATTGAATGGTGAATTATGCATGAAACGCTCTGGTGAAGCTCCTAGGTGTTGAGTAAGTAGTGATGATTTCATTTTGGTGCCATTGGAGGGACACCAAAGTGGGAATTGTATGATTTAACATTGAATTATCCATATCCCTTTGTCTTAGATGCGTGTAGACCTGATTTAGATCTTTTCATTTGGGAGGTGTAATAGAATTATATTTCCTAAGTTGGATATAGGTTTTAGTTTCCTGTGTTAGGAGTGGTAGAATGTTATTTCTTGAGCTAACAATACTTTCTAGAATCTTGTGTTTGGAATTGTATCCCATGTTATTTCTTGAGTTGGAAAGATATTGGGGTGGGGGGAGAAGTCCTTTGGTGAAATGACAACTCCCATCTTGAGGGTGGTGTATGGGAGATGAAATAATATAGGTTGGGAAGAGACCTACGGTTGGGTGGAGCATGGTATCCATGAAGCTAGTTGCTCATCGTGTAAAAATTTAGATAATTATTCATGGCTTAATAGAAATTAATAAATTGTTTAAGTGTGAATGTGAAATGTAATTCATGTATGCATGTTAGTATGTTAAATATATTAGAAAGATGAAATAATGATAAATGAATGCACGAGTTTAAGTTTTTACTATGTTTATTTCTAGTACTTAGATGCTTTCTAGCTTGAAAGACTGTTAAAGTCTTGGAAGAAGTTATGCTTTGTTTAAAGACTATTAAATTCTTTGTTTATGAGGTGTTTGTTGGTTAAGGCCTTGTTAAATAGACTAGATGGTTGTAACATGAATTTTGTTATCCAATTCATGTTATTTGGTTCAAGGGAAACAAGGCACCTTATGTATTCTTGAGTGCTTGTAAACCTTTGAGGGCTTCAATTTGGCGTTTTACCTTGTTATTTGTTCTCTGTTATGAGTAAATTATTGAAGGAATTACAATGTGTGGTTAATGAATTCTGGTAAGGAATTGGAGTTAGAATGTTAATTAATTGTTAAATATTATTGTCCATTCCACAATGATGATAGATCTTTGTTTATGAGGTGTTATGTTAATATTTGAGTAATGATTTGTTTGTGAGATGCTGGTGTTTTAAGCTTTGTCATTTTTGGGTTTAATGGCTGAAGTATGCCATTGTTTACCCTGTTTTGTTAATCTAAATGCTAAAGGGGTAGAGTGCTTAAGTCTTGGTTAAGAATTGCACAAGCTTGAAGTACTTTAGTTTAGACTTCTATGTTTATGAGTTGATGAAATAATGGTTAGTTATGCCCTAAATGAAATGATCAAACTGTTATAGGAAGTGTTAAGGATTTTTTAGGGTTGTTGCTTATCTTGTTGTTCAAACATGTTAGCTTGTACTCGATTTGGAGTCAAATGTTGAAGAAGTTTAAAGAAATCCTTTGTGTGAAATGTTCCAATTCATGAGGTTAAAATGAGTAAATAACAAGTAAATCCTTTTGTTTGTTCCTTATTGCAGGAGGAATATTGATGTATAAATAAAATTAATAACTCTTTTGTATGGAATAAAGAGAAGGAATAATTAATCTATTAATTTCTTTTACTTTTCTTGCCTTAGCAGTTTGTTGAAAATTGGCTATGTGTTTCTTTGGGATATCGGAGTGACCATGGCCGACCATTCTGATGTGATCATGAACATTGATTATGGTGTCTCCAACTCCCGACTTCCGATGTGCCAATGGTGGAAATCAGAAGTCAGGGTGATGGGTTGTTATGTTTTGTTTGTTTGTCAAGTTCATGTCAACTCTCGACTTCTGACGTGCTGACATCAGGATTCAAAAGTCGGGAGGGGTGAGTGTATTTCCTTGTTGGGCATGAAAACTCTTGATTGTCATCGTCAAAATTCAAAATTCGGGACGATTTGTTGTGGTTTTCCTATTTTGGTGTGTCAACCCTTGAATGCTAATGTCAGAAATTGGTATTCAGGAGGGATAAGTTGTGTTGTTGGTTTTGTTATGCCAACTCCTAACTACCGATGCTGACAAATTTGGGATCGACATGGAAAAGTCAGATTGGCAGGAGGAGGATCGAAGACAGATTTAGGTCATCGAATCTATCTCTTGGAGTGAATCTTGGCCATTGGATCTTGATAAGGTGTTTTTTTAAGTTATTTCTTGTTTATTAATGAGTTTTAATATGTGATTAAAGTTTTGATTAAGCTTTATTAAGTTGATTTGATTTTGCGCTTCTGTAGTCTTTTAGTCATTTGTGACTCATGGTAATTATTTAAGTTGATTTGGTTAAATGTTAAAGAATTTTTGGAGCATGTATGTTGTTGTGCAATCGTTTTTTATCGTAAATGGGTTTCGCGTGGTCCTGTATCATAAGAGGTACCTTATAGAAACTAGTTTCTAAGGTAGTAAATTTTTTCATGTATACCATTTAATTAATTGTAAATGCATATAAGAATTCACCTTATCTCCCCAATCATGTCATTTTCAAAGAGATGGGGGTGACAGGAAACCATTAAGACCCCAAATCACTACCTGCAAAGTATGGTAGCAATGGAAAAATCCACTACAATACCAAAACAAAATAAGGACCCTTACCCATATACACCAAATCCTTGTCATTTGTAGATGAGAAAGTCTTTGATAGTGTCCATAATTGAAAAGTACAACCCTCCAACATATATCATACTAGAAGATGCTAAATAAAAGGAGAAGACCTTAGCTAGATAAATCACCAAAGAGAGACAGATTGCACTTGGACCAAGCCAACGACTACCAATCCTATCAACAATTCTCTACACACCTAGAGAAATGGAAATAAAAATCTTAAAACTACAATTTTAAATCCTACCTATGTACCATATACTATGTACGATATCCACAAAGGAGAAAGTTTGATTGCTACATATTGAATGTTGAGGGAACTTGAGGTGGGTGAGTTATGCCTCCCTCACTCACCTTTAATCTTAAATGACATGCACGGCCATGGTCCATTTGGTGGATAGAAATTTATCGCCCTTCATTAACTTCTAATTGATTGGATAGAGAGGAGTGATTATCCATAATGTTACATGTGGTCATAACAATCTTATAGGATCCTATGGTTCTCAGGGGGTTCCCCATTTTTTATTAGGACCCCCTTGTTGAGGTAAATCACTACATTTGTCTGGAAATCAACCATATAATCATTGGAACTATTAACATGATAAACACTAAATTGTTTCATTCCACTAAGGTGACAATCGATTCAATTGAATATTATTCTCTAAAGATTCATTTCACATGTTTGTGCATTCCATATCTTCTTAACCGCTAATAATGAGTCATCAAAAATCGTCACGTTATCAATTAGACGATATTTTATTTTCTATGTTCTTGTGTATAAAGGAATGGAATAAACCTAATTATTAGTCGATATATCAATCCCCTATGAATATTTCAATTATGTATTCCCATCGGGGTAATATGAGAACTTTCAATCCCCCCCCCCCCCACTTGTCACCCCTGCTTCTCAAGATAAAATTTAATCATATATAGATCTAAAGATGGCTAGGAGTAGTGTTCCTATCTCTTCCTCCTCTAAAATGAAAGAACCTAAATCAAGAGATAGATCTTATTTAGAAATATCATTAACCTTGACATTTAATTATCTATATATGTATTGAAATCAAAATTTATAAAATAAATTAGTTTATCTCCTTAATTCTTTCCAAAATTGGAAAAGGGTCATATTTTGGAGATTATTTTTACCATTGATCCAATCAATGGCTAACTTAAATTATCCTAGGATATAAATATGTAAATATCATTTATTAGTCGCTAGTCTCATCAGCACCCACAAAGTGTTCAATTCTACCCTCTTATTTGTCTCCTCTCCAAAGTAGCTTTGAAACTAATTTTGTGGTCTTCATTGAGATATATAATTGATCTTACCCCACACTTCTCATGATCCCCTTGACAAGTACCATCAAAATATACCCATGCATAGGATTTGTTAATGTTTGGACTTACAACTATCCTTGGATACTTCACCGTCCCTGGGATCCACATCCCTCTATAAGCATACTTGATTTGGTAGTTGACCTAGATGGGAGGAATGCCCCAATTCTAAAAAATCATCTTGTTCATGGTCAACCAAAGATCCCAAGATACTATGCATGGTAAGACCACATGGTCTTTGATTGATTATCCTTGAATTAGTTGTCCAAATAAATAGCTACAAATATACCTTTCCAAGTTTTGTTTCCTCAAGTTACCTATATTCCTCCCAAATCTATTTTGTGTATGAATAGTGTAACAACAAGTGATTTATAATATCATCATCTTTTTTACATAATATGCATCTTCTTGGCCCTTTCCATGCTATTTTATTGCAAAATTGCCAATTCAAAAATTTAGAGATATTTAACCAAAGGAAGAGTTTATAAATGTACTTTTATCATCCAGATCATATTCCACTACCACTCATGTTCCCCTCCTCTCTCTTCCAAAACCATTTCCTTGTAACCTAGTTGTGCAATGTACCTTCATGAGGAGTTAGTTTTAGACCATATTATTACAACTTCCTTGTCCCCTAACCTTACAACACTCTATTATAGTTTTTTATATGAAGTGGTTCCAACTTTCATCCTTCTCTACTCGAAAACCCAAACTAAATACTATTCTCTATACTTGGTTTTATATAGAGGATTGTCTTGTGTATACTACCTCTATCAAAAAATGAATGCCTTGTATATTTATGAAATTAATAAAAGGTGCATGTAACATGTGATTTCCAGTACTACCCATCCAAGGATAACCCCCATATTCTTACTCTATGCCATTTCTAGTGCTCCATCCCAACCAATTTTGAGCTAGAGGAAAGGATTTGACTAGGGCCTTCTAGACTATATAGGCTCCCTTTTTTTGTAAGTGTAATCTAGTATTGAAAGGTCAAAGGATTAATGTATTTTTGAAATAATCACTTTCTTCCATGATCCATCACACTTCAAAATCCTTCATAAACTCTATGTTGTCAGTGCTTAACCAAATAAATGTATATCCTTCATCCCCAACCCCCTAGTTCCTTTGTTTTTGGTATATTGCTTCATTTTATCACCAGTATAAATCATTTTATTTTTTCCTTGTCCACAAGAAACTAAAACATTCTTCCTTATTTTTTCCACCATGCCTTTTATAATATATGCTAATGAATACCATTAAACAAGATTAGCTTTAATGACAAATTTTACTAGTCTCAAAATTCATCCTATTGGTAACCACCCATGATACCAATTTGAGACTTATTTTTTTATTTTTCATAGAGATAGCTATAGTATTTAAACTTATAATCATTAGGCTTCAACATGGAACCTAGATACTTCACCCCATTATTAAAGGAGGATAAATTAAAGGAAAGAATTTGGACTATCCTCCTTTCTTACTCCACTGCTAAACCATTGAATATAATATTGGATCTCTGTGAGTTTGTTTTTATCTTAATTTGTTTATAATATAAATAAATAAATATTTCTCTACTCCACCATATTTTCCAAACCAAACAATATAACATCATCCACAAATAATAAATGTAACAAGTTAAATATTTTCCTACTTTTATCCTTTTCAAATATCCTTTCTTTGTAGAAAACCTCATCTTAATCCCCTTGAAGGAAAAATAATCTTGCGGTAGAATCATTAAATAAAAATGCATATTGGCATATTCTAGTATAGATACATATTACACAATAGTATAATATACAACTAACTTAATTTGTCACATGCCTTAGATATGTCTAATTTAAGAACCATGGTTGGCATCTTTTCTATTTTTATGGCACGAAAACCTTCTTGATCCACCCCACTAAATCATGCTTCTATCCATTATCTAAGAACCTAAACCGCTTTTGAGAGAGGGACCCTAAGAAGACTTTATTATACCTGCCGAGAGGCATGGTATATTGTTATCGATCAACTTTGACTATGCATTAGTTATGGTTGACTGAATGACAATATATATTTTAACCAAAGTTTTAGACAATTTTTTTATTTATTAATATAAAAGTCTTTTTTTTTGGCTAGAAACTGACTTGAAGTGTTATTGCCGCGCTGGTGGCAGAGGCATTGAGAATGGAGTGAGCTAGCTATGGAGCAATCCTCCCTCCATCGGACGGAGGAGGAGCAAAGTCAACGCTAACTTTGCTCCTCCTCCATCCGATGAGGGAGGATTGCTCCATAGCTAGCTTACTCCATTGAGAATTGCAAAAATTGTTATAATCTTTTCGAGGTGAACCTTGTTTGGAGCCGAGCCTTGTTTAATGCTCTGTCGCCTTACCGTGGTTGGATCAAACTCCGAAGAGCCGAGTCTTGTTTAATGCTCCACCGCCTTACCGTGGTTGGATCAAACTCGGAAGACTTTAGTCAGTTAGTCAACAAACAAATCCATTTGAGACATAACTTGCACGATAATTTGCAGGAGAATTAATGCATTCGACAACCATATAAGACACG
The DNA here is from genome assembly GCA_001517045.1 of Pseudotsuga menziesii. Classification (NCBI taxonomy): domain Eukaryota; kingdom Viridiplantae; phylum Streptophyta; class Pinopsida; order Pinales; family Pinaceae; genus Pseudotsuga; species Pseudotsuga menziesii. The sequence goes on from LPNX010835799.1 coordinate 738,421, forward strand.
TCACACATCCCACAAATATGTAATTTATTAAAAAGGTATGGAATTTGCTGAGTAAATGTAAAAATGTTGTTTATACATTTTAGCTTATACAATGAAGGAGTCAATAGCATTTTTTACAGGATTTCCAAAGTTTACTTCACTGCATAATCTGTCAAACGGTGGTGGTGACTGTGGCATGCCCTTTTTGTCAAGGTTATCCTTTGGTTACTCTTGTTATTATATCTTCTATGTTTTTCTTGACCGTTCTTGGTACATTTTCTAAAAGTCGATTATCCCGATGTCTACAATATCCTTGAAGTTTTTTACCTTACTCATTTCCCTATGTTTTTCTAGTGCTTTTCATAGTTCAAAAAGAACTAAGTATTCTCACTCTATTTTGATAACAAAATGCCTTGCTTTTAATTCTTCATTTTGATTCCTCCCACTCCACCAGCTTAACTTTTTTTCTAGATGGTTTGTGAATTTTGAAAGCATGGGGTTTACAATGGTGTCTTCTCGGCTGGTATGCGTTACCTGGTTATGGAGGCTTTTCCCTTGATCATTCTGATGCCCTTGGCTGCCTGGTACCATTTCCCGTCACCTTTGTCTTAACCTTTGATTTTTTCCTTGGTGTTTGTTCTTCTCTCGTTCTATTATTTTGGTGTATAGGTGGTTTTAGGGTTTTTGTTTGGTTTCTGACAACCTGCTGCCAACAATTTATTGGAGTCCCTCCCCTTACCAGGGGGACTAGTACCAACCAATTAAAAAAAGTGGGAAGGATTTCATTCTTATTCGTCACTCTGGTGTTCTGGGTTGTGGTCTAGGGTTCAGGGTTTTTTGGCTTTCTAGGTCTTTCACCCTACATGGGTTTATCACGCCTTTGCATGCACTTGATTCTCCATTGCCGTTAGCATGAGCGGGGTTGAATTTTGTTATATTTTGGATTTCTCTCAGGCTTCTAGGGTATGGTCCTTATTCCTTGGTTTCTGTCCTTATTCCTTGGTTTATGTCGACTTTCTCTTTTCCCGTTCTATTTTCTTGGTGTACCGGAACATTCTCCCGATTTCTGCTGGGTTTCTTGTCACTCTGGTGGTTATCTCTTTGAACATTTTTCTATTTGGTGGGATTTTCCCCTTTCTAGTTTTCTGTCCTTGGCAGGTTTGTGGGGTTCTACTTCGGGTTTCTCTGTGGTATTGGGTTAGGGCCGTTTTCGGGCTCGGTATTTTCGAGTTGTTTTAGGGTTCCTGTTCCTTTCCTTGTCTTTCTGTGGTGGCGGGTTGCCTCTGTGGACACATTGGTGGTTGACTTTGCAATTTCACCACATGGAAGACCTTGGGGCCTCTTCTTGCTTTCGTCATAAACGTCATGCTCGAAATATTAAAACCCTTGATGGACGGTTTAGATTTGCCCTTGGTCATGATATTTTTATGGAATGGGTATCCTCCTTATGCTCTCACACTCTGGTTGGGCATCTTGAATATTGCCATTTGGGCAAGAAAGCATGCATCGATTGGGCTTCTGAATGCTCGAAGCCGCTATTGACGTATATTCCCACTATTAGTCTCCTATCCAATGGTTGGATTGTCTTTGTATTTCTGGACGCAGCTCATGCTTCTCTCATTCTTGACAAGATGTGGCATATTGGCTCTGGGTCGCTGGTTCTGGGTCATTGGCATCCTCACTTTGATCCCCTCAAGGAGCGGGTGATGAAGCACCATCTATGGGTTTTATTGCCTCATCTCCCCTTCCCACTCTGGAATTTGAACATTCTCGAAGGTATAGCAAACACTATTGGGTGATTTGTGGCTATAGATGAGGATTTTCATCTTACCTTCGATAAAAGAGTGGCACGGGTTCTTGTCAAGATGGACGTCTCCCATGGTTTTCTTGCAGAGGTGGAGATTTTATGTAAAGATTGTCTCTTGGTGCAGAGACTTGATAAACTCCATGTTCCCTTTCACTGCAGCATTTTTCGAGACACTGGACACCTCCGACGGTCCTGTCCTTCTCTCAAGAAAGCTTCTACTGACTCCAGCTTGGTTGACTCCCCTCTAGCTAGAGCACAGATTTCTTCCTTTCCACCGGAGCATTCTTAGAAAGGTATTTACTCTCAGTCACTATCCCTTTTCGATCATGTTTATGATTCTATGCTTCTCGATCTAGATGCTTTGGTGAAGACTCCTGCTGTGATTCGACCCCCTATTTTGGCCTCTGCAGTGAATCCCCCTTTGGGTTATTCCATGTATTCCTCTTTGGTCGACTCTCTGAACCTTGTTTCTAGTAATCCTCCTTGCTCCACCTCGACCCCTTTGGCCCTTTCTTCGGCTTCTCCTATCTGTGACCCTGAGGAGATCTCCACCCCTTTGGCTCATCCTCTTGATACTGCTTATGAGATCTCTCCTGAACCTTCTCTTTGTCTTCCCTCTATTACATCCACAAACCCTCAGATGCCTCCTCTCACTTCCCTTGTGGACTTCCCCCCCTCCCATATACCACCACATCTCCCCTTATACCCCCCTCTCCCCATAGTCCCTTATCCTCACCTTCTTTCTCTGATCCCTCTTTTCATAAGTCTTTATACATTTTCTCTGGTACCACTCCTTCCTCCCCGTCTACTCTCTCCCTTAATTCCATCCGATTTGAGAATGTGACAGTTAGAAAGAAAAAGAAGGAAAAGAAGGGACTGACTGGAGATCTCTCCTTGGCCTCTCCTCCATATATCCCACTCTCGGTTCGCATTAAAGATGTTGCCAGAGGCTCATCTCATCGGGGACTTAGAGCATCTTCTCCCCCCTCCATTGCTCCTTAATGTTGATCCTCTCCCTTAATGTTAAAGGTCTGGGGGGCAAGACCAAATTGTGTAGTCTTTGTTCACTTTTCTCTTCTATTCGTCCAGACATGATACTCCTTCAAGAGACCATGTGTGGCACTTACCCTGTTCTACATGCTTTCTCTAAGCTCTTCCCCAACTGGGATTTTTGTGCCACTAGTGCTTCTGGTCTCTCGGGTGGACTCCTAACTGCTTGGGATCCCCATAAGGTCAGATGCCAAGCTTATGAAATAGCTACTGGTATCCTTGTGAAAGTTGTTTTCCATGGTATGCATAATCCTTTAGATATCCTCAACTGCTATGGTCCTTACCGTGATCGGGTCTTTTTCTGCGATAGGGTTCTTAGAGGGGGGTTACTGAATTCACCTAACCTTATCTTGGGTGGGGATCTTAATTTGACCTTGAATGCATCTAAGATTTGGAGCAAGAGCGCTACCCTTGATCCTCTCTCCTCACATTTCAAGCTTCTCTTTGACTCTATGGGACTTACTGATATTGCCCCTCCTTTATCTAGTCCCACTTGGAGGAATGGACAGGTAGGGGACGAGGGGATCAGCAAGAGACTTGATAGATTCTTAGTGTCCTCCTCCTTGATCCCTTTACTTGCTGTCCACCGTGTTTGGACCCACCTTGCAGACATTTCGAATCACTACCCTATCTGTTTTGAATGGAACAAATCACTCGGGTCATGTAATTACCCATTTAAATTTAACCGTTCTTGGCTCTTGGACTCGGACTTCAGTTCCTGGATCACCAATCGATGGCCCAGTTTGTCCACTATTTCCCAGGGTTCAGCGTTGGACCTCCTTACACAAAAGCTTCGTATCCTCAAGAAAGAAGTTAAAGATTGGACCAAAGATAAAAGTAAAATTTTGGAGGCCGGTTCTCATAGGTTGGATTGGGATATTTGTTCCCTCCTCTCTAGCTCCTACTTTGGTATCCTAACACATGAGGAACAATTGACCTTATCTCAACTCAAGTCTGATAGGAAGAAAATTCTGGATCACTACCTTCTGACTTGGCAGCTCAAGAGTCGTGCCAAGTGGGCTCTGTATGGTGACTCAAATACAAAATATTTCCATGCCCTGGCATCTGGTAGAAGGAATCCAAACTCCATTTGGTCCCTATCTAATGAAGAGGGACATGTCATTGCAGATGAGGCTGTGCTAAAGGAAATGGGTCAGAGTCATTTTGCTGGTATCTTTAGGTATGACAAACATACATGTCTAATGGAACAACTTAGGGTTGTATTACTCTATCCCAAGATGATCTCTCAGGAGGATGCCCATTGTCTCACTGATCCTGTCTCCCTGATTGAAGTTGAAAGTTCCCTTCACACTTTTAAAAAGGACAGGAGCCCAGGTCTGGATGGTTGGCATGTCGAATTTTATCTACATTTCTTTGAATTATTGGGTGATGAATTGCTGTCAGCAGTGGAATGTGCTAGGGTTACAGGATGTATTCCTCCTTCTCTTAACTCTACCTTCCTTGCCTTGATCCCAAAAAAGGATAATCCCAATACTTTCACTGATTTTAGGCCTATATCCCTTTGTAACCTGCTATACAAGTTGATCTCGAAGGTAGCTGGAGTGAGGCTTAAGCCTTTCTTAGACACTCATATCACCAAAGAGCAGTATGGTTTTTTGAAGAATCATCAGATTGTCAAGCCCATTGGTATTGTCCAGGAGACCCTCCATACTGTGAAGACCAAAAACTCTTGTGCCCTTATCCTTAAATTGGATTTGGTGAAGAATTTTGATCGTGTTAACTGGTCTTTCATTCGTCTCATCCTCATACAGATTGGGGTTCCTCTCCTGGCTGTAAACTGGATTATGGGCTGCCTAACTTCAACTAATTTTGTTGTACTTATTAATGGTACACCCTCGAAGTTCTTTTCAGCAACCAGAGGCATCAGACAAGGTTTCCCTCTTTCTCTGTTTCTCTTCATTCTGGTTATCGAAGGACTCAGCCTATTGATTGTTGATGCAAGGGATCATGGCATCATTAAAGGTATCAAGATTACTTCTTCTCTTGCACTTACACATCTCCTCTTCATTGATGATGTTATTCTTCTGGGCTCTGGTACTCTATCTGAATGGATGGCATTTGATGTGATATTAAGCACATTCTGTAAAGCTTTGGGGATGAACATTAGTATGGATAAATCTTGTTTCCTTTATAATAATGTGGAGGTTGATATCAGAATGGATATTGCTTAGTCTCTACCTTATAAAATGGAGCCCATCACTACTGGATTAAAGTATCTAGGCTATTTTCTCAAGCCTCTGGGATATAAAGTTAGTGATTGGAACTGGTTGATTCAGTGATTTGAAAGCAAAATCTTTCATTGGGCACATAAAATTCTCTCAATGGGAGGCCGGTTAACTCTTATTCAACCAGTATTGTCTAGCATCCCTATTTACGCGTTTGGTCTCTCTCCCATTCCTGTATCTGTATTGAACAAGCTTAGAAGTCTTACCTTTTCTTTTCTTTGGGGCTCTTCGGGCAACAAGCACCGATACCATCTGTTGGACTGGAAGTGCCTCTCCTGGCCGTATTTGTATGGGGGATGGGGAATTAAGAACTTGTATTGGTTTAGTATAGCCCTCAGATTAAAAAAAAATTGGTTGGTACTTCAAAATGATGGACTTTGGCATGATGTAGTTGTCAACAAATATTTAAAGAAGCTCACTGTTGAGACATGGCTCAGAGGTAAGCACTTTAATTATCGTGGTGCATCGGTTTTCTGGAAAGGTTTCTTGTTGACTCTCCCGTGGCTCAGTAGAATCCTTGCTTGGCAGGTGGGCAATGGTAATAGTGTTCTAATCAACATTGATCCCATTATTGTGGTTCAAGACTTTATCACATTCCCTGTCAGGTTTAAGGACTTCTTGGAGGATCTGGATATTGTCCCACTGTCCCAGGCACATAATATCCTGCCAGGATTACACAAGTACTGGTATATGGCTGAGGATCTCTGTGTCACAGGTGACTAGAAAATTATATGGGATTCCTTCATGAGAAGCTTGGAAATTGGGGGTATTCATCTCAATACTCTGTCTGACTCTCTGATTTGGGATTTTAACAAGCATGATGGAACTGTTACCGCAAAACTAGTGTATGATTGTAGTGTCCACTCCTTTTCTCCTCGGGCTGGCAGCAGATTACTTTCAAATTTATGGACCGGTTCTCTCCCTAGGAAAATTTGCTATTTCATTTGGTTGGCACTGCAGAACAAGATACTTACTTGGGATAATCTCCAGAATCATGGCTAGACTGGACCTGGGGTCTATGCTCTCTACAGTAAGGCTGTTGATTGTGTACAGCACCTCTTTTACCATTGTGAATTTTGGAAGAATGTTATCTCTATAATTATGGAACAGTATAATATTTATCCTTCCTTTCAGTCAGATGATCTTAGCTCATTTCTAGATAGGTGGACTGACAGTTTCTCCAAAAACTCAGCCAACTATTATCTCTCATTTCTTGCCATGTGGGTTGTTTGGAAAGCTAGAAATATCTCTATATTTGAAGGGAAAATTATGACTGTCACTAGTATCTTCCATCAGATTACTTATTTTTCACAGATGTATTGTCCACCATTCATTAAAGTTAAAAAGTCTAGATCCTTGGGTCAGGGTCCTGTCCTTATGTATCCCTATGGCTTCTTTGATGGGGCATCTGCTAAAGGTGTTGGAGGGGTTGGCTTTTGTCTGATGTTGAGTAAGTCACACTCCTTTGAGTTTGCTTTGGGAGCAGGTAATTGTACCAATACAAAAGCAGAACTGATCGGGCTCTAGGCCCTTTTGCATACAACCCAAATGATGGGGATACCCAAGCTCAGAATATATGGTGACTCTTTAGTCATTATAAATTGGGAAAACGGTTCCCTTTCACCACCTGAACTCTTTCACTAGTGTAGGGACATAAGAAAGCTATGCTCATGCTTTCTGGAGCTGTCTTTCTGCCATATCTATCGTGAATACAATCAACATGCAGACAACCTCTCTAAAAAATATCTTTCTTTGGCTCCGAGAACAAGGTAGATACTCTGAATTTTTTGATGGCCATTTGGCCTCTCATGACAAGATTGAGCTCTTTTGAGCCAGGTACCGGAGCTTGTACTCCTCTTCTTGATGCACCCAAATTGCATTTATGTTGGAGCAAACTCTTTTAGATTGCAGTTCTACACTTTTGTGTTCACGATAGATATGGTTTGAGTGACAGCCTTACTGATGGGATCTGTATGTTGGAGATGTACGTGCCCCCCTAGTAGCTTGTTATGTTGTGTCTGTAGCTTTTTGTGTTGTGTTGTGTCTCCCCCATGATGTAGCTATTAAATGTTTCTTTGGATTCCCCATCTTGATTGTAACCCACTTTTTGGGATGGCATTTCAGATGCCCTTTGATTCTTAAATGAATAACAAGGGCGGGCTTTTTTCTTCTGAAAAAAAAAAACTTAACTTTTTTTCTACTAAAAAATATTTAATTGAACCTTTTAATTTTATTAAAAAATCCCTTCGTTGTTTTGATTAAAAATATTTTGAATACTTGCCTTTCCATCAAGGAAATATTATATTTTTAGGAGTTGTGAAATTTTTGTTTTACTAGTCTCTAATGTGACCATGTTTACCCTTTTTTTCTAATTAATTATTTGCAAATTGAAATATAGCCAAAGTTTTTATTAGAGATGCCATATCTTCTCTAGTTCTGGCTAACCAAATTTAAGAGTTACTCATTCTCAAACCATTTTGTATTAAATTTGAAAAGACCATGAGGTTTGTTTTCATATTTCTCTATCTATAATAAAACAAGGAAATTATCTAAAGAACCACCCTCTCCAATCCATGTCCTAATCCTATATACTTCCACCATAACCCTATCTACCATAAGGAGGCTTATCCAGTCTTTTAAGAGAACCTTAGTACTCAATCTTATAAATTCATCATCTCAATCTTAGGATTTGAGGAGTACAATTAATCCTTTTCTAAAACATTCTTGGAGCCATAATCATTATCATAAATGTTTTAAGGAGATGTGGAAATATCGATATACCTTTAACTTGTGCTAACAAGTATTTGCTTGGATCCTCTTGAATTGCTTCCTAGCTTTTATAATCTTCTATATACCGCTTGCATTAAGTAAATATTTTCCATCCCTCTATCTACTTCTTCCATCCTCTCCTCACTCTCCTCCTATGTTATACCTTTAAAGAGTGTTCTTGCCTCTCTAAATTCTTACTAATTTACTTAAAGACTTCCTTTCCCTCCATACTGCACATGGAAATTTCATGACAATCTTTGTTGGGAGTTTTCTCCCATAACAAATTGGCTTGCTCTCTCGTTGTTTGATTTGAAACTTTAACATTTGTATCCAAAATGCATATAGTCCTCCATCAAATGTCTGTGACATGGAATTCCATACATGTAAATGGTATTCTCAAATAATCCAAATCCTAGCAGTATTTCCTTTTTCCCATTTTGATCTTTACTATCGTTGGGAGTCCCTCTAAAAGATCTATCTCCACCATCATTTTAACTAATATTGTATTGGACTTGGAGAAGATATTCTCTTCTAGATCAATGTAGGACCCTATGTTATTTCTGATTTCCTCCAAAACTGATATGTTCCCTAAATCTAAGGGAAGACCAGGTAGAGTTATCCATATTGGTTGAGGTATTTTTTCCAACATTGGATCAAAACACACACCCCTCTCCTTAGGGCCAAGACTATAGTACCCCAATTCCATTTTTTCCTGGATTATTTTATGCATTAACATGCACTTGAATTCAAAGGATAACCTTCCTTTTTTAAAGTAAGTCCTATACCCTACATGCCTCTCCACACCTTATCAATCTAGCTAAATAGGTTTTTTGTATTTTGTTGATATCACCCTACCATAGAACCTACTTGTTAATTATTTTTCACTCAATATTAATTGACAAAAATAGTGGCCCTCATCCTACCTTACCTTATTTGTTTTTTGTAAACATAACTTGTTCCAATCTTAAAAGGAAAGGTTACAAGCCTTAGTTGTAGGCTATGGTCTCTTTATTTTGTGTGCATGGATACCTGAGTAATACCAAGTGGAAAGCAAATCTACTTACTAATTGTCCATGGTCTAGGAAACTTGTTTCCGAGATTGTGTATAGCTTATGAGTACCTATCATTTAAACACCATTTATGTCAAAAAAGAAAGATATTTTTGTAGTAAAATTGTCATTGATGACATGAAATTGAAGGGGTATTATTTATACACCTAAAGCACAAGGAAAGCTAAAACGTATTCTATGTGTGATGTTTCAAGTGTGGGTACAAGTTTTGTTATAAATGTGGATTAAAGTGGAGGAAAGATGGAATGTTGTGTAATTGTTATGGGTAGAGAACTAATATTTTATTGAATTTGGGGTTTAGGAAAATTCCAATCTTTCAAAAATCATTTTGGTTATATATTTGGTGTAACATATCAAACATTGCATCTATTGAGGCTATGAGGTGCTCCATAATCCACCCAAAGCCACACCAAATTTTATCTAATCTAATTAATAACCTCCATTCACAAATATTTAAAATATTTAAGCAATCATAGAATGCATAATTAAACAATTCCATTCAATTATGAACCCATATGATTATAAATGCAAACTAATACATGCATTAAGAAATGAACAAACTAGAAAATAAGCAAATCCATAATATGAACATTATTAATTATGCATATTTCATGTCTCAAATTTTGCATTGGGTCACAATGCCCTAATCACATTTTCCATATTCATGAGAGTTTGTCAAATTGATGCTAAGGGTCAAATAATTGCCAATGAGGAAATTACTAGTTTCCTAGGTTTGGGGTGGAATATTTGGGATTTGGAATAAGGGGAACAATAAATGATGTTCAGACATTATAATGGAATAAATATTTAATAATGGATCTTATTAAATAAATACAAGAGAAAATTGAAGTGGCAATGGAGCATGAAGACACATGGAGACTATGGGGCCCACACATGCTAGAATTTATATGCCATGTGGCATCCTCCTCTTGCAATTTTGAATCCATGGGAAGCCTAAATGTTCTTGGATGAGTTATAAGGCTAATACACTTGGCCATATGCATCATAGGTCGAATTTGGAAGGAAATGTAACTTAAATGGGAGAGGAAGAGTCATTTTGGAGCTAGTGAGACACTTGGACTAGATCCCCTAGCTCTATGACAACAATGATGAAGATGTTATGACACCTATGAAAAAAATCAGATATGAAGGATGAAATATGACATATATGACATGTCAGGTCGAAATATAGGATCCAAGAGGGCGCTCATGTGAGTTGGGTAAGCTCAATGGGTTCCTACTCAAATTGGGGGAAGATGGAAGGCTAGGAAAGGGAGGACACAAGGAAAATCTTGAGCACACATCCTAATTCGAATTGGATTGAGTTTGTGGATGTATTGGGAAGATTATAAGGATAATGATGTTTATAAAATACAGGGAGCAACCAACAGAGGGGATTTTTTTCATTTTAGAAATTGTCATTTGTGAATTGTGAGAGCTAGTGGATGCCTAGTTTTCTTGCCTTAGCCAATTTTGAGGGTGAAAGATTCCCATCCAAGTTGGTGTTTGGAGAGGCCACTCAGGTACTTCATGGAGCTTTAATGGAGTTTTATTTGTAGGTTTAAGCTACATGGAATCTCATGGTTTCTTCTATTGCAGCACTTTCTCTCAACCATTTCCACTTTTTATTGCATATTCTTGCTCATGGAGGGATTGAGCTTTGGGTGAGATATTGATCTCTTTGGGGAATCTTATAATGCCCCATTATTTTATTTTCTCACTTAAATTCTCTTTATTTCAAGTTCATAATAATCTCAGGTCGAAATACTGAAATATTTCATGTAAAAATGTCAATCAATGAAGAAATAGTGCCATTTCCCCACTATCTTGTTGTGAACCAATGTAATGTTGATGGATTCAAATGGATAAGTAATATACTGATGTTTTATGGATAAATGGACTGATATTTATGTATTGAAAATTTCAGAAGACTCTCAGGTTGAAATACCCAAATTATTTCATGTATAAATGTTAAACAATGAAGAAACAGTGACATTTCCACACTACCTTGTTGTGAACCAATATAATGTGGATAGATTCAAATGGATAAGTAAAATACTGATGTTTTATGGATGAATTGAATGTTATTTATGGATTATGTGAGTTTAATGTTCATTACATAAGCATTCATAGTTATTTTGTTGAGTTTCATAGCATTTGGAGAAGTTTTCCTATCATTTTCCCCAAGGTTGAAACTAGTCTTTTTGCATATGATTTAAGGGAGTTATAGCAGACATTAAAAGTTGAATGGTGATGCATATTATTCCATATTTATTTCCTTTACATTTAACCTTCTTCCATTCATAAATTCAAGTTTGCTTGAGTGCATTTGGGAAGCCATTTTCAGTATTCATTGTGGGGGAGGTAGAACCCCCAATTACTAGTCAAACTCCTACCTCGACTAGAATCTTAAACAAGCTTGCAGAAGCATTTAGAGGGTCATAAATCCTCCCTAAACATAATATTAAAACATTAATATCATTCATATACCTTCTGTGAATATTTGGGATCATTTGGACCAATTGGGAGATCTAGACATCAAAACTAGTCAAAGGTCGAAATAGGAGAAAAAGTGAAAAAATTGGTCATTTAATAAAATTTGAAAAAACGGACACTAAAGTGGTATAAAATCATGATATTGGCACCTGATGTGGTCTGATATTTACAATAACAATAATTTAGGGACCACCATTAGATATTGAAACCCAAAAGTGCTTTTGTGCAAGAGGAAACTATGACTAGGGATGAAAAGGGAACCTCATATGATGGTGAGGAGCATATAAAAATCATGGAACCTATATTTGAGGACATGACCAATAATATTATGAAAGGATTTGAATTGTTTTCTATCCAATTTTGGATAAAATATATTGATCTTAAGAAAACCAAGGGGAAACATGCATCAGCTTGCTTGAAGGAGAAAAAGGAGGAGACCCATGAACCACCTAGTTCTGAAATAGGTGAAGTAGAAGAAGTAGTGCATGAAGAGGATAGAAATTAAATCCTAAGTGACTCTAAAAAATATGAAGAGACATCACATGAGTATGAAGAAGTTTCTATTGAAAATACTGAATATCATTTCGAGACACATTCTACCTTGGAAATGAAACAAAGAGCATCTACTGATGGATGCTTGAACTATGAAGGAGTACCTACTGATGGGTGCTCACAACTCTATGTTGGTGACATGGAGATCAGATTTAAAAATTTTGCTGCAAGAAAAATCTCTAGTAAACATGAAAATGAAGACCTTGTAGCAGTTGAAGAAGAAACGAGATCAACTTCCCCATCACCACTTGAGCTTCATGAAGTTGGTCCAAGCAAGAAGGGAGAAGATGAGGAGGTTCATTTGCAAGAACATAATTTTCTTGAAGGGTCCTTAAATATGAATGAAAATAAGATCCAAGAGGCCCCTAGAATACTACATGACACTAAAGCATTGGTGTCAAATTCTTGTTGGAAATTTTTTCCATTGGAGGATCCATCCTTCCTTAAAGACATGGAGAAGATTCAAAGAGCAATGTGCAATGTTGAAGGTAATTTCACGTCTTTGATTTTTGATAGAAAAAATTTGGTTGAGCTTAGTGAATGTTTACATGAAGCATACTTGAATAATAATGAGGATATTGATAATATCCAAATTGCTCTTCCTCCCATGTTTCAGATTGTCATATGGTAGATTGCTTGGAGGATTATCATGACATGGTGGATCATGAGAAATGTGGAAATTATTAATGTGATTGATGTGTTTTAAGATGAACTTGAAGAGATCCAAACGATTGATGTGGTAGAAGAGGAACTTGAATTGTCTCTTGATGAAGGTTATACAATTTTTAAAGAAGAGCATGATTACTCTACATTGGAACCAAGCTATGACAAATGTTTCACACATTTGAAGGAGATGCATGATACTACCCATATGGATCCTTCCCATGATGAAAATTCTTCACTTTTTGATCATTTGGGTGAGTTAGTTCATTCTCATGCATCCTACAATTCCATGTTTTGCAACATTAATCTCAATGAAGTATGGGTGAAAGGGTTCTTTTTTATGGTGCCACATGAGGAGTATGGAACTCCTAGATTTAATTTTTATGATGACATGGTTGGAGCACATTTTTATTCACATTTTCAGCAGCATCCTTTATTACTTTATGATGATGCACATCTACATGGATGCGCCTCTGATACGCATTTCAGTCACTTGAAGGCTCATGGTTTTTCTTGCTCAACGCTTGGTTCATTTGATGTTGGAGGAACTTCATCCAACACTGGGGTGAATAGATTTATGACTGGAGGAAATTTTGTTTCCAGACACATACTTTGTTATATATTTATGATTCTCTCATTCATGGATGTATGGGTGAGACTTATTTGGGTCATTTGAAGTCTCCTTGTTTTTTTTCTCATTATTTGGTTCAGATTTTAGTGGAGATTATTCATTCACTTCTTGGATGAAAGAATACATGGATGAATATTTTGATGCGTATCACATCCTTTTGGAGAAGCATTATAGGACATGGTATCCTCACCTATTTCATTGGAGCAGATTTGATTGGTCACTTGAAGCTTGTATGCACTTGGAAAACGGTGGTCTACTTACTTGGAGGTATAAGCACTTTCATGATCTTTTGATGAGGCACCTCCTTGATGTACATTTTTATTAAGTTGTTATGTACTTTGATGAAATATATTATGTACTCATGATGTTTGGAAGAATGCATACAAGAAAATGGGATCCTGGAATTCTCTTTCCTAATGGTATGGGTTGGAGAGCACTCTTAATTGTTGGAGTGCAATACAAGCAATGGGACCCTCGGATAGTTTTTAGTCCCATTGATTTCAATTTTTTTGGGAAGCAAGAAGTATGGGAGATGGATTCCCCACTTAATAAAGTGATTTTAATAAGATTAGTGCAGCATAAATCATGGTGGTTTCTCTATAAAATCTTCATGGAATCTCAAAGACTCAAAGTTGGGAAACTCAGTGACAACTTCAAAGAATCATATGTAAAGCAGGTTCTTCAACACCCATGTTTGAAATTTCTTGAGGACAAGAAATATTGGGAAGGGAGTATTTTTCATGTCCCAAATTTTTCATTGAGTCACAATGGCCTAATCAAATTTTCCATATTCATGAGAGTTTGTCAAATTGATGCTAAGGGTCAAATAATTGCCAAGGAGGAAAATTACTAGTTTCCTAGGTTAGGGGTGGAAGCTTTGGGATTTGGAATAAGGGGGACAATAAATGATGTTCAGAAATTAGAATGGAATAAATATTTAATAATGGAACTTATTAAATAAATACAATATAAAATTGAAGTGGCAATGGAGCATGGAGACACATGGAGACTATGGGGCCCACACAAGCTAGAATTTATGTGCCACATGGCATCCTCCTCTTGCAATTTCGAATCCATGGGAAGCCTAAATGTTCTTGGATGATTTCGAAGGATAATAAACTTTGACATATGCATCATAGGTCGAATTTTTAAGGAAATTTAACTTGCATGGGAGAGGACGAATCATTTTGGAGCTAGTGAGACACTTGGACTAGATTCCCTAGCTCTATGACAACAATGATGAAGATGCTATGACACCTATGACACAAATCAGATCTAAAGGCTGAAATATGACATATATGAGATGTCAAGTCGAAATAGAGAATCCAAGAGGTTTCTCATGTTATTTGGGGAAGCTCAATGGGTTCCTACTCAAATTGGGGGAAGATGGAAGGCTAGGAAAGGGAGGATACATGGCAAATCTTGAGCACACACCCTAATTCGAATTGGATTGAGTTTGTGGATGGAAAAGTAACCTTGGAAGGCTAAGGATTTTTATAAAATACAAGGATCAACCAATATAGGGTGTTTTTTTTCTTTTGAGAAATTGTCATTTGTGAATTGTGAGAGCTAGTGGATGACTAGTTTTCTTGCCTTAGCCAATTTTGAGGGTGAAAGATTCCCATCCAAGTTAGTGTTTGGAGACTCCACTCAGGTATTTCATGGATATTTAATGGAGTTTTATTGGTAGGTGAAAGATATAGGGAAGCTCGTGTTTTCTTATATTGCAGCATTTTCTCTCAACCATTTCCAATTTTTATTGCATATTCTTGCTCATGGAGGGATTGCACTTTGGGTGAGCTATTGATCTCTTTGGGGAAGATTATAATGCCCATTATTTTATGTTATGATGTAAATTCTATTTATTTAAATTTTATGAGATTCTCAGGTCGAAATACTGAAATAATTCATGTAAAAATGTCAATCAATGAAGAAATAGTGCCATTTCCCCACTATCTTGTTGTGAACCAATGTAATGTTGATGGATTTGAATGGATAAGTAAACTACTAATGGTTTATGGATGAATGGAATGATATTTATGTATTAAAAATTTTATAAGACTCTCAGGTCGAAATACCCAAAATATTTCATGTATAAATGTTAAATAATGAAGAAACGGTGTCATTTCCCCACTACCTTGTTGTGAACCAATATAATGTGGATAGATTCTAATGGATAAGTAAAATACTCATGGTTTATGGATGAATGGTATGTTATTGATGGATTATATGAGTTTAATTTTCATGACATAATAATTTGGAGTTATTTTGTTGAGTTTCATAGCATTTGGAGAAGTTTGCCTATCATTTCCCCCAAGGTTGAAACTAGTATATTTGCATCTGATTTACGGGAGTTATAGAAGACATTAAAATTTGAATGGTGATGCATATGAGTCCATATTTATTTCCTTTAAATTTCTCATGCTTCCATTCATAAATTCGAGTTGGCTTGAGTGCATTTGGGAAGCCATTTTCAGTATTCATTGTGGGGGAATTAGAACCCCAAATTACTAGTCAAAACTCCTACCTCGACCATAATAATAAAAAAGTTTGAAGAAACATTTAGAGGGTAATAAATACTCCCTTAAAATAATATTCAAACCTTAATATCAGTCATATACCTCCTGTGAATATTTGGGAGCATTTGGACCAATTGGTAGACCTAGACATCAAAACTAGTCAAAGGTCGAAATAGGAGAAAAAGTGAAAAAATCAGTCATTTAATAAAATTTGCAAAAAGGGACATTACATCATAGTCGTAGAGAAATCAAGAACACTAAAATTATGGAAATTCTTCATTGACTGGTGTAGAAGAAGGGCGGTCCACCCAATTACAGGCTCTTTGTTACACCTATTATCCCTATGATAAAATCCATTCCCAAGCTAAGGCTATGAATCCACAAGGGGAAATTCTTATGTATTGGCTCTAATGTTCTCACTTAAACCAATTTCTAGAATTCTCAAGTCAATTTCCACTACAACAATCCCAATCAACCAACCCTCTTTCCCCTCAACTTTCATAACCCAAGGACTGGGATCCTATTCTTTTCTAAATTGTCCCTTAGGGTATTCCACTTTCCTCTAGGGCTCTATCATAGGCTATCCAAGGAATCTATATGCTGGGATTATAGGGTTTTTAGTTGTAAACTAATTCCTCTTATTATCAACAATTACCCTTGAACACAAATATAATTTCCTCATAGTTTCATGGCATAAACTTCCCATAATTTTATTACAACATTTTAAGGTCATAAAGAAAACCCAAAGAAGAATTAATGGGAATAAAGGTTTGTGTGCCCAAAACCATAGAACATATTGGCATGCCAAGGGGAGATCACGTGTCTTCGTGAGAAGTACATGTATCTCACTTTGGAAATGAATCTCAAGGTTTAATAATAATCATAAAGCTAAGATAGTAATAAAATAATATTATTTTCACTTAGCTCCATAAGCCCCCTTTTTCTCTTTCTCTTGAACTCATAGCCCCCCCATTCTTTGTCCTTGTTTAACTGCAACATGCAAAGTATTTAAATATTATAGTTCAATGTAGAAATTACGATTCACACATGTCATGATTATAGCCATTTTATCATCTAACTATACATTAATAATATGGAGATCAAAACTAAGGTATTATATGTGGTTTACCAAATTCTTCTTCAATTTCTCTTTTTACTTCTTTTCTTAGGAGAACCATGAAAAAATCTCTCTTTTTCAAGTTAATGATGTTGGAAAATGTGTGTTCATTTGAGAACATCAACTGTAATGTTAAGTATGTTTGTAATTTGTTGTTATACTATAGCTTGATCACATGGTGAACAACAACTATTATTGTTTTGAAGTGATAATTAAAATCATATTTACATGATAATATATCAATAATGAATATTTATGTTATTTGTTATAGCTGAATTTACCACACATGGTTGATCACATATTTATGGCCTTCCTTGTCCCTCTGCAGACTCTTTAGACCCCATGGACTTATATTATACTTTGATGTTCGAAGATCATCCCTAAAAAACACCTATTTATTGTTGTACGTGACTTTTAAACCCATACTCGCATGTACACGCGACATTTGACCCCAAACCCATGTACATCGGGATGTGTGCATAAATCCAAATGTTTTTGGAGTTTTACTCATATGAGTCCGAATATCCTGACTCTTGGCATTCCATATACTTTGAGATCACTCGGATTCAACCCTCAATTACCCTTTTGGAGTGTTATATAAGGAACCCTTGGATACATTGAAGAGGAGGAATTGAAGAGCAAAGAAACTATAGTCCATTGTTTCCTAAGTTTGCTTATACTTGAGTTTGTATCCCTTCGTCCCTTTGGATCACTTTGTGTTCTTCCCAGGCTTTCCTTTAGATGGAGGATTGAGGTGGTGGAGGCCCAAGTGGAGGACTCAGTTTCTCTGGTTCGTAGACGTGCCGACAAAGGTTGTCACTATTGTAATCTCTGATTTTATTAATAGAAATATATTTTCCTATCTAATTATGTGCATTTGAATATGAATATTGAATCCATGGATGTATTTAATTGCTTATACATTGTTGAATATATATGATGGAGTAGGTCTAACACATTATTATGGAGCATGCTTATCCTTGTTTGTTGTTGTTGAGAGAAAATTGCTAATGCAAGTGTGAATTGGAAAAGCTCAACGGGGATCTACTTCAACTGTCCAGAACAAGGTACGATTCGATATCCCTTAGTGTTAGGTGTTTGGTTTCTCTTGCATATTAGGAAATATTGATTTCTAGTGTCAAAGCTGTCTGTTGTGGCCCCCAATCCATAGGAAGTTTCTCTCTGTAACAGAACTGGAGACCATACTGGGAGGTTCCTAGTTGTTTCTCTTTGGGGTTTTTGGTATTCAATGTACTTGAATTGCTTTTGATTTCTCTGTTTCTGTGTCGAGTTTGATCGCATGTTTTCCCAGTAGGGTCTTGAAGAAGTAAATTTGATCTTGGCTTGTATGTTTTCCCTATGTTTCTTCCTTTTCTTCATGTATGTGGGTTTGTATTCACAATTGCATATACACACATGTTTTCCTTAAACAGTCGTGTATGTACACTATTTCACTGAGAACAGATGCGTATGCCTTGATTTTGAGCCTTAGTTGGAGGATTAAGTGTTGTTGGGTGATTTTTTATGGTTATCGAGTCTTCTTGGATGCTTCTGGTGTCTGTATACACCCTTTATTTCTGACCAAAGACTTATTTTAGTTTATTTTTTAAGCTTTGTTCTTGTCATTCATTTATTCATTTTTTGTTTTGGGATTAGTGTAATAGGTCTCTTTTACCTTGGTGCCTTGCTTGGCTGTTGTTTTTGAGTGGTTACAGGGTCTGAGGGTTGTAGAGTCATTTATTGCTTTCATATCTCATTTATTTCAAAGAAAATACAAAAATATTTTTTCTTTTGCATACTTATGCATCTCTTGCATTTTGCATTGGCACGGTACCTGCATTAGGTTTGCTTGTTGGATTATAGTCATATTTTCATCTAGGAATGATTACACTTACATTTGAAGGAAAAATCTTTCATCTCATGTAGTGGCATACCCTGTTTTTTATTCTACACATTGCACTTGGCATTGCTTGTTAGGTGTGCATATTTACTTCACTATTGAGTCATAACTTCATTAGTTGCACGACCATTTCCCTTTGAGTAATCACAGCCAATTAAAATCAACGCTTAATAAAATGAATTACACTCTTTTCTTTTATAGGGTGCATCAAGAAGATTAGGTTTTAGGGTCTTGGAATAGTTCATTATGAGTTAATTCTCCAAGACCACTAAAAAAAACAAGTAGGTGTTTGTCTAAGTGAGAGTGTGAAACCCTTGGTATAATTAGTGTTTCTCAGGACACTCCTCTTACATGGGAGTTAAGCACAAGGAAGTGCATGCGATTGTGATTGGGATGACCCCTGGTCACTTTTTGTGAGAACCAGAGATATTTCAAGGATTGTATTCGTATCTGGGGGCCTTTGAGGTATGGTCGGTGCACCCTTGGGGTACCGGTTTAGTCTTTCAGGCTTCAGACTTTGCTACCTTGCCCATACGGTCGATCCCACCTGTGACTATTTGCTTAAGCATTGGTTATATTGAGGTGACCTTAGTTGCCTTACCTAGGTATCAAGGGGGTATTTCTAGAGGTTATTCTACAGGTGTCTTGGCCAGTAGGGACCGGACAACACAGTCTCTATATGCGTTGAAGTTGAGGGCCACTATAATTGGTTACGAACCTCTTCTTCTTATGTGTGGGAGTCTCAAGCCTCTCCTAGGTGAGACATACCTGCTTCATTCGGGAGCTCACATATACTACCCTTGGTTTTCTTGTGTTTTGTTTTTAGATTTTCTTAGGTGTCTGCTCTGTGCAAACTAGATTGCTTAGGGTTGTGTAGATAGATCGATTCTTTTCTTTTTGTTGAGTCATTGTGGATCTGGGTGCGACACTTCATCGTTCTCATCGTTTAGCAGTACTTCTGCCTTCTATGTCTCCTCCTCCTTTGGGAGAGAGAACCAGATAGTCCAAATGGACTCATTCTCACTTTGATTCACACACCATCGGTGACCATGAGCCTAAGATCTTGAAGATCCATGATCTTCCTCATCCCGTATGGGAGGATGAACTTGCAAGGACATATGGGACTCCTGTAGGGTCTGGTCCTCATTCAACTGGACCGTCACATGAAGATATTTCATGATTCATAGATTTCACACACCCTAACCACTGGTATTGGCCTCCGCATGATGAGACTCACCATGCATCCACTAGCACTAGAAATATTAGGTATGGCATGCCTGATATTCCCGAGATTGGTCCAACACCCCATGTCGGATCGGGTGTTGACCCTGGTGCTGCGCCTGGGGGCACTTCTATTCCTTTCCAGGCAGAGAGGTTTGGTAGCACTGGTCACATTACACCTTCCATCCCTGTGGTGGAATTTTCTTCACACACACATCCTAGGCCTAGCACTAGTGTTCCCATTCGGGGACCAAAACCTAGACATGTGAATATTGGGGGCACAAGTTATATTCCTTCACATATTCCATCATCTTCAAAACCAATCCCTTCAAATGATTTTTTGACTACACATCCTCCTCCTAATTCTAGTGGGCCTTCAGACCGAAGTTTTGTTGTTATCCATGTCCGTTCTACTTCTGCTCACACCATAGTGTCACAAGGCTATGTGCATCCTTATGTGTCAGCAGGACATGTATCTTCCTATGGACCTTCCTGTGGACCATCTTATGGTCTAGCTTATGGAACCTCTTATGTACCTTCTTATGGACCATCTTACGGAAAAACCTACACACCTTATGGATCCAGGTGTCAACCTGTGTATCGGTCTCCTAATTATGGCTTTGTAGCACCCCAGTCTCATGGTACTCCAAATTAGAATGCTTCAATGTGGCCCTTTATGGGTCAAATGGAAGGAGGTTACTATCCCACTAGCCAAGGCCATGGTGTATATAACAATCAACCTTATGCGAACCAGTCCTATCAGGGAGCATGGAACCAACCGAATCAACCTAGACTCCCTTTCCTTGCGACTTTGAATCTACCTGATTCGTCGAGATTGAAAAAAGATCACGTATCTTATGACCCGCCATGGCCGGCGGATCCCACCAAAATTCCTTCAGACATTCCAAAATTTGAAGGCAAGTCTGGTGAAGATCCTAATGAGCACGTCACAACCTTCCATCTTTGGTGCTCTTCAAACTCCTTGAGCGATGATTCTATTAGTTTGAGACTATTTCAACACACCCTCGTGGGTCCTACCGCAAAATGGTATATAGAGTTACCTGGGGGGGTTATACTTGGTTCAATAAGCTAGCGATGGCTTTTCTTAATCACTTCCAGCTACCCGTGCGTTATGACACCAGTACTGAACTCTTGTCGACATTTCAGCAAGACAAAGCCACCCACATTTTAGATCACATTCAAGAGTGGCGTAGACGGAAGAGATTAATTAAAGCCTTTATACCACCAGAGTTTCTTCTAGAATGGTTCCCCAAGTCGTTGTTACCCTATATCGCAAAGGATGTTTCCACATCCAGAGTGCGAAATGAGGACCAAGTTATTTTTAGGGCCCAACGGTTGGACTTGATTTATGCTCAATCTGGGATCCTTTATGAGATCATACCTAATGCTCCACGATCCAATTTCGACCCCAATTTTAAACCTGGGCCACATGCCGATGGTATTGTTGGCTCCGTAAGTACCAAACCTACGGACTTGGTTACGAAACAAGTGAGCCAGTTATCACTTAACTAGTCTATGTCGTGACAAGCAATGGATTCATCTCATCCTACCCATTCGACGGATGTATTTTCAATGCAATCGTCGAACCCAAAAGGTAATCAGCAACCTGGAAGGAATAAAAAGAAAGGAAAAAATAATCAAAATGGTGGGAATAAAAATGATAATGATAACAATGACAAGAACACAAATAATGCTGGGAGGGACAAGAAGCCTAAGCAGAAGTTAAAAGTTCCTTGAAAGTTGTGTAAGGATGACCACCTCACTCAATTGTGCCCTCGAATGGAAGATGTCTCAAATTTCATAGCACAGCCTAGTTGTGTTCACAAATCCTTTACCAAATAATCAAAATATGAACTCGAGGACCGTGGATCATGGTTGTGCTTATAATGGAAATAAAAACCCATTGGATGTCGTCAGTGGCCACAGTTGCATAAACATGATAAAAGCTACGAATGTTGTGATGTGTGCGAAAGACTATGGTACGTCACAACCAGATCTTGGGAAAGATCCTGCTCCACCTGAGAGCTCTTTGTGAATTGAAAAGCCTACGGATAAGCCTAAAGATTTGCCTCACATTCCTAAGGGAGTCTTAAAGTTCTCGGGGCACAATCCTAATGCTCAATCCACCCAGAACTATTCAATTGTCGAGGATTTGGGCCATACTCCTTGTGCAATTTCTGCATTAGAAGTGCTTCAGACTTGTCCTCCGCAAAGGAAGCCCTTGTTGTCGGCTCTTGGGGTGGGTGATGATAGCTCTCCTTTTGTGATCAAATTTGAAACTAATGGAAGCCTTCCTTGCTTTCCTTACTATGTGTCTCTTTTGATTCACGTAGAGTGTCTAAACCACACCATCAAGCGCACTGTGATTGATGAAGGCGTTGTCTCTTCCGTGATGTATTTGGCCTGTTGGAAGGGCTTAGGTTATCCCACGTTGTATAAATATGAAAACATGTTGACTGCATTTGATGGAAGATCGTTTCAGCCACATGGTATACTTCCTTCCCTAGAGTTCCAATTGGGGGGGAAGATTGTTGCGATCAAGGTTGAGGTGGTTGATGCGCCCCTCAACTACAATCTTTTGCTAGGTAGGAACTGGATGTACAATAAGCAAGCTGTAGCCTCTTCCCTATTTCGAGTGGTTTTTTTTTCCTTTGGATGGGAAGATCGTTACTATTGATAAAAAATATTTCCAGAATCTGTGTTTAAAAGCATCATCGAGAGCTTCTATCCTAATTATCGATCATTCTCAACCGGCAACTAAGAATGTGGGTGTGGGCATGTATCCTTCTCCCATGGGAACTTTTAGTTGTCCTGCGCCCGTCCTTATGATTGGGTCTAGTATTGGTAAGGACTCTACCTCATTGAATTCAGTCTCCTTTCACACCTCTCATATGGAGGATCCTTGGATTCTTCCTTCACCGAGTACTTCAAGTGATAATTCTATACCTGCTGAGATAGACCTGTTGTTTCCTGCAACATTGGTGGTGTATCAAGATAATATTGATCATATTGTAGAGCCTAGTCCTTCCTCTTCAAGGACAAAGGAGGAGGACCCTTATGTGGTTCCTTCTTGGGCAGTAGATTCATCTCACTCTCAATACTTCCTTGATGATGTTTTCTTGTCGGATGAAGCTATTCTTGAGGCTATGTCTAGGATAGAACAACCTTGGGGAGAGTTGCACCATATATCGTATTTCCTTCCTAAGCTTGATAGGTTTGAGTGTGATGACTTTAGGGAGATACTAAGTGAGAAAGTTGGTAGGCCCATGGTCCCATTAAGAATTCCTAGTCAAATTGCTGAAGAGAATGTGGCTAACTTATCACCAATGACACTTACCAATATTTCTTGTGATCCTTGCAAGATTGAGTACACCAAGCGGTTCAAAGAATTTCGACATGTGTTCGATTGGTCGGATGATGGAATTCCAAGAATTATCCCCCCCATGATTGAATGTGGAGTTAGGGCTTATCTGGATGTTAGACCCGTTCGACTAGTTGATCACGGGGGCACAGCCTTGGCAGAGCCTAGAAATGGGCTCTATCTTAAGAAATACTATGCATGATCTTCAGCCAAGGCTGATTTTTTGTATATTGTTGTACATTTTACATAGCGTAGTTTGGTCTTTTTATGGTGATCAGGTTTGTTGATTAGCTTTCATTTGTTATGGAAGATGTCGATGGAGTCTTCTTTTTACATAGGATTTGTTGATGGTGCTAGCCGCCACACTCAAAACTCGGCTTTGGCGGCTTGGGTGATTTATACTCCTACGGGTCAAGTATTGTCTTCAGGAGGAATTTGTTTATGGCCTTCGTAAAAAAATGTTGCTTAATATAGTGTCGTGATTGAGTTATTGCGTGATTCCATTTCACATGGTGTCCTTTCTCTTGAGGTACATCTCGATTCACAGTTAGTGGTATCACAAATTAATGGTTTGTATCATGTTAGGGATCTGACATTGCTATGAAGATTCTTGCGTGTAAGATTGCTAGAACGATGATTTGAGAGCATAACATACATTCACATTACAAGAAATTTTAATCAAGTTTCTGATTCATATGCTAACTATGTGCTAGGTTGGCATTTGTTTCACAAACGATGAAAGCATTTCACAAACACAATTTACACATGTAAATAGAATAATAATCGATCATCACAAATATTTTTCATTAAGTCCAAAAAAGGTGACGTCATAATACATAAGTGTCATATACAAATTTGGGGCTTTTGAGCCACCTTAATATACTACACGGTCATACAATAAATATACACCCAGGTCTATAATCTTGAGGTAGAGGAGGGTGTCGATCATGGTAGCACACCACGGCTCTAGCTAGTCGGTGAAATAACCAAAGCCATGCATGTGGTACTCCAACCACCTGGCACATGGCCTCAGGCAATTCCTCAACTTGCACCATGGGAATTGTTAACACTCTGTTTTCAACAGTCTAATTATGAGCCTAACAAAAGTTCGAGGAGGACGTTGGATGCGTTGAAGGCATTAAATGGGATTCATAATCAAAGGCTAAGATTGATTGGATGGTAGATCAACGACGTCAAAACATTTCGCATGGTGGACATGTCCGACCAAAGGCACTTTTCCAGATTGCAAAATGGTTTAAAGGTCGGAAGCATTCGATGGTGGAGATGAGATCAGAAGCAGATCCATGGTCCCAGCTGATTTCGCAAACCAAACTTGTGCGGGTAAAGCTACGATTTCAAATTGTGAAAGGTGGTACCAGCCCCGAATATCAACAGTCATGATAAAGAAGTGAAGAGATCTACGGTTGTGGTTCATTTCACAATATAAACTAGCAAGGTTGAAGACCAGGATTTCACATTGTGAAAAGTAGTAGGGCCCACTCGGGTCGACAATTACATGAAGAGGTCGATCGTGATTGATGATTGAGAACAAGCCTTGATCTAAAACTGCTCGTTGAATCCAGAGAAGAAAGTTGGCGGCAGAAATGATGGAATGTGGACAGTGGGCGTAAAATATTCCTCAAATCAGAAGGCTGAGAATATTTCCAAGGTACATGCTTCACATCCAGTGCGAAGATGACAGTGGAGGAGATGTTCACACATGTAATCTGCCTCCTTGTAGATTGGTCGATTCCCCGATGCCATTTGTAGCATGCACACAAGTGAAATCATCCCTGTGGCAGAATCATGTTACGCGGCTTTTTGTGTGAGTTGGCCTATGGAAGTAAGGAAAGTAACCGGTGAATCCACTACTCACATGGACCAAATCCAACGCGAAGAGGGAGACCATTCCATTTCTAATACACAAGAACAAGGAAACGTGGGAGCGTCCACATCATGAACTTTGCAACATGGATCAATTGTACGAGGTGGCGTCCAAAAAAATACTTCCCACAGCAGACGGTAAGGCGCCATGACCCATGAAACGATGTGGCTAGATCCCCATTAGGTAAAGGATCACTCTGCTCGTGCCCTCACACATGCTGATAACAAAAACACTCAATGACAGAATGTGTGGGAATGTTGACCGGTCATTCTCGAAAACTTATATATCTACCTTCGAAACACTGGGGATGAGCTAACATATCTCTAGAACCCCAGTTTCTGACTCTTTGCAAATATGCAAAGGCCTGAATATTTTGACGATGAAGATCTAGTTTGAGAAGCTTGTCCATCTAGATGTGTTGATGGTTGGTGAGAAGACTTCCACACTCACCAGTCACCTTGGTATTGCATGCCAGGAATGACACCAACCATTGGGGCCCAGACATGATACCTACACCTCCAACGACGCGGGACCTGGACACTTACTCCCCATAAGTGTGGTTTTAGGAACCTCTGATACCATCTCTGCCGCCAAAGCATCTACAGAAGAAGACAGTCTTTGAATGCTCCCTGTATAAGCATTTGTTTAGATGGGATCATCAGGGGTCTAAAGCCCACACAGCCCTGTTTGTGAAGTTCACTTTCCAAGGGTGATGGGGCTAGTGTAGATATGCTATGCCTTATTGCCCGTGGGAGATTCCACCCTTCTAGAGATGAGAAGCACAAGAATGACAAACCACTTAGAGGGCTTGCCTCATTCGAACGCAATGCATCCC
The DNA here is from genome assembly GCA_001517045.1 of Pseudotsuga menziesii. NCBI lineage: Eukaryota > Viridiplantae > Streptophyta > Pinopsida > Pinales > Pinaceae > Pseudotsuga > Pseudotsuga menziesii. Next base: position 764,543 of record LPNX010835799.1, read on the forward strand.
TTCTTGCAAACCCCACGGCTAATAGTGTTACCCAGAGAAGAATGAGGTGGTGGATGAGGTTGAGCAGGGACAATATGCAAACTACCCTGCCAGTGTGTGCCCATGTGGAAATTTGCATTTGAAACACGGCAGGAACACACACTTCGGATAGAGAGGGAGGCGTCATACTCATTATCCATAGTAACGGCCAAAGCACGTCAAGCTGTCACTCAGGCCGAATGCACTGTAGCTCCATAATGCTTGTTTATATTTGTAAAATGTGGCAATAGTTCCACTCTCTATACTGTTAATGCATGATTGCGATTGGAAACAGTCTTTAGGAGAATAGTCTCAGCACTAGAATAATATAAATACACTCCCAATAGAGGGATCGACAGAGATTGAAGGTTGGGAAAACCTTCAAGGGTTGAGGCTCTCCATTGTAAATAAGATTTGATTGCCTGTGTTATGAATAAGATTGTAAAGGAAGAGTTGTTTCTCAAGACATAGATTCATGTGTAGTTGCTTCTTTCAATATGTATTTTCTTTACGTGAAATGTATAACCTGTTTCTATTCCAGTTTGTTGATTGCTTTCATGTCTGTAACTTAGTGTATAACAGTTTGGAATTCATACATGTTATGCTTCGCCTGTTGTTTCAGACATTTATCAAGTTTTCTTCTAAAGTTACGTGGAATTCATCTTGCTGGTGCTCCACGTGATGAGTTGTTCTCTCTAATATTCTAAACACCCGCTAAATAGATCCTGATTGTGAGATTGACAGCTATCTTGCCTCTGTTTGCAACCTCATGCCATTCTTTTTCTTGTGCAAATGTTCCCTACTCAGGTTTTTGACTCCATTACCAATGGTCCCTTGCCCTAATAATCCCACCTGCATCTCACGTTACTATACTTTGTCCCTTTCTAGGAGTCTGGCCTCCTGACCATCCTTGAGCGAATATCTTATGCAAAGTAAAACCTTAAAGACAAGCAAAAGATCCCTCTCTGACTGCTCAGGTCTGGAGGTGCAGTCTAAAGTAGTTCTGTTGTTATGCTAGGAGTGGGCCCTCCCCTCAACCTTGGGGCTCCAAATCCCGGTGCTAACAAACTGGCGCCATTGCCGGGGATGAAATTGAAGATCTTCCCTGGGAAAAATGACATGGTTTTAGATCTGATTGTTGATAATGAACAATGATCAGACATCAAGAGGGTTGAGCACTTTTCACCTGTCGACTCATCTCTTGAAGGATTCAGACTTTAGCGACTCTGCTGCTGGTATGACCCAGAAATCAAATGATCAGAAAAAATACGGGCAGGCTCCATCCAAAAAGTGAACCCCTTGTAAGGCTCAAAGAATGTGTGGTGGAAGGTCAAGATGCTTGAGTCTACGTTTCTTCCAAGAAGCTTTGTCTTATCTTGTAAGTTTGTTCGTATCCTTTCCTAAATTTATCAAAATAGTATTCTATGGTTCAATTCATTCTGAATAGAGCTATGAATATATTCCTGTTTATCCTTCTTTATGAACCAAAAGCATTGCGTCGTCTTGTACATCTAGTTTTGACCTAGATTTTTCCCCAAAATCCCACGACGTCAAAGGTCACCCCTATAAAATTCATGAAACCTCGGTCGATAGCGTAGCTATTGCGCCCAACTTGGTCTCTCCCATTTCTCCAAGCCAGTACAAACCATTAAAACTGCCTCCCATCCTCCATGATTTTCCCACAAAACATCACAAGTACCTCCCCAAATTTGATGGAGAATCCAAAGACTTCACTGCTGAGAAACATTTACAAGCCTTTGAACATTTCTCTGAACTTTTTGAAATAGAACATGATGATGTCTGCATGAGGGCTTTCGCCTAGTCCTTGCAAGGAGATGCTAAACAATGGTTCAAGCACTTGCAGCCTAAGTCCATCAACACTTGGGAGGAGTTTTCTTGCACCTTCTTAAAATTTTGGGGTAGGAGAAGGCTGCTGGATCAAATACTTTCAGAATTGTATTCCCTGAAGAGACATGAGGGTGAGACCTTATCTAGTTTTAACAGAATATTTTCCAGCTTTTATTATAACATGCCTAAGGAAGTCCAACCTCTTGAGAATGCTGCTAAGATCTATTATGTAGCCACCTTCCCTCCTGAGTTGTCCTTGCTTCTTTTGGAAAGGAAATCGACCACTTTGCAACATATGTTTATTGACTATTTGGAGGTTGAGGAAAACCTTAATATGTCCACAAATTTGTCATATTAGGATAGCGGTGGTGATATAAAAGATACATTAAAATTGGTTGGGCCCTACAAGCAGAATGAAAAAGTCCTTGTTCAGCTAAAGCTTTCTCTTGGTATAAAGAAAGATGACCGGTCCTATACCGGAACATGTGATCCTGTAGGCCTGTTCTCTGAAGATTGCAACCTGCATTTCCCCAGGTCTGTACAAGAAAATTTTAAAAAGGAATTCGATGTGCCTATGTACGATGAATATGAGGAAGAATACTTGCAAGCTGTACCTGAGAAGATGGCCATTGAACCAGGACCTACTGATGGAGAAGACCAAGATGTTATGCGAAGCCGGGAGGTTAAAGTAGAAAAGGGTGATAAGGGAACTGAAGGTGATAGCCTACCCTTGTGTTATGCCTCTTTTGAATTGATACGACACATGATTAAAGCATCTAAGCAAAAGCAGAAAGAAGGGGAGATGGTGTCGTCCAAAGACTTGTACATGAAAGAAGATGGTAAGAAGAAGCAACCAGGAAATTCCTCTCCAGCTACTAATACATTGGGAATTTTAAGGATGTAGCAGCCCTCAGATAAATACATTTTTTAATGTTCTTCCTTCAGGAATATCGCCCCATACAGGAGGAATATGCCTACTCGGTTTCGCTGGAGAAAAGAAGAACCTCCCTCCTGGGGCACATGAAGCCCTCGTTACAGAAATTTCTGGTGAAAAGGGGGATGTTTCATTGAAGAAAGATTGTGTGGGCCCTCTTCTACAATATTCCAAGTATTAGCCTGACATACCACCAGAAGAAAGGATTTCCGGACAGCTTTCCCAAGAGTGGAGGACGGAATATGATGGGGGTTGCCATGTTTTCTATGACCCCATAGTAGAGTACATGGAAAGGTTGGGTCATGGTAATGACTGGTCATGTCTCTATGATAAAGATCAGTCTATATTCTATAGATTTCTTCCATTATCTACTTCATTTATGTCCATCAAGCATGAAAAAAGAACAACACTATTAGGCAATTTGCTTGATTGGCTTCATTGGAAGTCTGATTTCACTTAATCAGGCTTAGGAACTAAGTTAGGTAGAGTAGGTAGGAATCAATAAGCTTGACAATAATCAAGCATTTCCTTCATTACTATTTTAGTTTGCTTTCGTTTTCAGTTATAAGCATAGGTTTGCAGTCAAGAGCATGGTTTGCAAGAATGCCATGAATTCTCTGCGGCAGTAGCTCAAAACAGAATGGAGATTTCAAAGAAAGATTGAAGATAGCCCAATGGATTTGGCACTTGGTCTATGGGGGTTCTTTGCTACCTCACTAGGAGGATAGCATCCCTCATGGAGCCGGTTGTTAACACTCTATTTTCAACAGTCTAATTATGAGCCTGACAGAAGTTCGAGGAGGACGTTGGATGCGCTGAAGGCATTAAATAGGATTCATAATGAAAGGCTAAGATTGATTGGATGGTAGATAAATGGAATCAAAAAAATTTGAACAGTGGACATGTCTGACCAAAGCCACTTTTCCAGATGGCGAAATGGTTTAAAGGTCAGAAGCATTTGACGGTGGAGATGAGATCAGAAGCAGATCCACGGTCCTAGCCGATTTCACAAACCAAACTTATGCAGGTAAAGATGCAATTTCAAATCATGAAAGGTAGTATCGGCCCCAAATATCAATGGTCATGATAAAGAAGGGAAGAGATCTATGGTTGTAGTTCATTTCGCAATACAAAATAGCATGGTTGAAGACCAGGATTTCACATTACAAAAAATAGTAGGGCCCACTCGAATCAACGGTTGCATGAAGAGGTCGATCGCGATCGACGATTGAGAACAAGCCTTGATCTAAAACTGCTCATTGAATCCAGAGAAGAAAGTTGGCGACAGAAATGATGGAACATGGACAGTGGGCATAAAAGATTCCTCAAATCAAAAGGCTGAGAAGATTTCTAGGGTACATGCTTCACATTCAGTGCGAAGATGACAGCAGAGGAGACATTCACGTGTGTAATTTTCCTCCTTACAGATTGGCCGATTCCTCGATGCCATTTGTAGCATGCACACAGGTGAAATCATCCCTGTGGAAGAATCATGTTACGTGGCTTTTTGTGTGAGTTGGCCTGCGAAAGTAAGGAAAGTAACCAGCGAATCCACTACTCACACGGAGCAAAGCCAGTATGAAGAGGGAGACCATTCTGTTTCTACCTCACAAGAGCAAGGAAACATGGGAGCGTCCACATCATGAACTTTGTAGCATGGATCAACTATACGAGGTGACGTCCAAAAAATACTTCCCACAGTAGACGGTAAGGCGCCACGGCCCATGAAACGACATGGCTAGATCCCCATCAGGTAAAGGATCACTCTGCTTGTGCCCTCACACATGCTGATACCAAAAACACTCGATGACAGAATGCGCAGGAATGCTGATCGGTCATTCTTGAAAACTTATATATTTGCCTTTGAAACACTGGGGATGAGCTAACATATCTCCATAACCCGAGTTTCTGACTCTTCATGAATCTGCAAAGGCCCAAAGAGTTTGACGATGAAGATCTAGTTTGAGAAGCTTGTCCGTCTGGGTGTGTTGATGGTTGGTGAGAAAACTTCCACACTCGCTCGTCACCTTGGTATTACATGCCAAGAATGAAACCAGCCATCGGGGCCCAAACGTGATACCTACACCTCCAATGACATGGGACCCGGACACTTACTCCCCGTAAGTGTGGTTTTAGGAACCCCTGACACCATTGCTGCCACCAAAGCCTCCACGAAAGAAGACAGTCCTTGAATGCTCCCTGTATAAGCATTTGTTTAGATGGGAGCATCAAGGGTCTAAAGCCTACACAGCCCTGTTTGTGAAGTCCACTTTCCAAGGGTGATGGGGCTGGTGTAGATATGCTACGCCTTATTGCCCATGGGAAATTCCACCCTTCTGGAGATGAGAAGCACAAGAATGACAAGCTACTTAGCAGGATTGCCTTAGCCAAAAGTGATGCAGCCCTTCTTCCAGACCCCATCCCTAACAGTGTTACCCAGAGAAGAATGAGGTGGTGGATGTGGTTGAGTAGGGGCAAGATGCAAACTGCCCTGCCAGTGTGTGTCCATGCGGAAAGCTGCATTTGAAACATGGTGGGAACACACACTTCAGACAGAGAGGGAGGTGTCATACTCATTATCCAGAGTAATGGCCAAAGCATGTCAAGCTGTCACTCAGGCCGAATGCGTTGTAGCTCCATAATGTTTGTTTATATTTGTAAAACGTGGCAAAATTTCCACTCTCTATACTGTTAATGCATGATTGAAACTGGAAACAGTCTTTAGGAGAATAGTCTTAGCACTAGAATAATATAAATGCACTCCCGATAGAGGGAGAGGAAGAGGTGGAAGGTTGGGAAAATATTCAAGGGCTGAGGCTCTCCATTGTAAATAAGATTTGATTTCCTGTGTTATGAATAAGATTGCAGAGGAAGAGTTGTTTCTCAAGACAGAGATTCATGTGTCGTTTCTTCTTTCAATATGTATTTTCTTTACATGAAATGTATACCCTGTTTCGATTCCAGTTTTTTGATTGCTTTCATGTCTGTAACTTAGTGTATAACAATTTGGAATTCATACTTGCTATGCTCCGCCTGTTGTTTCAAACATTTATCAAGTTTTCTTCTAAAGTTACGTGGAATTCATCTTGCTGGTTCTCCACGTGATGGTTTGTTCTCTCTAATCTTCTAAACCCGCTAAATAGATCCTGATTGTGGGATCGACGGATATCTTTCCTCTATTTGCAACCTCACACCATTCTTTTTCTTGTGCAAATGTTCCCTACTCAAGTTTTTGACTCCATTTCCAATGGTCCCTTGCCCTGATAACCCCACCTGCATCTGACGTTACTATACTTTGTCCCTTTCCAGGAGTCCGGCCTCCTGACCATCCTTGAATGAATATCTTATGCAAAGTAAAATCTGAAAGACAAACGAGAGATCCCTCTCTGACTGCGTAGGGCCGGAGGTGCAGTCTAAAGCAGTTCTGCTGTTATGTCGGGAGCGGGCCCTCCCCTCAACCTTGGGGCTCCAAATCTCGGTGCTAATAGGAACCCTCTGTGTTAAGCGAATGAAGTTTGTGTGGATGCTATGGAGTGTCCACTCCACATCCACACCGATGATCTCATCGCCTCTTCCCCTTTGTCAATGATGAGGAAAGCCATCTGGTCATCGTGGTCCCACATCTGCATGTACATGACAAGAGTATCATTATATGTCGTCACACCAAAAACATGTCTTTGATTTCATATATCAAAAAACACAAAAAACATTTATAATTCAAAAAACAAAAGTGAGTTGGGATTCGTTACCTATGTTTCCATATGTTGCTCCTGGTGGTAGGGGCATGTCTGGATCTCCACAGAAGTTGATCCCTGCATAGGGATAGTCATCTATGGTGATGATCTGTCTCCACCACTAGAGAAAGAAGCCTATTGGATAGGGGTTAGCCACCCTTCCCCCTCCCAGTCTCCACATGACATTGGCCCAACGTAGCTGAGCTGGATCCCTAACTCCATGTGGAGCAATGTCAACTCTAGGGCTTAGCCCCGACACCCGCTCGAAAAAGAATGCACTCAGTATGTTGGTGAACCCAAGGTTTCGTACCCTTCCCATCTTGCAATCACGGAGATGCTGATTTATGTTGCTTATCAGTGAGGTACTCCAGTCATATATCATAATAGGTCACATGCACTCTATGACATAGAATATCATTGGCCTTGAGGCCCGGTGGAGTGATGCTAAACCTGTGATCCTGCCTAATGCCAATAGTATGGCTTTCAGCCCCATGTTCTGGACGGATTTTGTCAAGATTTTACTCCCAACATTCTCTATATCGGGAAGGAAATACACAACTATGTACTCTTATATATTCAACCCGCCTCCTGGCCCACGAGATCGGAGGTTCACCGCCTCCCCTTGACGAGACAAACCTGTGATAAAGTATATGTCCTCAACCTCGTTGCTAAGTGACATGCCATCCAACTGAAAGATATTAGAATCTGGATCCTAGTAATCCACTAGCACCTGGAGTAACCTCGGCTTATCCCTCAAGCTTCCAAGGCGCCAAAACTTATATAACCCACATGCCCTCAGTGCTTATTGAGCCATGAGATCAGCCTGCACGGCCTCTTCAACATCACCATGTTCTCTCTCTCTCCATTCTAGCACCATCCTGCACAAATATTTCCAAGTTTCATGAGTGTTTGCCCTTGAAAATCATGGTTGCGGCTCTGTACGTGACTTTTTGCAAAACAGCCGCGTATGTATGCAGGTATCGTGGTCTTTTCCGCGTATACCAAGCCATATACGCGAAAAAAGACCTAATTTTTGTGTGGGCTGAAATACACTATTTGGGATGCCTTAAGTAAAAAAATTAACCATTAAAATTAAAAATTGATGCATGAAATTGAAAGAGGAGGACATGAGTAATTACCTAGACCAAACGTGGAGTGATTTCACCAGATGATGCTCCCGGAATCAGTTCTTGAAGTTCTAGATACAAAAACACTATGGTGGGTGAATTTTCAAAATGGTACGAAATTTTTTATTTTTTCACTATTTTATAGGAATTTTTTTGAAATTTTTACCCACTTCCTATAGTTTTTGACCGTTTCTGACCATTCTGGACCGTTTGGACTAATATGATGTTGTAGGAGCGCATTTTGAGCATGTTTTGACCAAGTCTTCGATCCATTCATGCGTATTACATGTATCATGTCTAAACTAGCATATAGGTTAGGATTTCACATCCGCCTGCATTTTGCATGACCTTATGACCGTTTCATCTTAACTATAGGTACGAACCCATTCCATGATGTCACGGAACCTTCTTGCTGCTGTTAGAAGTGGCGTTATGTGAATGGTAAAGCTTTCCTATACATGGGTGCCCTAGTTAGATCCTCTTTTGCATTTGGTTCCCATGCTGACATTTCTCCTTTAGGTTATGGGAGTCCTTTTTAGTCCTGCCATGTCTTTGAGCAAGAGCTTCATACTCCTCTTGAAATTTATGTTGACCATTCCCTCGGGGCTCCCTTGTATATATCAAGTTGTAATTGCATTTTCATGAGTTTTGATTTCCTTCTTGAGCTTTATGTCGGTTCCCTCACTTTGAGTTATCAGCCATATAGCATGATCTTGTCTCATGGCTAGCCAAGCAAATCCTTTTTACATATCTTTTACAGCTTGATCACCCCTTTTACCCAGAGGAGACCTTCCCCGAGTGTCATTATCCTACACATATCTTTTTGCATTGGGCATATGCATGTTCCATTACTTGGAACTAGTTTTCTTGTTCCCTGACACTCGTCTCCTCCTAGATTTGTACTATAAATCACTTTTATTCTTTTTCAAGCTTTTCAAAATATCTCAAAAAGTCCAAAAAATTAAATAAAAAAAAATACAAAAATCCAGACAGGAAAATATGTTATCTTTGGCAGCAGTCGAGTCATGCTACCTTCGAACAGAGCACTGTATATCACATCCGTTGGTTGGGTTACTAGTTTGACTTTAGGAGCTATACTGGTTACTCTACATTTATCTCCACTGATTGGTTAAGCTTCCAGTCCCTATGGAGCCTCTGTTGATGCATCCTATGTCACAGAGATGTCCCAGTTTGCATATCAAGTCCATGCTACCTACCTTCAGTTACCATTCGCTTTTATGCTCTTGTTCGAAGGAAGTTGAATCCTGAGTTGGCCATTTCTCAGTTATCTTGACTTTGCATGTCGGCCATTCTTGGTACTGTTACTGGTTCATGCACATATTGTTTGATTTCTTCCACATTATACAGTGTTGCTGAGTACCTTGTGTTGGTTGATGGGGGATGCCTTAATTCCCTCCTTCCAGCGGATTCCATTCTATCGACTTCATATCATTTATTCTGGAATAGGAGTCTAGAGTCATTTGAGTTCCTTGAGACTTACAATCATCATTGGTATGTTCTCTCGCCATCGACTGTTTTGGGAATACATCAATGTCCCATGATCAATGGATTCTTCCAAGTGTTCGACCTCAACACATCTATTCACACTTGTTATATTGCACTTTGTACCTTGATTCCCATTTTCATTATTAGTGGGTGATCTCGTGTCTGTTAACGGTATACATCAATGACCGGTAATCATATGATGGACTACTATGTTCAACCTAGACACATCCATTCACATAGTAGGACATGTACTGGTAGCGGTTGGTGTAGATGACCTTCCAACTTGGTGGCATTCCATGTATGCTACCTCCTTGATCGTGCCAGTGCTCATGAGATATCATCTCTTGTGATTTGATTCTAGTGTATATCAGATATCTTCATCTATTATGGATATCTTGATCTATCGTATATCTTCATCCACAATGGAGATTTTGATCTATTGTATATTGTACGTGGCAATGACCACACATCACATTTTGTATATCATGCCTATTCATGGCCATTGTACTCTTATGTATCTGGGACTGCTACATGTATTTGCAGTCACATGCAGAGATTGGTTATTGTATTGTACTAATGAGTGGCTAGTTCTTCAACCTGGGTCTTCATTACTCCACTTCTGGGATGGATTTTATAATGTATTTCGGCCATCATGTCACCCCTATGACCTCACACATTAGGTGGAATCTATTATAGCTGATATTACCACACATGGTTGATCACATATTTATGGCCTTCCCTATCACTCTGTAGACTCTTCAGACCCCATGGACTTATATTATACTTTGATGTTCCAAGATCATCCCCAAAAAACACTTGGTTATTGATGTACGTGAGTTTTAAACCCATACTCGCGTGTACATGCGAGTTTTGACCCCAAACTCGCATACATAGGGATGTGTGCATAAATCCAAATATTTTTGGAGTTTTCCTCATATGAGTCTAAATATCTTGACTCTTAGCCTTCCATATGCCTTGAGATCGCTCGGATTTGACCCTCCATTACCCTTTTGGAGTGCTATTTAAGGAACCCCTTGGATACATTGAAGAGGGGGAATTGAAGAGCAAAGAAACTATAGTCCATTGTTGCCTCAATTTGCTTATACTTGAGTCTGCATCCATTTGTCCCTTTGGAGCACTTTGTGTTTTTCCCAAGCTTTCCTTTTCTTTGTGAGATTTCTATCGAGAGATGGAGGATTGAGGTGGTGGAGGCCCAGGAGGATGACTCAGTTTCTCCGGTTCGTAGATGTGCCGACAGAGGTTGTCACTATTGTAATCTCTAATTTTATTAATAGAAATATATTTTCCTGTCGAATTATGTGCATTTGAATATGAATATTGAATCCATGGATGTATTTAATTGCTTATACATTGTTGAATATATATGTTAGAGTAGGTATAACACATTATTATAGAGCATGCTTGTCCTTGTTTGCTATTGTTGAGAGCAAATTGCTAATGCAAGCGTGAATTGGAAAAGCTCAAAAGGATCTACTTCAACCGTCTGGAACAAGGTATGATTCGGTATACCTTAGTGTTACTATGTTTGGTTTCTCTTGAATATTGGGAAATATTGATTTCTAGTGTCAAAGCTGTCTGTTGTGGTACCCCCAAGCCATAGGAAGTTTCTCTCTATAACATTATTGTATACCAATTTATTAGTACAAAGAATTTATTTACTTATTTATTTATACCAAGCCTTTAATATATTCACTATAGTGTATTTAATTAGTCTAACTAATTCTCACATGTCATCAAACCCCTACATGAAGAATCAACACTTCCACCAAGCATCAAACCGTACATGAAAAATCAACGGTTCCACTAAACATCTACTCCCTTATGAAATAATTAACTCATGTCGATATGATTTGATGATAACCAAGAAGAATATTTGGTAAGGAGGGACCCTTCTTTTAAGGTCAATATGGCATGCATCATTACACCAACATATATCCATCTTAACTCTAGATACATCATATATCAAGGGTATTAAAACCCTCAAGGTGCAAACCTTTTTTAGAGTGAAAAGACTTGAGGAAAGGTTTGAACCTTTAGGGATTTGATCCCTTTCAACGCATGATAGATCTAGAATTAATATGGATCTACATTAGTTACACAATTATGCATTTCATTCTAATATTTAGTTCATGGGCACTACTCACATAGTCGTTGTCTACCCCTCCAATAGAAATTTTTCATGTGCGTCCCTTTTTAAATACAAAAACAAGTATTGATTTATATATTAAAAAGAGATGTGGACTAACCAAACAAAGATCTAAGGGTCAAAATGCCAAAAAAGGGATTTTCATGTTGAAACAATACATATATTTGTACATTAGTGAGTCAAAAGTATCCTAAGACTATAGATCGCCTCCAAAATCTAAAATTGGAAATCCTTACATACTAACAAAGCAAAAAATTATATGAAAAAACCATTAAAAAAAACTAGTTTGATCCAAACTTATGCCCATTATGGGATTCTTCCATAGAAATGTCATCTCAATCCTTGTCACACTCCATATGAACTTGTAACTAGTATATAAATGCTACATCAATTTTTTGGAATGTTTCTTTCTTGATTGCTCTTTCCTTGGTTGAACTAATGGAGGCATCAGGATGACCAATCACTAATTGGCGCCCTCAATTTAAACCAATGATTATATATTAAAGTCCAATTCTAGATCACTAACAATTTTATCACATTTCAGGCACTGTTCATTCAACTTTGCTTCAATTTCTTCATTTTTTACGTATTTCTTCTCCATGTGAATGTTGAGGTACTCAATGGCTTGTACCATTCCCTCTAATTGTCCCATCATTCTTCTAAGAATTTTCCTAACCTATGCATTCTCATCCCCACTGGACCCTCTTAAATACATTCTAAAATATTGTATTGAGACTACCAAATTCATCCTCCAATCCTTGCTCCAGATAGAATCAAAAAGAGCATTGGGACTCTCCATGAAACTCGGAAAAAGAGACCTAAAACCTTTCAATAGTAAAGGAAGAGAACCTTGACCAAATGGGCCCCCACCATAGACAAAAATTGAAATAGGAAGCCTTAAAACACTTGTTCACTCCTTCATTTTTGGATGGACAGTACTTGCAAAATATTACACGCATATCAAGGTAGAAGTCACAAAAGAAGTTGAAGATCACAACCATATCAGGTCAAATATTGTGACCACAAAAGCACAAACCATTAAGGCATAGGGGCATCATCAAGTGATAAGAGAATCAACTAAGCAGCAAGGTGAAGATAGTGCCTCAGTAGAATATGAGTTTTAGTTTTTGTATCCGAGTCATGGGATTGTGAGTTTTTATCAATTTATAAATTTCTACGACATGTCATTCGGTAGACTGAAACTGATGGCCATAATGCTTATTGTATGAGTTCTAATGGGATCAAGAGGTTAATAGAAATGAAGACTTATTGGACCCCAAAATTTCTATGTTTATTATGAATACTATGCATGTTATCTTCTATCTATGTTCATTTCTTTATACCTTTTGCATAGCTCTATAAGAATGTGTGTGAATATATGATGAATGCATGTCACAAAATGGTGTATTGAATAAGTTATATTCCGGTCTATCTTTGCAGTTAACTCTCCTCATCATAAATAGGTATATCCAATGATTTACGTGAGACCTTATCCTTTGGGGAATTGAATATGCCAACACACTAGAATGTGGTGGGCCCCTTAACGGTGGAAGACACAGATTATAAGAGAAAATAAAAGATGTGGGAAAACAGTAGAGGAATTGCAGAATGGAGAAAATAGTGAAGAGAGAGAAACTGATTTGTATAAGGTGAAACAACGAGAGGAACTGGCATGGTCATGGTTGAGAGGAAGAGGAATAGACATGTAGGATGACCCAGTGGAGAAGGTACACATGTTGGGAATGAGGAAAGAGACTGTGAATTTCAATTACCAAGTAGCATATTGATGAATCAATCATCTAAGCAAGCCCTTGAAGAAGTTGTGGAACAATTAGAATTGTCAGGACATGCAAAAAACAACAGAACCCTAGAAAGTGAACCCCCATTGTTGAGAAAGGAGATATTGGAAGTAATGGAATTAAAACGCCTTCAATTAACCCCTAAGTACATTTACAAAATTTGGTAATCCCCTTCCATAATCATGTTTTGTGATTATCGTGGTATAACCAAATAGTTGGTAGTTTTGGCAGTTTACAAGTTGGTGCAATAGTAAGTGGAAATAGTTACAGATTTTAGGATATTATTAGTAACACAATGGCATATCCCATACCCCAAGGATTTGTGTTGGTAGGACCTCCAGTCACCATTATGGTTGGATTCCAAGAAATTTCATCTATTAAATGCTCAAATTTATAGGGAATAGGAATTGAAGTAGATGTGGAGCAACACCAGTTTCTTTCTAAAGCCATTTAGAACTCCGAAGGAATGCCTTCTGTCACAAAGTTGATGGAATTACATACCATACTGAGAGTAAGGGTGCTCCAATGGTATATGAATCTAGTAGAATATAGGGGTGGTAATGCTCCATCTCTAATGTTACTAGAAGTAAAACAGTTGTTCTTGCATGAGTTTCGACTACCAAAGTCATAGCAACAAGGAATTGCAAAATTGAGAGAAATACAAGTACAAGAGGAATATTCCTGGGATTATGCACAATAATTTAGAGATGTACTAGCCAAAATTTCATTATATATGCATAATTCATGCCACAAGTAATGGTTCATTCAAATATTGTTACCATTAACACGAATTCCCCTATCTCAACATGTTGTTGCCTCACCTCAAGCTACTATGGAACAATAAATGGAGATTGAAGCAATGGGTAACTATCTAGGAGGAATTGCGACACAGGCATCATCATCTATTGTCGAGTTATCACAAGTCCAGATTTAGATTTTTTCTATAATTGAGAAGATTCATGAGTTGACTACTTCTAAACCAAGTCAAACACAAGTATGGTGCATAGGATGCAAGGCAGAAGTTCATCACGCTCCAAGATGTACACATTTGAGGACATCATAATGTTCGCATCTAGAAGGTCTGTATATTGGTGAAGTAAGTGTGTGTATTGCACAAATAGTTGCTTCAAACCCATTTTAAGTAACCAAACACCCAGCATATCAAACTCCATACAGTTATTCTTCTAATGAATACTGTGAAATAAGCAAAATATTTGGACATCAACTATGACTTTGTCCCATTCTGCAAAATTATTCCCCAATATCAAACATGATACATTGTGAATTTTGTGGATCCACCATACATAGTACAAGCAAATGCAAAGCTCCAAATGCCCTGAAAAAAAAAGACTGGATGGATACATATATCAAGTATCAAATTAACAATTCTCACAAGAAATAGGAGGTGGAAGAGAATGCATAAGAGGTTTTTGAGCTAGTAGAGAAGGAGGACGCACTAATCCAATCTAGTGTTACAATTGTAATGAGATAGGACATCCGAAACAGGATTTTTCCATTCCTAAAATACCATGTGAAACTCTTTCCAAGTGGACAATCATAGTATCAAAAATGTATATAGCTTATTGTGAAATGGAAAGATCACCCATAATGGTCGATGAATTTAATTATCTCTAAACCATGAGAATACCAATGTCTAGTTGGATTTTTTATCACCTAGGGAGGAGTTAGAATGGGTGAAAATATGAATAGTTAGGATTCATTTGACATTTAGAAAGCATCCCCACAAACAATTAGGTTTGATCCAGTCCGATGGAAAGATATTTTCAGGAATGTTGCCAAAATGTTTTAATGCATGGCCACTCTGACAGCTATACGTGTTGTGGAATCCTCTTAGAATTATAGGACTGATGATGTGCCAAATATAAGGAGTTGTAGAAGAAATGTGGATCCAGATATAATAAATTACCTTTTCTTAAATATCGTTCAGTTTATTGGCAAAAATTTTGGAGGATGAAGGTGAAACTTGCAATTTACAAAAACTATTACAAATTTTTCAAGTGTTGTGGAAGAGGATGAAGGAATATGTGCCCCTCTTATTGAAAGAAAAACTTAATTTGATCATAAGAGAAGGAATTAAAGGACTAGATGGAAATTTATATTAGATTCTCAAAATACATGGGTATGACGTAAAAAATGTGATGTTGGATTTGAGATCTGATTTGAATATAGTTCCAAAGAATTATTGCGAGGCTATGGGTCACTCTTCCCTCATTTATTCTCCTATTAAATTGAGGACGGATAACCAATATCAAATATTCCATATTGGCCTATTAGAGAATGTGTAAGTGGACTTAGCAGGTGTGAACACCTTCACTAACTTTGAAGTAACTGAGATTATGGGAGGAACTGACCTATATTCGACCTTATTGGGGATAGAGTGGACCTATGAAAACTATGATGTGATCAACCTGATTAATGGAACTATGAACTTTGAAGCTAATGGAATGAATATTACACAACTTTTGGACCCACTCCACAAACCAATGTACTCTTAGAGGGATGTTCTAAATAATAAATATTCTTAGACAACAGGAAAAAGGGAGGATACGTGAATCCTAAAATTTATGGCTCTATCAGTTGGAGAAGAAATCGCTCTTTTACTAATGATTCCAAAGAATAATTTGATGATTGGAAGAATGGGTGACATGAGCTATATTCCTAGCATTTCACAATGATAAATTCAATCTTATGGATCAGAGTGGAAGTTCAATATCCTTTAGTGCATGGTGGCGTTAATATCCTATATGGGTTTCTATAGAAGATGAACATTTGTGTCGTGGAAAATCAACAGATGAATGTTCTAGATATGAAATTAAGAGGCAATCTTGCAAGATGGTGGTCAAAAAATAAGGATGATATACTTGATTGACTACATCCTAAATAACTTTAATAATATGGTTTAAGCCTTCCCATCATGCAAACCGATCCATGAAAATTTATACCGGAGAGATAGATCCATTTTTTCATATCAATCAATATGAGAGACAATGGACATTAATATATTACATCCATAATTTTGGGTTCACTAGTTCTTCCATAAATTGGGGCCCATTCCTAAATCTTGGTACCTACACAAAGAGGCATGTAGACAAACCAATTGTTGGAGGAAAATAATGCAAAATTTTGTGAAGAATTATCTTTTGTGGTAACATCTAATCCTATTATGGATGCTTTGATAGTGATCAAGGAAATTATATTCTCTGAAAAGTTGTGGAAGGTGGGAATTTCATACATCTGTCCAATCCATCAAGAATTGTCAAATTCACTCATCCCTATCCCAAAGATATAATAACCTCTTTACTACACAAAGGTTGATAAGGAGAATCCATACCTTAATGATTTGGAACAATTGTGGCAATTAACCTTCAATGAATATGAGGGATCTCCCAAGGTGCAGCAAAAAAAACTAGAATAGGATGGGGGTTTATACATGTATCCTCTGAAGTTCCAGAAAGTCAACATTGGTATAAAATAGAAACCAAAGATGGAATCCATAGGAGATTACTGGAATTATTATACAGTATTAAATATCATATCATTTCTAAAATAATATGGATACTTACTCCTGTAAAGTTTCATAGAGCTCAAAGGAATCCAGGTTGACCTAAGAGAAATAAACATTATATTGAAACCTGATGCAAAACCTGTGAAGCATCGACCCTATCGATTGAACCCTCGAGTAAAGGAAAACATAAAGAAGTAAATCGACTTAATGCTAAGTATTGGTTTAATTTTCCCCATGGATGAGTCTGATTGGATTATCTCAATCATAATTCAGAGTAAGAATTACATTAAGGATATCAGATTCTTGTTCGATTATCAAATTCTAATTTCCGCATGTGTTCATGACCCATTTCGGAAACCCTTCAACGATGAAGAATTGGACCAAGTAGCCTAGAATGAGGCCTATTATTTTACAGATGGATTCTTAAGGTATCACCAAGTATGGATCACATAAGAAGATAAGAATAAGACAACCTTCACTACATAGTGGGGATCCTTTCATTATAATTTCATTCCCTTTGGACTGAAGAATGTGCATGTAGTCTTTTTTAGGATCATGATAATAGCTTTCAAATACTTCCTTCATAAATTTAGGTAGGTATTCTTGGATGACTGGACAGTTTATAGCCTACTCAAAGATGATGTTGCGATACTTTGGTTAATGTTGGATCGTTGTCGCCAAAAAGAAAATTTCCTTAAATTTTCAGACATGCATTTTTTGTGTCCCTTTTGATAGCTTGATAGGTCATATTGTTTGCCACAATGAAGTCTTGGTAGATCCCTCAAAGATCGTTGTTATTTTGAATCTATTGTCCTCCACTTAGATGAAGCAGTTGCGATTTAATTTGGTCCATACTAGGTATTATGGAATATTCATCTTTGACTATGCTTCCATTATATCTCCCTTGGAACAATTGTTGAAGAAGAAAGAAACATTCAATCAAGCAGAAGACTCTGAAAGGGATTTTTCGATACTTAAGGAGAAAATAGTTAGTGCCCCAAAGGCTTACTCTTCCTAATTGGGTAAAAAAATTCCATGTACATGTTGACACATTAGGTATCACCCTTGGATTTGTGTTGGTGCAACTAGGTGAAGGTGATATCAACCATCCTATCTATTTCTCTAGTAGGAATCTCTCACAGGACGAGTGCAACTACACCATGATAGAAAGGGAAGGACTCTCGATCAATTATGCTTTGCAGAATTTCACCACTACTTATTAGGAGCACATTTTAAGTTCTTCATAGATAATTTAACACTCAAATATCTAGTGAATAAGACTGTGCTAGAAGGATTTTCATATGGCTTCTCTTATTGTCAATATTTATCTTTCGAAGTAATCTGTCATGACTAGAAACATGCAAACTTGAAGGACCAATCGATGATTAATTATCTTATGCATCTTTGTTCAAAGTCGAGGCCATTCCATATCACTTAGAAGAGATTACCTTGTTTTTTACAATAAGAAGGCATCAAAAGACTATACCGCAACATAGAAACATCATCTAGTGGTGTGATCTGTGAGATATCGATTGATTGCAAGACAACTATACAAGTTAAGGATTGACGAAATTTTATGTTGTTGCATCCTAGATCATGATCAACTAGATATATTATGGGAATTCCATGTAGGAGTTGTGGGAGGCCATGTTGGAGGAAAATAAATAGGAAGGAAAGTTTTACAAGAAGGATTATGGTGGCCAACTATTTTTTAGGATGATAAAGCCTAAACCAGGACATGTGATGTCTGTCAATGAGTTGGGATGCCTTCTTGATGATACAAGCTCCCACTTCATACAACTCGTGCTCTTCAACAATTTGAGAAGTGGGTATTTGATTTTATTGGCCCCATTAAACCTCTCGCAAACCACTCTAAATCTTGCTTTATCATTACCGCAACATACTATCTAACAAATTGGGTTGAATTAGTGCTAGTGTGGGATTGTTTTGCAGAAACAATAATCAGATTCATCTATGAGAACATCGTAACTTGATTTGGTTATCCTAGAATCCTCACGTGTGACCAATGTATGCATTTCATGTGGATCACATTTTCAGCATTAACAAAGGAATTTTTGATATAACACCATAAGAGTAGTTCATATCACCCACAAGCAAATGGCGCATTTGAAGCTTTCAATAAGATTCTAGAAATGGACTTAACCAAGGTATGTTGTGCCAATCGATATGATTGGGGTGAAAGAGTTTCTGCAGTATTATGGGCATATAGAACCACAACAAAGAAACTACACAAGCATATACCATTCCAATTGGTGTAAGGACCATAAACATTTCCTACTAAACATTTCATCCCTAGTCTGTACCTCACGCATGCAACTGATATGATTGAAGAAGATGTGGCTGCAAAAATACTAGCAGAGATAATGGAATTAGAAGAGTCCCTCTTTTTAGCTAATTATGATGCAACTATGGAGAAACAAAGACATAAGAGCTGGCATGATCACCACATAAACAGAGAGCATTTCACAAAATGAGAACAAGTTATTATATATGAAAACAAGTCCTTAAAGCATCTAGGAAAACTCCAGATGCATTGGTTGGGATTGTTCATCATTGTGGAAGTCTAATATTTTGGTTTTGTTAAGATTGTGCAGCTCAATGGAATTCTTAGACAAGGATGGGTGAATGGAGCATTCCTAGAGCCCTATAATTCTACTTGGTAATCTAATAAGATTGCACTTTAGTCATAGGGAGCGAGTTAAGGTAGGATTTACCGCTGCATTTTTTGTTTTGGTTGTTGCATCAATTTAGTTGGTTTGAGTTTTACACCAGTTTCCTATGTTTTGTGTTATAAGTTTTTGAAGTTGATAGGTCAGCCCATTGTGGTTAGGGAACCCAATGTCTTCATCTATTTACCATCACCTAGAAACTATGTCACTTCAATCTAGTGTTTAGTGTTAAAGATTCATTAAAGCATGATTAGATTGATTTTGATCCTCTGATTTAAAGTTTGGTAGCATCAAGTGTGAAATCATTGGTTCATATCTTTGATTTTAAAGTGTGACAGTTCCAAATCCCCACTACACCTGTCATTAATGTGGTGTCAATCCCCTTATTGTCATGGCTAATTGATAACTAAGACCCACTCTGTTGGTCGCTTTTCATTCTTCAGATTCGAAGCATTTCAAGCTAGAGCTCTCACATAAACTAGAGCAGTGGGATAACCAAGCTATCTTAAGACCTCAAGTTCGCCTTGTATACCAGCATCATGAGATATAAATGGGGAAAGTATTAGCCACAAAGGAATCTGACAGCAATACCTAAGCCAAGTAGAAAGAAACCCTTCACATAGAACCAATCAATCCTAGGATCGAGATTCATGGGGATTTGCAAGGGAAAGTCGATCAAACTAGACTAGTCAACTGTGTGTTTTCGGATGGGTACCTCTATCCAAATATGGGCCCTAATTTTTATATGGACTATGTCCCATTCAACAATGGATACATAGTGATGTCCTGGAAACCCACATTTGAACCACTAAGGAACTCAACCATGATGAACCTAAAGGACATACCAGTGTTTGGAACAATGGGAGAAGTGCTCAAATGCACTAAATATATGATTATCATGGTGTATGACCATTATTTATGGCTATGCCACTAGTACCCAATTCATGTTGATGATATACATGGACTAACAAGTCGTCCTTCACTAGTGAGGATGTGTCTACAACATTCTAGGCGGGACAAAAAATAAGCATGGTGCACTCAGAGCCATGATATATGACATATGCAACATGAAAATAGGATGGAAAGGTGTCGTTATTTCTATAACCCACAATTCAAAACATCTGCCATATCATCATTGACAGAAAGGTGAGGAAATATATAGAGGAAGAATGCACCCTTAATACAATCTATGTAGTGGATTTTTGTGTCCAAGGCATCCAGCTAAATCGGTGCAGGTACCTCATGGATGAGATGTTCCAGGTCTGTGCAGATGCACACACATTAGGAGGGTATTTCATATTTGGGTACTTACTAGTGGAATTTGCAATGTGGAAATGAAAACCACTAAAGGGGCGTGAATTGCCACCCCCTATAGATTGAAAATTTGAAACCCAACGCTTTGACCCATGGAATATTTGTTAAGATGACACCAATACAACTTTAAATGGCAATTGAATTTATCCAGTGGTATAGTGACATGGCGTTTAGTGTCATTGTATGGATTCTGTGTCAACTTCTCAACAACTATACCACAAAAAAATTGGTTTGACAACGACTAGGATCATACCTTCTTGCAGCCATAGGGAGTTGATCCATAAGACTTTAAGGAAAGAGCGCTAACTTTCACATCTTATTGTTACCACTCCCCTCCCTGATATCCCACCCTTTACTACACAAATGTAATCAATGCCCTCATCTACCTCCCTTTCCCTTCCCACACAAATATCTCTTGGTTCTGCATAAGAGGCCCTTGAATATTTCTTGGCCTTGGAAAAGAAAGGCCCAGACATTGACATCTCGGATGATCCAATCCCCTCAATTATTGATATCCCATAATTCCCAGTTTAACATGAAATCTAGATGCTCCAGATAGGTAGCCAAGTTGAAGCAGAAATAACTCCTCCTTCACGGATAGGATTAGGGGAAAGCATCGATGATACATTGGCTCAAAAGGCAGAGTAATTTCCTATCAGTACATGTAACAATGTCAAAAATCAAGAAACTCTGCCACAATAGTTAAGAGACAAAGAATAAATGATGCCACTAGTGGATGCACCGATGGAAGAGGAAGGAGACAATTTTTTAAAAACCAAAATGAGCCACCCCCTCCATCATTTTCAATAAAAAAAAGATAGCTACATAATATTATGCATGATCCTACATAATGTTGTGTTCTACTACAAGTAGCAAGGTCACTCGACAAAATATCATGCAATTTCGGTTGTCACATTGATAAGTTGATACCCCCACACCTAAGCAATCTGCACATTCTATTTTCCAATGGACTACCCTTACGCATAGTACCTCTAGGTGTCACAAATCCATATCTTCCAAGCTACTCCACCACATAGTTGTTTGAACAAATAAAAAATACAATGAACGAAATAAAACACTGACTTGTTAGGGCCGATAATGAGTATACCTCCCTCCAACAATCATACAATGAGTCCATAATTCAACTAGAAGATGTAATTGAAGAACACAACTAGGAGCATAAGACTCTCTTAGTGATAAAAATGGACAGTGAATTTCCTCTACAACTAGATGGCATAGATGTGGCCTTAATTCCATCAAGATATAATTGTTGTGCCTGAATAGATCTTGCTTGCATCACCATAGGAGAGCCTTCAACACATTTATGAGTCTTGGCAGCAATTAGAAGATAAGACATAAGAACTACAATAAGAAGCCACCACAACATGAATCCAAGGAGACGTGCAACAACAACAACCAACGGTGCAATTACCTTCATTAGTATAGGAAGTCTCCATCACCTTTCATCACCTCCAACAAATCATGCAAAATAGTCAATAAATTTTTTCTTCTATTAATGGTTGGGTATATGTTCTGGTAAATAAGCAACAACCAATTGAAGTCTTGCGTGAAAGAGTCATACAATTGAACGAATAATTTAATACCATCACCAACCCATTCAATCAGCAACAGAAGAGGTCTAGTATGTTGATGATTAACTTGATCAAATTCATGACAAGTTGCTCTCCACCAAGAAAACTCTTTTTGAACTAAAGTCGGAAGCCCAAACCACCTATCTCCAATTGTAACAATTGAAATTGTTTGCAGATGTTGAATGGGCATAGTTGGAACGACATAAGCCTATTATGCTAATAGTGAGAAGGCCCAGGATTTCATAGGTGGCACCGACATTGTTTTGGGCAAATGGAAGAGAAAGCTTGAAGAATTTGAAGAATTTAAGAGTTGCAAAATTATAGAAGTATCGAAGTTGGCTCCTTCATTTCAAGGATTAGGGAATAAAGATGCATGAGGATCAGGAACACAACAAAGTTTATTGAAGGGTTAGTCAATGCTTGTGGTCAAGGCCTACTGTCTCTTTATTTTCTGATGGACCATAATCATGAAAGATTGCATGGAGATTAGGGAAGAATTCATAGAAGCCATTGAAGATTGCAACCATATCGGGTCCACTCCTGCAACTATAAAAGTGAAAAAAATGAAGGAATAAATACATCAGCAAGTGATAAGAGTATCAACCAAGAAGTAAGTCAAAGATAGAGCCTCAACAAAATAAGAGTTTTGGGTTTTCTATCTGGGTCATGGGATTGTGGATTTTTTCCAGTGTATAAAGTTATGTGATGAGTCATTCGGAAAACTAAGAATGATGGCCATAGAGATGATTTTATGAGTTGTAATGAAGATCACGAGGTTAATATAAATGAATGCTTATTGGGCCCCAGAATTTATGTGCTTATTATGAATACCATGGATGTTATATTCTATCTCTATTCTTTTCTTTATATCTTTTGTGTAACTTTGTATGAATGTGTGTGCATATATAATGAATGCTTGTCATAGTATGGTGTATCAAATGAGTCATATTCTAGTATATATTTGCAGTTAACTCTCATCATCATAAACAGTTCTAGGTAGTTATTCAGGTGAGACCTTCACCTTCAGGGATTGAATATTTCATCGCACTAGACTACAACATGCCCCTTTGTTGGCAACTGTGCAAGAACCATAGTCTTATTTATTTTTGCACTAACAAAAATGAAACTCAAGATAGAAGCAACAGAGTTCTGAACCCCAAAATAATGTGTGACAAAAGTTTTGTCACCCTAAAAAACAACAATAACAACCTTTGACCACAAATACCATCGACTACATGTAAATCAAACATAATTTGATTCCCTAAGGCTTGAAAACTTGATACTGAAATTGCAAGGGATGAAATAAACCAAAATAAATAGGGCATACCTTTCCTTAAAAAATTTGATCACCACCCAACAAGACTTGATAGGATTCATGCTCAGGAAATTCCTCTAGAGAACTAGTTGCATCCGAACAAAAAAATATGAACCGGAACATCTTTCCAATAGATAAACTAATCCCACCTCTGTATCTTGTGCAGAGTAAATGCTTTGTAAGATATAACATGCCTCACTTCAAAGACATCATAGTGAAGGAATGGGTGGCATGAGGGAGTGTTAATATTCCCTTGCTCCCAATATAGTTGACAAGACTTGCAAGCTTACCTTTGTTCTTGTTGTGCAAAATGTATAATGTTCTAGTTTGGCTTTGATTATTTGAATTGAGATGGTTTAAAATCCTAGAAATGTAAGCCATAATAAAGCTAAGGGAGCCAAAAACCCTTTAAGGGGTTCCCATTTGAACCAACGCCCCTTTATTAAGATAATTTCCTCAATCGCCTTCTGATTTTCCAACCTATTGTTAGATTGCCATACACAAAAGATCTTAAATCCATTCAAAGTGTCAAGATTTCCAAATAATATTTGAAATGTTATAAAATATGGAGTTCCTTCTTTGACCTTTTTTGTTGTTTCTTTATTTGGAATGAGGTAGGAATCACCAACACTCAAATCTTTTTTAATAATGAGTGATTGAATAAGAGTTGACCCATAAAGTAGGGAATATAGCCCTTCCTAGTTGTTTTTGAATAACTTTCTTCAAGTTGTATATCAGGGCCTACCCCTCCACCACACTACTACCACCTCTCACCATGTGCATCCTTAAAATGTACTTATATATCTTCTTTTTATCATCAAGGGATCTTGGGTTTTGGGTTGGATCAACTGTTAAAAAATAATGGATTTAAGATCTTTGTGTAGAAGTTGAGCATGTTGTTTTCGCTACTTCTAACCGCAAACCTTCTTCCTCTACCACCACCATCCTTTGTATATACAATTTTTATAAACATTCTATCTTTACTTTTCATAAAAGTTTAATTTTAAATTTGATATTGACGAAGAGGCTTTCTATGTGACCACAAAAAACTAGATTACATATTCATTATAATGATGTCTATGGTGCAATTATGGGTGTAATTGCAATTGTTGAAAAGTACCTTCCAGATAGCCCAATATGTTTGGAAAAGGTCCCAAAGTGATATGTATAATGTCACACTCTTCTTTCCATATGACATATGTAACTTAGAGTTATTTTGTGAATGATTATTTGTGAGTTGGAGTTGTTTTGTCCATGGCTATTTATGAAATTAGTTGTTTTCTTTACTAGGTTGTTTTGTCAATGACTATTTGTGAGTTTAGTTGTTTTCACTACTAGGTTATGTTGTTTACTTGAAATTTATAAAACTAAATAGACAAATCTTCATTAGGAGTATTTAAACCACCATCAATATAATGAAATGAATATTTACTTGAAATGTATATGTGTGTGTTGTATTTTAGATCATAAATAGTTATCGAAAACTAAAATATTCTTGAATAATATTTCATTTTGAAAATTATTTAAATCTTCTATTTTCGGTATATGTTTCAAAAGGATTTTCCAAATCTACTTTCCAAAGCATTGTTTTTACAATAACAACTCTATGCCAAACATAAACAACAAGAGGTCAAATCCTTGCTTATGTTATTTTTTTGTTTAAATATGTTATGCCAAAACAAAGGATCACTAAAAGAACAACAAGCACAATAGAAAATAGAAAACAAAGATTTATCCTAGGAAACCCTCGCGGGGATTAAAACCCAACAAAACTTCCTGAGTATAGACTTCAACTGAGTACAGTGTAAGACCCAATAAATAAGACTATACCACTTCCTTCACCTTAGATTGTGTTTTTCCTCTCTCTAGTGAACTTTCTTGAGTGCACACCATGTCCAAATGAAGGAGGCACCTCTCCTATTTATACTAATCAGTTGAGAGGCCTAATAACCCAACAAGACGACTTCTCCTTGCTGCCATGACCAACTTGCCTTGGGAGACTCAAAAATGCATTTTAATAATACTTTTGTGGGTACTACTGACCTGACTTACAATGGAGGTTTTAGCTTAATAATTTACCTGACCAAATACATCAATGACATCCCTAATCGGAGGACCAACATCTCCCAAAGGGGTAATAATAATAATAATACAAAATAGAATATCTTCCGCATTTATATTTCTTTAACACTTCCTCTTAACAAGGAAGGTATTCTATGACACAACAATACATCTGTACAATTGACTGTTAAGTCTATACGTCATAGGAAGTTTTCACATTTACATCAACATTATCATCATCTGTGGAACATCATCACTACGGAGCTTCTCATCTCATCACATCTCCTCGTACCATCATGAGCATCACATCTTGTTACATCATTATGAGGATCACTTATTGTCGCATCATCATGAGCATCATATCTTGTCACATCATCTCAATTATCATCATCTTGAGAATCACCTGCAATGCCACACATGCAAACACAACACAACATCCTCAAATTAAAGTGGAATCATCCTCAACATAAAGAATGCTAGAATCTCAAACGTCTGTAAATGAATACAGGACCACAACTTCTGCAAATGAATGCAGAACCATAACATCTACAAATGAATTCTAGACCACACCGTCCACAAATGAATGCAGGACCACAAAGTTGCAAATTAATACAGGACTACAATGTCTGCAAATGAATGCCAAACAACAACTTCTGCAAATCAATGCAAGACCACAATGTTTGCAAATGAATACAGGACCACAACGTTTATAAACGAATGCCAAACCACAAATTCCACAAATGAATGCAGGACCACAACATCCACAAATGAATGTGTTGAGGCCTGGAAAATCGCAGGTAACAACAGTTAGGGATTCTCCCCAATAAACGTTCCCAACTAGCCCGTTACTATTTGGTATGGGGAATCCGTTCGGTTTACGGTCCGGCTACCATAGGTCAAGTAACAAGTTAAAAGGTTTTACCAATTACGGCTTGGTCCACCGTGTATATTTTTAGTTTTTTGTGTTTAAGTTATGATGTGCAAGTGCCTAGCTAAAAATGCAAATTAATAGAGATAACGAGGAGTGTCACAATGTGATGCGCAAGTTCTTACCTCTCATCTTAACTCTCTAGCATCTAAATCACAAACAAAAAGAAAAATAACTACAACTAACTAAACTATCCCCAGGGAGCAAAATTGTTAGTTTTTCAACATTAATCTAGAATATCATTAGGATCTTTAACTAAGAGAACAACAAGCACAGCAATCAAACACAAGAGACAATGAACACAGTGTTTTTCCTCGGAGAAACCATAAATGGAGAAAACCCCGCAACTTCCTCAGAGATAGAATCAACACCAAATTGAAACCCAGAAATAGTAAGACAATCTACCGACAACAGTAAGCTCTTTCCTCTAGCCCCAGTGTCTTTCTCTTCCTCAACTATGCGCTACATTTGAGTGTGTATGAGTTGTGTGATAAATAGAGAGGCCACCTCTCTATTTATACTAATTCTCGACATGACAAAAACCCTACTAGGTTTGACCTCACTAGAAGAGTCTAATAACCCTAGTGCCCCGAAACTGCGGAGACTTTAACCCTTAGACAATAGGAGGGTTACCCACAATGACTTGACATGACTTGTTTACATTATATATTCTCCCGATAGGAACATCGGGGCATGACATGACATAAGAACATCCTAGAATAAACATCGGGTTACAATAGATAAGAAATACAAGTGAATACATTTTGAAGTTACAATTACATCAACACTCCCTCTTAACTAGGAAGGTATTCTCTCGACACAATTTTCATCACTGGTCTTCTTCTCTGGATCTTCTTGTCATCTGCATTCTTCAATTCTTCTTCGTCCTCAAGTCTTCTTTGTCTTCAAGTCATTTGCATCCCTGAATCTGGATCGTCACTTGATCTGGATCATCATCATTCGATCTGGATCATCATCACTCGATCTGGATCATCTCTGGAGCATCATCTCTAGATCTGGATCATCTCTGCTGGATCATCAATACTAAATATTCACAGGTGCTATCTCATGACTCTTCTCATCATAGGAATTTCTACAGAGCCAGCCCTTTTTCATGTTGGATGTAGGCCTAGCCAACATGTAGGTCTTTGCCCAGCACTTACATCTGATCATGTAGGAACTAATCCTATAATCATATCAGAAAGGCAACGACTAGCACTCACATCTAACCATGTGGTAACATATCCCACAACCCTGTCAGAAAGGCCTAGCACTTACATTTGATCAACCAATGATCAAAGAAAGGCCCAGCACTTACACTTGGCCATGCGAGGAACCAATCCTCCATGCCAAAAGTCTCCTGCACTTACATCTAATCAACCAATGATTGAAGAAAGGCACTGCACTTACATCTGATCAACCAATGATCGAAGAAAGGCACAGCACTTATATCTGATCAACACATGATCGAAGAAAGGCTCAGCACTTATATTTGATCAACACATGATCGAAGAAAGGCTCTGCACTTACATTTGACACATACAAGGAACCAATCCATCTGCATGTTAGAAAATGTGTGCACTCACATCTGATCCTGTAAGAACCAATCCTATTGTCATATCAGAATTCCCCCTAGTCCTAGACTGAGCTACCTGGTAACTAACCAGGCTCCTCCATTCTTCAGGAGAATGGCAATTTCCCTTACATCTATCCTACTCAACAGAATGGCCAGCACTCACATCTGACATGGAAGGAACCAATCCTCTCACCATGACAGAATGGCTCAGCCCTTATATCTGACCTACTTGTCAAAATGGCTATGGATCTCGGCACTCATATCTAAAATGGAAAGAACCAATCCTCTCACAATGACAGAATGGCTCAGCCCTTACATCTGGCCATGGAAGGAACCAATCCTCTCACCATGTCAGAATGGCTATGGGACTCATCACTTTCCCTTGGAGGAAACCTCTATCTGGAGAACACCAAGATTCTCTTTGAAGTACTCAAACTTCACCCTAGCCAATGGCTTCATCAATACATCAGCTATCACTCAATAGATTCAGGTTCAATGCCATAGGTGTGACCATATCCTTGCAGTCCATCATCCCAAACCTCTTCAGGATCTCTACTGCATACTTCCCTTATCCAAGGGAGATTCCATCTGCATTTTACCACACCTCCATACCTAGAAAATAATGCATCATACCCAAGTCCTTCATTTCAAACTCGACAGCAAGCTTTCTCTTTGTATTAGCAATCAACCCATCCATACCTATTACAAATAGATCATCTACATATAGTAGAAGCATCACTGGGTTGCCATCTTCAACCTTGTAGTAAAGGTTGGAATCTGCTTTACTCTTGGCAAATCCCAAACTAGATAGAAAGCTATCAATTCTGTCGTACCATGTCCTAGGTGCCTGTTTCAAACCATACAGGGCTTTCTTTAATCTGCACACATGAGACTCTTTGTCATGTGTCTCAAAACCGAGTGGCCTACATACACTTCCTCTTCCACTACACCATTCAAGAAAGCAGTCTTGACATCCATTTGGTGTATCTTCCATTTCATTACTGCAGCCAATGTAAATATTGTTCTAATGGAAGTGTATCTGGCCACGGGAGCAAAGGTTTCTTCATAATCTATTCCTTCCTTCTGTGAGAAGCCACGAGCCAC
Source organism: Pseudotsuga menziesii (assembly GCA_001517045.1). Lineage (NCBI taxonomy): Eukaryota > Viridiplantae > Streptophyta > Pinopsida > Pinales > Pinaceae > Pseudotsuga > Pseudotsuga menziesii. The sequence goes on from LPNX010835799.1 coordinate 793,782, forward strand.
AAATCTTGCCTTATATTTTTCAATGCTACCGTCTGCAGCATGCTTGATCTTGTAGATCCATTTGGAAGTTACAACTGACTTCCCTTGTGGTCTTGGGACAACATCCCAAACATCATTCTTCATGATCGATTGATACTCTTTGATCATAGCATCTTTCCATTCTTTCCTTTCTTTTGCTTCGTCATAGTTGGAAGGTTCTTTATTGATAACATCACATAGTAAAGCTACATATCCGAAACAAGATCTATTTCTCTTTCTTTCTCTGTGATTCTCTTCTGGAGCCCCATATCTTTCCCCACCTTGGATAATTTCTCGTACCCAAGAAAGTTTCCTCTTGTGAGGATTCTTCTCCTGAGGTGGATCTACAGGCCTTTATGGTTCTTCAAATTCTTGATCTTCTTCTTGAATTTCTTCATTCATGGGTGTATCATGAATTATGGGTGCTTCTGCTTCTTCAGTTTCTTCAGCAGGTCTCTTTCTGGATTTGTTGTAAGCTGTGTCTTCATCAAATGTTACATCCCTGCTGATGTCGATATTCTTGTATCCTGGGAAGTATATTCTATAAGCCTTCGAGCTTTCAAAGTATCCCACAAATATACCCTTCTTTCCTGAAGGATCTAGTTTTGTTCTCTTTTCTTTTGGTATGTGTATGTACACTAGATAGCTGAATATTCTGAGACGGCTGACTTCTGGCTTCTTGCTGGAGAAGACTTCTTCAGGAGTCATGTTCTCGAGTACTCTGTGTGGAGTAAGGTTCCGTACATACACCATTGTTCTGGCTGCTTCTGCCCATAGATGCATAGGAAGATCTTGATCATGAAGCATTGCTCTTGCAGCTTCCACGATGGTTCTATTCGTCCTTTCTGTAACCCCATTCTGTTGTGGATTGTAAGGAGTGGAAAACTCCCTCTTAATCCCTGATTCTTTGCATAAGTCTTTGAATTCATTTGATGTGAATTCTCCACCATTATCTGATCGAAAGGTCTTGATCTTCTTTTCTATGTGATTCTCGATCAAGGCATTGAATTCCTTGAACTTCCTAAAAAATTCATCTTTGTTCTTCATGAAGTAAATCCATGTCTTCCTAAAAAATTCATCAATGAAAGAAACATAGTATACATACCCTCTTAGTGAGCTTGATGACATTGGTCCGCATACATCGGAGTGGATGATTTCCAAGATTACTTTTGCCTTGCTCTCGCTACTTGGAAATGTCTTCTTTGTATTCTTTCCTTTTGCACATCCTTTGCAGACCCCTTCATGTTTTGCTTGAATTTTTGGAAGACCTTCAACAGCTTTTCTTGCAAGTGGTAGTGCTCTATAATGCACATGTGCAAGCCTTCTGTGCCAAAGTTCATTTGGCTCTACTGTGTCATGGACCATAGCTTGTTCTGGATGGCCCTTCATCTTGTATAAGCCTCCTTCTTGTTCTCCAATCACTATTGCATCATCAATAGTCTTTCCTCTTGGACACATGATGACTTGGCCATCTACAAATGCAACCCTCATACCTGTTGCATCCAATGCTGATATGGATAGAATATTCTTCTTCAATCCTGGTACAAATAAGACATCTTTCATTTTTATAGATTTTCCGGAGTCTAGATTGTAGGAGGATTCACCACTACCTTTTATGGGATATTTGTAGTCATCCCCAAGCTTCACCTTATGGGGTGAGTTATGTTTGGATAGTTTCTCAAAGGATTCCTTGAAACCTGTCATGTGCTTGGAAGCCCCACTGTCAATAAGCCAATATTTTCTTCCATGTGTGATAGTTCCCATGAGAGTGGAGATCAGAACATATTCATATTCACTTTCTTGTTTTACTCTCTTCCTGGGAGGATCATCATCCTCAGCAGTGTGAGCATGATGTCTTCTTTTGGAGTTCCTCTTCTTCTTGGATCCATTCTTATTCTTGGGACATTTTTTAGCAAAGTGTCCTATTTCATCGCATGTATAACATCTGAGTCTGGATGGATCCCTTCTCATAAAGTTATTTTTCTAATGAGAATGCTTACCTTGGTGATGATGATTTTCCCTTCTTCCTTTCTTGGAGTGTACTGTGAGAGCTTGATCTTCACTTCCCATCTTTTCTTCTCGAGTAGCTATCCAAGCTTCTTCTTGAGAGCATTATTCCCACAGTCTACTGAACTTGACCAACTTCTTTCTAGCACAGATTCCTTGGATGAAAGAATCCCATGACCTAGGGAGGCCCTTCAATGTTGTCATCACAATTTCTGCATTCTCCACTTCTTCATCTACAGCTTCTAGTTGTTCTTTGATCTGGGATACCCTTGTGAAGTATGACTGGATGGTCTCCCCATTTTGGATCTTGACATTCTTCAACTGGTTCCTTAGAGTCATCTTCTGATTGATGTTCTTCCCTTCAAACAATTTGGTTAGGGCATCAAACATGGCTTTAGGTGTCTTGAGAGAGGACACCTATGGAATGAGGTGATCCTTGATGGAATCAGCAATGATCCTCTTTGCCATAACCAACTTCTTCTTATGTAAGGCCTTTGCCTCATCTCTCTCTGTAACTAGAACCTCCTCTTGGATATAGGATTCTAACTCATTTTCTTCCAGGACCAGGGAGATCCTATACTTCCAAGCTCGAAAGTTATCAGCTCCCTCAAGCTTTTCATCAAGCTTGGTATGATGAGACATCTTAAGTGAGAACCTCAAATGGAAATACAAAATATTTAGATCTTACCAGGTCAAGATGTCAGATCTGGATTTGAAGATGAAATCCTGTAGTATTGGTTCAGGAGCAGATTAGGGTTTTGCTTTTCCAGAGTTCTGTCCAACCAAATGCTTTGAAATTGATCCCTAACTTCAATTTTGGGGAGGAGATTAATTAAATCCTGGGCTCACTGAAAAATTCCTCTTCTGTGAAAATCCCTAATTTCTGGCAGAAGTGTCGGGTCCAAAACTGAAAATCCTCAGAATTGGATTCTGCTTCAACAGAAAGATGCACCCTAGGGAGGAGAGTTATTCCACCTTACTTTTTCTTAAAATCTGTGGAGAGAGATCCACAAAATAGGAAGCCATAGTTCTCGCAGCTACATAGTGTCTTCTTCTCAGGTTAGCTCTGACACCATGTTAGTTTTTCAACATTAAGCTAGCATATCATTAGGATCTTTAACTGAGAGAACAACAAGCACATCAATCAAACACAAGAGACAATGAACACAGTGTTTTTCCTCGGGGAAACCATAAATGGAGAAAACCCCACAACTTCCTCAGAGATAGAATCAACACCAAAGTGAAACCCAGAAACAGTAAGACAATCTCTCGACAACAGTAAGCTCTTTCCTCTAACCCTAGTGTCTTTTTCTTCCTCAACTATGCGCTACACTTGAGTGTGTATGAGTTGTGTAATAAATAGAGAGGTCACCTCTCTATTTATACTAATTCCCAACATGACTAAAACCCTACTAGGGCCGACCTCACTAGGAGAGTCTAATAACCCTAGTGCCCCAGAACTACGGGGACTTTAACCCTTAGACGATAGGAGGGTTACCCACAATGACTTGACATGACTTGTTTACATTATAGATTCTCCCAATAGGAACATCAGGGCATGACATGACACAATAACATCTCAGAATAAACATTGGTTTACAATAGATAAGAAATACAAGTGAATATATTCTGAAGTTACAATTACATCAACACTCCCTCTTAACTAGGAAGGTATTCTCTTGACACAATTTTCATCACTGGTCTTCTTCTCTGGATCTTCTTGTCATCTTTATTCTTCAAGTCTTCTTTGTCTTCTTCGTCTTCTTTGTCTTCAAGTCATCTTCGTCTCTGGATCTGGATCGTCACTCGATCTGGATCATCATCACTAGATCTGGATCATCACTCGATTTGGATCATCTCTAGAGTATCATCTCTGGATCTGGAACATCTCTTGATATGCATCATCTCTACTGGATAATAAATACTGAATCTTCACAGGTGCTATCTCATGATTCTTCTCGTCACAGGAAGTTCTACAGAGCCAGCCCTTTTTCATGCTGGATGTAGGCCTAGCCAACATGTAGGTATTCGCCTAGCAATTACATCTGATCATGTAGGAACTAATCCTATAATCATATCAGAAATGCAATGGACAGAACTCACATCTGACCATGTGGTAACATAGCCCACAACCCTATTAGAAATGCCCAGTACTTACATCTGATCAACCAGTGATCAAAGAAAGGCCCAGCACTTACACTTGGCCATGGGAGGAACCAATCCTCCATGCCAACAGGCTCCTGCACTTACATCTGATCAACCAATGATCAAAGAAAGGCACTTCACTTACATTTAATCAACCAATGATCGAAGAAAGGCATAGCACTTATATTTGATCAACACATGATCAAAGAAAGGCTCAGCACTTATATCTGATCAACACATGATCGAAGAAAGGCTCTGCACTTACATTCGACACATACAAGGAACCAATCCATCTACATGTTCAAAAAGGCGTGCACTCACATCTGATCCTGTAAGAACCAATCCTACCATCATATCAAAATGGCCCCTAGTCCTAGACTGAGCTACCTGGTAACTGACCAGGCGCCTCCATTCTGCAAGAGAATGGCAGTTGCCCTTACATCTATCCTACTCGACAGAATGGCCAGCACTCACATCTGACATGGAAGGAACCAATCCTCTCACCATGACAGAATGTCTCATCCCTTATATCTGACCTACTCGTCATAATGGCTATGGATATCAGCACTCATATCTGACATGGAAGGAACCAATCCTCTCACCATGTCAGAATGGCTATGGGACTCATCACTTTCCCTTGGAGGAAACCTCTATCTGGAGAAAACCAAGTTTCTCCCTGAAGTACTTGAACTTCACCTTAGCCAATGGCTTCGTCAATACATCAGCTATCTATTCCTCCATCCGGAGAGTGGCTGTATCATATTCTCCTGATGGCCTGGTTCAAAATTTCTTCCCTGGTATCATCATTCTCTTAACTGTTTCAACCAGGTCCAAATTTGTCTCTTTCAACCAGCTTTCAGTTAGGTAAATTTGAGTAGGAGGTAGGTGATATGCCATTGAGACATAAGCAAGACTGTATGCAGCATATCCCTGTTTGGCAGTATTTTCTAGGATCATCGTAGTTACATCTGCCCTAGGCAGAATCCAGCCGATCACCTCTGAGCATGGGAACAACTCAGGTCTTATGGCTACCTTCATAAGAGTCGATTTCTTGATATTTGCATAAATAGTCAGCTCTTCAAATCCCGCATCAGGCACATTCTGATTTACAATCATCTTGTATATTTCACCCCATTTATAATCTGGCTCTACCCCAGTGGTAGCTTTGGTATCTTCATATATGTATTCCACCTTGGTGATGATTTCAACTTCTGGTTCTACCTCGGCAACAGGGGCCTTCTTCTTTTGTCTTTTAGACATATCTCCTTTGAAATAGTCACCCTGTCATAAACACAACATGTTCTTAGACCATTTGAGCTTTTAGCTAGTGTTTTAGTAATGAATAAAAACTGTAATAACCTATTAAACTCTTCCATATGCATTCTCACAAATAAACTATACAGAGTATTAATGCATAAAAGAATCTGACAAGGAAAAATAAATCCTCTCAGTCCATCGTTAAAAACGCAACCCTGATAGAAATCTCATCATTAATCCGGACTGCAATCAAAGTAATCTAATTTTTCAATAAAACATGAACCACACTATCAATAATGCTAAACTTCACCCTATACTGTGCTCTCATTTCAGAAATCCCCAACTCGAACAACCTCAAAACCTCCATCGTCCCACGAAGATAGGGTAAGCGCATATGAAAACTGAACCCCCCCCCCCCTGGGATGGCCAAAACAACCCCAAAATAGGTGGTGTGGATAGCGTAACGCTTGTCCACACCGAATACCTAATCTTTCAGGCAAGGATGAAAAAACCATAATGGCTGAAAAACTTAGGCTCACAAAACCCCTACTATCAAAGAAAACTATCAAACAAGCCTACCGCGAGGTTAAAAATTCTTTCTAACGCATAATCGGCACAAACTACAGGAAAACCTAACCAGGGCAGAACGTGGTTCTCAAACAACCATTACAAAATCAAAAAGAAAGGGACCGTGGTTGGCCTACCTAGAAAAATGCTGTGCAATTGGTGTGACGACCCAAAAACCTCCACAATAGTAAACCAAACAAATGTAATCCGGATAGCTGGGCACGGTGGTATAGCTCGATTCGACAAGGACGAAGCAGATGCGATTTTTTCCACAAGGATAAGAATAAAATAATACCCCACCTCAATATATAAACCTTCGGTAAAAGAGACGGCGGGGAAAAAATTTGTCGGTGGAAAAAAAACCATATCGGTGAGTGGAAGCACTAAGCATTGGGCGGATAGTTCACTACACAGCCGCAATGGTGAGAGAGAGACTGACTATGGCTTTCGTGATTGAATAAAACCATCGACGATCAGAAGCTCTAAGGTTTATGCGTCGACGGACTCCAAATCTATCGGCAAGCAGAACCTCTAAACATCGGGAAGATAGATCACTACGCAGTCGCAACGGTGGGAAGTAGACAGACTACGGGTTCTGCGATAACAAAAAATCATCAGCGATCGCAAGCTCTAAGCGCTATGCGTTGACAATTCAAACCTCAAAACTTCCGCACTGTTGGCGATCCTGAGCACTAGACGTCGCCAATAGTTATGCGTCGGCGATCAAAAAAACTAATCACTAACACATCGGCACAAAAATTATGATCGACAGCCACAGCGGCAAACTCACAAACAACTATCGTTCTGTGTCGGCGATCGGAACCACTAAGTACTAAAGGTCATAAATTTAAAATTGAACTCCTCCACAGTGTCGGAAATGCAGAGGACAAGCCCTCCGAAACAGCAGCGTCATAGAGGACTAAACCTCCAATCACTTGTCAAAAATATTCTGATAGCGAAAAGAAAAGAAAATTCGACGACAATCGAAAGGTTTGAATAATAAAACCACAAGGTGATAAGGCCACAAATCGACGAGAAAAAGAGTTGTTCATCGTTTCCCTTCTGAAACATCGATGGCATAGAAAACTAATGCCCCAACTCAATCTTTAACCAAAATCCGACAGCGATAAATAAAATCATTGAAAAATCAAAACGTTAAGAGCTCGAAAGACTTATGGATGGGCAGCAGCAATATTAGTTCATTTAACCTCCGAAACAGTGGAAAAAAAATAGTTGACTGGGCTTCCGACGATCAATTTCTTAAGCAGAGAAAATTGGACTTCTAGGACAGATTTAAAGAAATTAAACACACTTGGGCTAGATAAAATCAAAAGGAGGGTCCAAAATTTTACAAATTTGGGAAAAAGGTTGCAGCTGCAACAGAATGCATGACCACAACTTCTACATATGAATGAAGGACCACAACGTCTGCAAATGAATGCTAGGCCACAACATCCGCAAATGAATGCAAGGCCACCACAATATCCATAAGCAATCGAATATTCTTTGCACTGCCATCACATCGAGACTGAGCTGCCATCACATCATCAATAACAATATCATCATCACTCCCTCTTTCCAGGGAATTCCTTTTGTACTACACCAAGCTTATCTCTAAAATATTCAAACTTCACATGAGACAGAGGATTCGTTAACACATCTACAACTTGTTCCACTGTAGGAACCTACTGGAGATTTATAGCTCTTCTCTACACCATATCCTGGATGTAATGATACTTTATCCCTATGTTCTTTGAATTATCATGGAACATCGAGTTCTCTATCAACTTGATGCAACTATTGTTGTCATAATAGATATCGGTTTCATACATATAAACATCAAACAATCATGCCAATAAATTGTGAAGCCATAGTGCTTCACTACATGTTGAACATGTTGCAACGTATTCAACCTCTGTTGTATTGAGCACAACATTGGTATGCTTTCTACTAAGCCATGAGATCGCACTTGATCCCAAACTGAAACAACATCTTGAAGTTCTCTTTCTATCTTCAACACTTCCTATCCAATCTGAATCAATGTAGCCACATAATCTGAACTCATGATCAGTTGCATATGTGAGGCCACAATCGAATGTACCCTGCAGGTACCTAATCGCATGTCTTGTTGCAACTAGGTGAACATGTTTGGGCTCCACCCTATACTGACTCAAGGTGTTTATAGAAAAACATATGTTTGGTATTGTATTTGTCAAATACATCAGTGAGTCAATAATCTATCTATATAGTGTGACATCTACTCTTTCTAAAGACTCATCATTCAAGAGCTTCAGGTTTGTCACCATCAGAGTGTTAATTGCCTTACAATCCAACATCCCAAATCTCTTTAGGATCTCAACTGCATATTTTCCTTGGTTTAGGAAAATCTCATCTGGGAATTGCCATACTTCGAGACCTGGGAAGTAATGCATAATACTAATATCTTTCATTTCGAATTCTGCTGCAATCTTCTTCTTACATTTGACGATGAGTTTCTCTTCTCCTGTCAAAAATATATCATCCACATACAACAATAAATCATAATCCCATCATCTACAACCTTATAGTAAATGTTGGAATTTGCTTTACTTTTGGTAAATCCCAAACTCGTCAACAAGCCATCAATTCTTCCATACCACGCTCTGGGTGCTTTCCTCAACCCATACAGTTCTTTCTTCAATCTGTATACACGTGTATTCTTATCATGTGTTTCAAAACCTTGTGTTTGTTCAATGTACACTTCCTTTTCTATCACACCATTCAAGAAAGTCATCTTTACGTACATTTGGTGTAACTTCCATTTCATCTTGGCTACCAAGGATAGGATAGTTCTGATTGAAGTATATATGGCTATTGGTACAAAATTCTCTTCATAATCAATCCCTTCCTTCTAAGAGAATCCTCGTGTGACAAGTCTTTCTTTCAACATTTCAATACTACAACTGAATGCTTTATCTTAAAAATCCATTTTGAAGAGACCACTGATTTATCCTTCGGTCTTTACACTACTTCCCAAACATCATTATTTAAGATAGATTGATATTCTTTGATCATGGAATCCATCCATTCCTTCTTCTTTGATGCTTCTTCAAAACATGTAGGTTCTTCATCAACAAGGTTGCACATTAATGCTATGTATATGGAGTAGAGTCTTGGTCTCTTTCTTCCTTTTGGTGCGCCATATATTTCTAATTCTTGAATTATATCTGTTAGTTTTGTACCTTGGGAGGTGATTCCCTAGGTGACTTTAGCCTTAGTCACTTAGAGAGGGGACATAAAGTGACCCTTGCATTAAATGACTTAAGAGAAAGCATTTAATTTGACTTTACAGTGTAAAGTCACTTTTTGATAAATTTAAGTGGGTGAGTGAAATTAATATTTTGAGAAATAAAATATGAGCAATTAATTTCATCCATTGATCTAGTCTAATCTCAACCGTTAGATAGAGGAACCCTAGGGTTCAATCAAAAAGGCAAGGGAAAGGCATTCTTCCTCATTATTGAGAGAAGAAGAGAGAAAAAGAGCTGAGAGAGCTGAAGAGAGAAGAAGGAGAGAGTGGGCATGATTTTTTAGGCAACTTGCTGAAGAGACTTCTAGTGGGCACAAATATCGAGGAGCCTTTATTGCTGCACAGAAACCGAGGTGTGTACATCCTGAATTCATTGCTGGCATGAAAATCGAGAAGTGGTATGGCAGCATTTATTGCCATCCGTATAGTACAGATTTTGGCACTATTTTCGAGGAAAATATCAGGAACAATTTTCGAGGAAGGGACAACACATTTCCCAAGGTAGTGAGCATTAATTTCTACATGGTTTTCAAGGTGTACGACTGCATTAATTACAGACCATACAATACAGTTTTTGGGTCTGTTTTACACAAATACTGAGGACAATATTTTGTTTTTCATGCACAGAAATCGAGGGCAGCATAGCTGTAATTTCTAGGCACATTTTTCGAGACTAAAAGTGCACAGAAACCGAGGCAGCTCTTGCACATAAATCAAGACAGCTTGCTGGGTCATTTTTCTGGGTTGAGATAAGTTGGATTTTTTACTGTAAATGAATGTCTGATTTTTTATCCTGAAGACATAATATACTCTCTCTCTCTCTGACTGGTTTTCCCCTTGTGGGTTTTTCCAGGGCCATTGGCCAAAAATTCCTAAGTACTTTGTGTTGAATGGCGTGCATTTTATTTACTTTTTGTCCATGAAAAAGTGAAGTTACAGCAGTGTTATTTACAATATTTTAAATTTCTAAGAATGAAGTAAACAGAGACAAATTTTTTAACTTATAACCAGAGGCTGAAACCTGTGAAAAATCTACATGGTATTAGAGATGAGTGAGGAAGAAAAATAAATATTTGCAGACTGACAGTCATTTCCAGAATTCAGAAAAACATTTGTGACAGTAGTACATTTTGTTGAAACTTGTTCTTTGAGAAAAATGACTTCCGTTAGGTTGAGAACTGAGGATATGTTGGATGGGGCAGCGAACTTTGTCTCATGGAAGGCCCAGATATTATGTGTGTTGAGGGAGAATGAGTTGTGCGAGGAGGTAGTCCGAAACACTACAGCAAATCCCATAGCTATTCTCGCTGCTACTGATGCAGTTGCATTTTCAGCCTTTAATAAGAATCATATTAAAGCCATGAGTATTATCTTGGATGTTGTTAAAGACCATGTTATACCTCACATTTCAGCGAAGGTTTATGCACATGAAATGTGGACTGCTTTGACCAGATTATTTGAGAGTTCCAATGAGAATAGGAAGATGGTTTTGAGAGAGAAACTGAAGAGTTTCAAGATGGTCAAAGGAGATGTTTGTATGACTTATCTTACTAGGATCTCTTAGGTGAGAGACGAGCTTGCAGCTTTTGGGGTGGTTGTTACTAATCCTGAGCTAGTGCATACAGCCTTGAATGGGGTGACTACACCTTGGGTTGTGTTTGTATAGGGTTTGGTGGCTAGAGAGAACTTACCATCATGGGACAGGGTCTGTGATGACTTTGTTCAGGGGAAGACTCTGAGGGGTCTTCTGCAGTGCAGTGCTACTACTAGTAGACAGAATGAGGAGGATGTGGCATTGACAACAAAGGGGAAGAACAAGAATAAGAAGGGTCTAGAGAAGGGTGGGGCCAAGCAGCAGAATGGGAAGAAGAAGGATCTAAGCATTGTAAAGTGCTTTGCTTGTTACAAGATGGGGCACTATGTTGGGCAGTGTCCGAACAAGAAGAAGAAGCAGCATCAGACAGCAGCTTCAATGGAAGTCGATGAATTTTCCACGAGATTTCAAAGTGAGTTTTCATTGTGCATTGGGCATATTGAGATTGAGGGAGCATCTATTCTCACCAGTGCGGATGTTGACAAACAGAGGGAGTTTTCCCTAGTGACAGACCATTCCTATAGTGCATCTATTTCCAACACTTGGTATATAGATAGCGGATCCTCGAGCCACATGACAGGTGCTCATGAGATGTTCTCTGAGCTTTCACAGATAGAGACAGATGTGGAGGTGGTGTTGGGAGATGAATCGGTAGTCAAAGTTGTTGGGCATGGGACCATTACCTTTCAGAGGGATTCCATGAGTCCCATGGTGTTGAGAGATGTATTGTATGTACCTAGGCTAAAGAAGAACCTAGTGTCAGTTTCCATGATCGAGGATCAGGGTATTGGGGTGTCCTTCCTAAATGGACACATGCACATGTTTCCCAAGACTGTAGGACCATCTGCTTCAGTTTCCATTGAAGTTAGATGTGGGAAACTGTATAGGCTCTTGTTTCAGCCTCAGCATGCCTTGGCACATAACAGTGGTAGTGATATTTGTGAGCTTTGGCATATGAGGATGGCTCACTTGCATCATCCAGCCTTGGGGTTGTTGAGACAGATGGTTACAGGTTTACTGAAGTTCAGCACAGCATAGAGTGATGTGTGCACGGGGTGTGGTTTGGTAAAGTACACCAAGACTTCCTTTCCGAGCAGTGATAGAAAGTCAGCAGGGACCCTTGACTTGATAGATTCATACTTATGCGAACCGATGTCTTCTATGTCCTTGAGAGGATACGAGTATTATGTGACATTCATTGTGACCATTCCAGGAAGACCTAGATATACTTTCTGAAGAGAAAGAAGTCCAAGGAAGTCTTGCAAAGGTTCCAAGAGTTCAAAGATCTGTGGAGAACCAAACAGGTATGAATATCTGAGTTCTTAGATCGGATAACGAGGGTGAGTATACCTCCAAGTAGTTTGATGGATTTTGCAGACAGGAGGGTATCAGGAGACAGTTGATAGTTCCTTATACTCTAGAGCATAATGGAGTAACAGAGAGGAAGAACAGGTCCATTTTTGGAGCAGCCCGAGCCATGCTACATGACAAATCTCTTCCTTTCTTTCAATGGGCTGAGGCTTGCAACACAGCTGTATATCTTCAGAACAGAAGTCCCCATTATGCCATGGGGAATATGACACTTGAGGAGTGTTTTTCAGTCAAGAAGCCTGAAGTTATCCATTTTCGGATATTTGGTAGTTTGACTTACTCTCATGTCCCTTTAGAGAAGAGGACAAAGTTGGAGCCTGGGCATCTTTGTGGGCTATGATGAGACTTCAAAGACCTTCTGGATTTACCTTCCCTATCAAAGGAAAGTTGTGGTGAGAATGGATGTGAAGTTTGAGGAGGAGCAGGCCTTCAGGAAGTCGAGAGAGTCAGAGCAAGGGGAGCAGTAGGTTCCTGCACCTCAGGTTGTTACATAGGTTCCATCAGTGCAGCAGTCAGGATCACATGTTTCTGGGGTTACAGGACCACATAGTGCATGCACAGGTTCACCAGGGTTAGTGGTTCATCCAGCAGGGTCTTCAGGGATAGGTGATGGGTCTACTATTACAGGTACACCATACAGGGGATCAATATCATGATCAGGATTACTAAGTACACCTGGTGTTGGTACACCAGATTCAGGTTCATAGGGTACTGGGGTTTCTACTTCTGGTGGTTCTTCTGATGAGGACAGGCCAGTGTGGGATTAATCTTCAGGAAATAAGAATCCTAAGTGGATTTGGGAGACCTTGAAGGAAGCTCGATATTTTGGGACACCCGAGGAGGAAGTGAGGGTTGTCAAGATGCCTGACAGATTGGGCATGTTGTTGGTAGCTAGTACACGCGATTCTGAGCCTTCTCTTTTGAGGAGGCATCCCAGTATTCAGTTTGGAGAGATGCCATGATGGATGAGTACCATTCCATCATGAAAAATGATATATGGGAGATAGTTCTGAGACCCGAGGGGAAGTCAGTGGTGACTTCTTGGTGGATTTAGAAGCTAAAGCATGCGTCGCATGGGAGTGTGGAGATGTACAAGGCCAGGTTTGTAGTGCAGGTGTTTTCACAGGTTGAGGGAATTGATTATGATGATACTTTTATGTCGGTTGCTTAGTATACTTATATCAGGGCGTTGATATCCATTGTAGTGGAAATGGGTTGGAAGATCCATCAGATGGATGTGAAGACCGCATTTCTCAATGGGATCATATAGGAGGAGATTTATGTTGAGCATCCTTAGGGCTTTGAGATTCATGAGAGAGAGTCTCATGTTTGTAGGTTGAAGAAATCCCTATATGGGATGAAGCAAGCTCCTAGAGCTTGGTACTCCAGGATCGATACTTACTTGCTGAGTATGGGGTTTCAGAAGAGTGAAGCAAATCTGAATCTCTACTTCATCATGGTTGGAGATGATCCACTTATTATTCTACTATACTTTAATGACTTGTTTATCACAGGGGGAGAGAAACCCATTGCAGCTTGCAAGAAGGATCTTGTAGTAGAGTACGAGATTCTTGATATTGGACTGATGCATTATTATCCAGGATTGGAGGTTTAGCAGGATCCTAGACATATTTTCCTAGGGCATGAAAAGTATGCGGTTGATATTTTGAGGAGATTCATGATGGAGGATTGGAGGCCTATGTCGACACCTATGATCACCAACTTGAAGAAGGTTCATGCTTCTGAGGGAGAGTTGGTGGATCCTACTTTATACCGTCAACTTATTGGGTCATTGATGTATCTAGTCAACACTCGGCCAAATTTGTGTTTTGCAGTGAACACTCTTAGTCAGTTCATGGTTGAGCCTAGGAGTGTGCATTGGGTGGCTACAAAACATGTGTTACGTTATCTAGCAGGGACAATGGATTTTGGTTTGGACTATAGGAGGTCAGAGGGGATCAGATTGGTTGGTTATATAGACTCAGATTGGGCAGGCAGTGTGGCATACTGGAAGAGCACTTCCAGATGTTTTTTTAGTTTAGGCTCGGTAGCAGTGTCGTGGTTTAGTCGGAAGCATAAATTTGTTGCGTTGAGTTCTGTAGAGGCTAAGTATATGGCAGCCAGTCAGGCCAGCTACAAGGCATTATGGCTTTGCAAGTTGCTGGTGAATTTATTTGGTCAAGTTTTGAATCCTACGGTGATCTATTGTGACAATTAGAGTTGCATATAACTCTCTAAGAATCCATTATTTCATGACTGGACAAAGCACATTGAGATCAGATATCATTTCATTCAAGACTATGTTTAGAGAGGAGCAATTACGCTACAGTACATTTCCACGACGAGCAGGTTGTAGACATACTGATGAAATCTTTGGGGAGGGGCAATTTTGTCTTCTTCAGAGACAAGTTGGGAGTGGTGCTGAACACCTTCCTCGGTAAGAGGGAGTGTTATTTTGTACCTTGGGAGGTGTTTCCCTAGGTGACTTTAGCCTTAGTCACTTAGAGAGGGGACATAAAGTGACCCTTGCATTAAATGACTTAAGTGAAAGCATAGAATTTGACTTTAGAGTGTAAAGTCACATTTTGATAAATTTAACTAGGTGAGTGAAATTAATATTTTGAGAAATAAAATATGAGCAATTAATTTCATTCGTTGATCTAGTCTAATATCAACCGTTAGATTAGAGGAACCCTAGGGTTCAATAAAAAAGGCAAGGGAAAGGCATTTTGCCTCATTCTTGAGAGAGGAAGAGAGAAGAAGAGTTGAGAGAGATGAAGAGAGAAGAAGGAGAGAGTGGGCATGATTTTCAAGGAAGCTTGCTGAAGAGACTTCTAGTGGGAACGAATATCGAGGAGCCTTTATTGTTGCATAGAAACCGAGGTGTGTGCGGCCTGCATTTATTGCTGGCACAAAAATCAAGAAGTGGTACGACAACATTTATTGCCATCCGTACAGTACGGATTCTGGCACTGTTTTCGAGGTAAAATCTCAAGCAAAGTTTTTGTGGAAGGGACAACACATTTCTCGAGGCAACAAACATTAATTTCTAGCACAATTTTCGAGGTGTACAGTTGAATTAATTACAGACCGTACAGTACGTTTTTTTAGGTCTGTTTGGCACAACTACCAAGGACAGTGTTTGGTTGTTCATGCATAGAAATCGATGGCAGCAGAGCAATAATTTCTAGGTACATTTTTTCTAGACTGGAAGTGCACAAAAATTGAGGCAGCATTTGCACAGAAATCGAGACAGCTTGTTGGGTTATTTTTCTGGGTTGAGATAAGTTGTATTTTTTACTGTAAATGAATGTCTGATTTTTTATCCTGGAGAAATAATATACTCTCTCTCTCTCTAACTAGTTTTCCCCTTGTGGGTTTTTCCAGGGCCATTAGCCAAAAATTCTCGAGTACTATGTGTTGAATGGTGTGCATTTTATTTACTTTTTGTCAATGAAAAAGTGAAGTTACAACAGTGTTATTAAGTCTGATATTTATGTTTATTTCCAGCATTTTAAATTTCAGAGAATGAAGTAAACTAAGACAATTTTTTTAACTTATAACTGGAGGCTGAAACTTGTGAAAAAACTACAATATCATGATCCTAAGCTGTTCTTCTCATTGTTTAAATCATCTCATGAGGTGCTCTATAGGTTCTTGAGATCCTGCCATTTCATGATCTTCTGGTATAGGTTCTTCTTCATCATCTCTAACTGGTGGATTACTAGCCTCTATAATTCTGGGATCTTCTTTCTCTTCTTCATCAACTTCATCTACATGGGTCTTTAAGGATTTGTTGAAAGCTACATCTTTAGCAAATGAAACATTTCTATTGACCTCAATTTCATGGAAGCTTAGAATATAGATTCTATATGATTTTGACTAATCACTATATCCAACAAATATTCCCTTCTTTCATGAGGTGTCCAACTTTGATCTTTTCTTTTTGGGAACATGTAGGTAAACATGGAAACCGAATATATTTAAATGGCTGACTTCAATATTCTCATCGATAAACATCTCTTTTGGAGTTTTATTTCCAAGCACACCATGGAATAATTTGTTCTGAACATAGATTGTGGTCTTTGTAGCTTCAGCCCATAAATGCACAGGTATATCTTGATCATGAATCACGGCTTCAATTGCTTCCATGATAGATCTAGTATTCTTTTCTTCTACTCCATTTTGTTGAGGATTATAGGGTGTAGTAAGATCCCTCTTAATCCCATCTTCTTTGCAGAAGTCCTTGAATTCATTTGAAGTGAATTCTCCTCTCCTCCATTATATGATCTTAAGATCTTAATATTCTTTTTAGAGAGATTCTCCACAAGAGCCTTGAACTCTTTGAATTTTTCAAATACTTCATCTTTCCTTTTCAAGAAATATATCCAAGTCTTAAGTGAGTAGTCATCGATAAAAGAGAAATAATAGAAATACCCGCTTAAGGAAGTAGTTGACATTGGTCTGCACACATCTGAGTGGACAATCTCTAATATCCCTTTTCCTTTACTATTACTGCTTGGAAATGGATTATTGATATTCTTCCCTTGAGCACATCCTTTGCATACCCCTTCATGATTGATCTATATTTCTGGTAGATCTGTTACAACTTTGCTCACAATTGGTAATGCTTTGTAGTTTACATGAGCAAGTCTTCTATGCTGTAGTTCACATGGACCAATGGTAGTAGCTGTGAAAGCTAAATATGTATGCCCTTTTACTTTGTAGAGTCCTCCTTCTTCCACACCTATTACATCAACATCATTTATAGTTTTTCCTTTTGGCCACATAAGAACTTCACCGTCTACAAAGGAAACTTTGAATCCTTTCTTGTCTAAAGTTGATATAGAAAGAAGATTCTTCTTTAGACCTGGAACATATAAGACTTCTTTTATTTTCATGGACTTATTGGATTTCATCTTGTAAGAGGATTCTCCTATTCCTTTTATAGGATATTGATAATCATCTCCAAGTTGGACTTTGTGTGTATAGTCTTTTTTAGTGAGGCATGAGAGAGAATCTCTATGACCTGACATATGTTGGAAAGCAACACTATCTATGAGCCAAGTGTCATTTCCATGAGATATTGATCATGTGAGGGCTGGAATCAAGACATATTCTTCATTAGAGTCTTCATTCTCTCTGGCCTTCTCTTCATCTGATTCATTCTCTTTAACTGTGTGGGAATGAAACTCTTGGTTCTTCTTCTTGAACTTGTTTTTGTTAAGTGGAAAATGTCTGGAGATATGTCCTATCTTATTCCATGTGTAACAGTCATAGGATGAGTAATCTTTCTTAAACTTATAACCTCTTTTGAATTCTTGTGATCTTTTTATAGGAGATCCCCGATCCTTCCTTTTGTTTCTTCCACTCTTTGTATGAGAAACTGGAGCTTGATCTTCATCTTCATTTAACTTTTCTTCTCTATTTCTTAACCTTCCTTTTTCTTGTACACATTATTCCCATAGCTTGTTGAACTTGGTTAGCTTTATTCTAGCACATATTCCTCTGATGAAGGAATCCCATTCTCTTGGAAGACCATTTAGGGTGGTCATCACAACTTCAGCTTCTTCTACCATGTCACCAATGGATTCTAAATGTTCTTTTGATTTGAGATAATATGGAGAAGTATGACTGCATGGTTTCTGCCTTTTGCATCTTAACACCCTTGAGTTGGTTTCTCAAGGTCATTCTTGTGTTGATGTTCTTCCCTTCAAACAAACGGGTTAGTACATCAAACATTTCCTTTGGAGTATTATTTGAATACACTTGGGGGATCAAATGATCCTTCATGGAATCAATTATGATCCTCTTGGATTTGATCATATATTTATTGTGTTTGGACTTTGCCTTTGGTTCCTTAACCTCAACTTTGTTGTAGCCTTCTAGGTCATGTTCTTCAATAATGAGCATGACTCTATACTTCCATGCTCTGAAATTATATGCTCCTTCAATCTTTTCAGCAAGCTTGGTACTGTTTGTCATATTTAATGAATGACAACTTCAAATGGAAATATAGGAGACAACACTTACATGTTTGAGGACTACTTCTGGAACCAACTTCAGGATGACCTAGGGTTTGACTGGAAAACCCTAATTTTTCAACTGAGATCAATTGTAGAGATAAATGGAGGAAAATATGTGCCTCCCCAAGGAGAGCTAGGTTGTATCTTACTTTTCTGGAAACTGAGGATGGAAATTTGAAAATTTTGATGCCCTAGTTTCTCTTGCTAGTAGTGGTAGGTCAAAAAATGAAAATCCTGAGAATTGAAAACTGCTTCAACGGAAAGATGTGCCCTAGTAGGGTGAGTTGAGTGGTCGTTATTTTTTGGATCATCTTGTGGAGGAAGTTTCCTGGAATAGTAAACCCTAGCTTGTTAGACTACGAGATGAGCTGTTGGATAATGTCTTCTTTTAGGTTGACTCTAATACCATGTTAGTTTTTCTTTTAAAATTGTTATTCCTAAAAAAAGGATCACAGAAAGACAACAAGCACAACAAAAAAGAGAACTCAAAGATTTATCCTGGGAAACCCTAATGGGGAAGAAAACCCAACAAAACTTCCTCAATATAGACTTCAACCAAGTACAATGTAAGAACCAAGAAATAAGACAATACAACTTCCTTCACCTCAGATGGATTGTTTCACCTCTCTTTAGCGAACTTGTTTGAGTGCACACCATGTCCAAATGAGGGAGGTGCCTCTCCTATTTATACTAATCAACTGAGAGGCCTAATAACTGAACATGGCTGACTTCTCCTTGCTTCCAGGGCCAACTTGCCTTGGGAGAATAAAAAATACATTTCAATAATACTTTTGTGGGTACTATTGACCCGACTTACAGTGGAGGTTTTACCTCAAGAGTTTAGATGACCAAATACATCAACGACATCCCTAATCGGAGGATCAACATCTATGGAAGGGGTAATAATAATAATAATAATAATAATAATAATAATACAAAATAGAATATCTTTCATAGTTACATTTCTTTAACAACTTAAACCTTTAAATCTTTGCCACTAAATCTCTCTCGTGGAATCTACTCTTCGTTGTAGATATTTTTGCATGGCAAATACCAATTCCTATCTTCTGCCTTGCACTTAATATAAATTCAATAGTATTTAAGATGATTATTTGTATTATAGTTAGCAAAGTGCATACTTGATATTAAAAACATAAACATAACATGTTTTATACTTGTACAAGCAATTTCACAATGTTACATGTCCTATTCATTTTTTTTGGTACAGCAATTTCATTTTTTAATATGCGCATCTATCTAATACACTTACATTCTACTTTCATTTGAATATTTATATATTTCTTTAATTATGTGATATATCTTTATGTCTATACATAACATTATCATTATACAAATGAATATATTACGCAACATCATTATTCATTTTCAATTTGTAGAAGTAGATTGTATAATTTTTTTATTAAAGACCTACTTCTCACATGAAAAGAAATTAATAGTGTTGCTTTCCATTTTTTTTTAAATAAACATAAATGGATATGCAACACCTTTCCATATTGTACAACTATTTTCGAAAAATACAAGAACAACAAGAATCTTGTAACACCTCGGTTTGACCCCATGGTATTAAAATTGTACATCATGTATATATTGTATGTGAATCATGGCGAGGAGATCTAGGCCAAGGCCCTACCATTGATTTGGTGTTTTATGTATTGGCGATCCAAATTGATGCTGATGGTTATAGTGCTAAGTCAGACATAGTATATTTTGAGATATCATGTAAATACACAATTTAATAAAATACCACAACTAGCTATGCACTGCAACGAAAGAGATGGGGCATGATTTCACAAGGAATAAGGAGTGGATTTATCCAAACCCTTGAGCCAATAGTGTGAGACCAGATGTCAATGAGAGAAACCATAAGCTCTCGTCTACCTTTTTCATCCTCTGTACTCAATCATTCAAATCTTCCAGAAAAGCGGTAGAGGCAGTTAATGCCTTGGGAAGAACGAGGCATGGCAGTTGGTTTTGTGACTGAGCCAGCCTGCAGTCTGAGCAAACCTGTAGTCTGGGGAAGCCTCTTTATTTCTTATGAAGCAAGTAAGGACGTGAATGCATGCCCGATTCATTCATCCCTTATTTCTCAGTTGCTCATTTTGCTTCATTGTTCATTGTTCATTGTTCATTGTTCATTGTTCACTATCCGGAGTCGCAGAACGAGTTGTTCAGCAGTATATCCTCGCACAGCGAGAGAGAGTAGAGTATTGCTATGCTTTTCTATGTTATAGAGTGGTATGTAACCTTGGTCTTGTAACCGGGATTTCTCCCCTGTTACATGCAAAAGCACCAGCCTTAGATCAGTGGGATCGTAAGGAAGAGTTCCAATAAAAATAAAACAACAAACTAGATTGGTAACACAAAGCAAATATTTTTTAACATTTTCAATATATATCGGCAAAACTAAACAAATAAAAATAAATAAAAATATACCTCATTTCCAGTAAAGTGGGCCACCGTAGCCGTCCTCAAAAATGGTTCCGCTTGCTCCACAGGTTGGTTCTCCAATGGTCTCCACGGACTATTGTCAAATGGGGAATGAATCCAATATGGGTACGGAGAATGTCTCAACGTACACTGTGGGAATGGTATGGTGGTGGGAATGGTGGAAAAAAAGGGGATGTGAATACCTAAGAGAAAGAGTGGCACAATGTACCCACAAATGAAAAGGCTATGATTGTTTTTTGAGAGCCCTTCACAATGTATTTATAGTATGGTTCTAGGGTTTTTTGAACCAATATGGTAACCCATGGTATTTTCCTGTGCTTCTCTAACCCTTTCTCTTTTTTAGGGTTTTTGACCCTTTTTGGGGAGAAAGTGAGGGTAAACCATAGTAAATAATAATGTTTTGGACCATTTTTTGTGGAAATACAATTGTGAAGGTCAAAAGTAAGCAAAAAATGGTAGGAATATGATGTATGTATATGGTTTAAACCATGTAGAGCTAGGTGAACACTTTTTTTGTTAACAGATTTCCCCCTGATGTGTGAGGGAAGGACCTCATCGTATGGTCGATGGACATCATAGGATCATGGGAATAATGGTGACAACAGTAGAGAAACTAGAGAGACCCGCAGAGAAGTGGAGCTTCCTCGTTCGAACTACAGTGGCTTTTGGTTTTTTATTAATATGGGTTCTCAAAAATGGATGAGATACATATAATGTGACATGTATATGGACGAGGTGGGCATCCCCATGCTCATAACAATGTCAAAAGAATAAATAATGGGATCAAGGCTCAAAACATGGGATTCGATCAATACATATACAAATGATGATACATAGTGGTGGCCTCAATGGGAGGCTAAATACATTGTTGATCTGAAGAACTGATACATAGGAACAATGGCATTCTCATGAAATGCAATATCATCACAACTAATGCTCTGCTGAATCTGGAGGTGTACATATATATGGACTCAATGAATGAGAGTCAGAATCTCTGTGGTACAATATGTAGCATCAAGTACTGGAGATACATGGAATTACAATAATGGGGGCTTTCGAACACTATCACCAACGTAGCCTGAAAATCACAAGGGACAAGAAACTGTTTGGGTCCCATAGTAGACTCACCAATGTGCTAGAGTTAGGTGACAACTGGGGTATTCGACCAAATAATGAACAAACCAACACCCTGTATGAATCTAAACGGTGCGATGATGTAGCTGAAGTCAATCACGTGAGACACAACCATCTTGAGAGGCACTAATGACTCCTCTCAAGTTGTCCAAGGAACTTGTTAGATCTCTAGGAAAATCTTCTAGGTTGCAGCTCGAAGATGCCTAGTAACTTCAATATTTTTAATGGTTTTCTCAATGGATCAAGTCAGATGACCAATAAGACCTCACTCACTCAAGACATGCATAATACTCAATCAAATAGACAAGGCTTCTAACTATCAATGTTCAGAGGGTTTGTAATAAAGGTGAATAGATGAAGAACTCACTATGTTGGTAGATTCACACATAAGGCACTCAAATATGAATGGCTAATCATAACAAGGAAAAGATACTTGTAATTCCAATAACCCACACAAAGATAGGATGACAACTATCTTGCATTAAGTAAACAGAATAAACATGAATGAAACATCCAAGCACAAGTACAGAACAGAAAGAAGATGAAAGCTGAACATGTAATGGCAAAAGATCTTGTATTAAGTGACAAAGCACATGAGAAGCTTGAATACAATAAGTGTCTAAAAATCTCTGAAATTGAACCCTTGCTTCTACATTAGTCACAGGATTTATAGCCTTTACAAAATTTATTTTAGATCCTGAGAAAGTGGATCAAATTTACTAAAAATAGATAATCATAACTATTTGTAAAAAGTTAGGTCAAAACACTATCTTAACTGTCAATCTACCTAACTCCAAAACCTTCCTACTCCTCAAACTCTTTAATAACTGAAGTGGACACTGAAGTAGAACTTGAACTTGCCATCTGGCAGACAAGTCATGCTTTATCAGAGTAGGTAGGGTTTGTGACCTAATTCACCTCGCTGGCACCTTCAAAATTGAAACAAAGCGAAAATACTGGTACCTTTAATTAATTTCCAACCTTATACATCATCCATGAGGTGTTTGGATCAACAAAAGTTGGTTTTGTGTGAAATTATTCCTTTTTGCACTATTCTATGCTTTTGGTGGCTAAGAAAGCAAAATTATGGGCCTATAAGCTACCAAAAGCTCTATTTTCGGTGGCTAATGAATAGCTGCGGTGTTCGCCTAAGCCACCGAAAGATGATCTTCAAAAAATTTATTAGAAAATAGAGTCAAAAGTGTTCCAATATTCATTAAACACCTCGATCTTTCGCAATGATCCTTTAAAGAGTATTTTGACCTCCTATCACTACAAGAAATAAATCTTCTTAGTCTAACTTTTTGAGGACTGGTTTATTTAGGAGATACATCTGGCTCCTACTCGGGGATGGAAACCTCCCTATGAGGTTCCAAGAACCACAGACCAAATGCCTTTCCTAAAAAACAAATACTAAACCTATCCTCTACTGTTCCATTGGGCATGGACTTATTTTGCAAAAAAACAAAGAAAACAAAAATAATATTTTACAATGATAAGGCTTTGAAGCCTTAAATGAAATAGAGTTTCAGAAATCGCCCATTGACTGGGCCATCAAACACATCCTCCCCTTCCAGATTTTGTATTTTGAAAGTGTTGTTCTGTTGCACCTGAGCTATCACAAAAGGTCTTATCCATAGAGAATCAAATTTACCGTGCTTGCCCTTATCTTTTCTGACAGCATCCCATTTCAGAACCCAGTCCCCAACTTGAAAATTATCCACCTTTGCCTTTTTGTCTAAAATTCCCTTTTTCTTCTTTTAGTGAGCTTCTAACTTCTCTACCAACTGTTATTTGACTTACTGCAGCTCAACCAGATCAAGCATTCTCCTTACCATATCATTTGGTTCATCTTATTCCTCCTGAAAGTACTTTGTTACTGGTAGAACCAGCTGAATGGGGAAAATAGCATCAATACCATAAACCAACTTGAAAGGGGAAGTCCCTATGGCCTTTTTTGGGGCACTCTGTCAGTCCAAAGAGAAAATTTTAGTTTAGAGTCCCAGCTCTTCTGATTCTTCTCTAATAGTTTCCTAATGATCCTAACTAGGCTCTTATTTGATGACTCAGCCAGGACATTGCCTTGAGGGTAGTAGGAAGTAGAATGCACCAATTGAATACCCATTGACTCACACAAATTAACCAAGGCACTGGCTTTAAAAGCTGGTGCATTATCAGTCACTAGCCTTTCTAGGCAGCCAAATCTGATAAAGATGTTTTCATATAGAAACTTCATGATGACTTGGTGAGTGGCATTCCTTGTGGGGATTGCCTCTATCCACTTGGTGAAATAATCAATGGCTACTAGGATCCACTTGTGCTGACCAGTTGATGAAGGATTAATCTCACCTATGAAATCAAGACCCCACTGCTGGAAAGGGCCATTCACTACAATAGGTCTAAGCGGCAAAGATCTGAGCTGCTGCTTTCCTATGAATATTTGGCATTTGTCACAAGCTTTCACAAATTTACACACATCAAAAAAAAGAACAAGACAATAGTACCCAGCCCTTAGAATCTTGTGGGTTGTGGTCTTCCAGTAATGATGTCCTCCACATGTGCTTGAATGAAACCGATGCATGACTTGAACTGACTCTTCTTTATCTAAACATCTTAGCAAAAGACCAAAAGGAACTTTCCAATACAGCAGATTTTTCATTATACAAAATTTAATAGACTTAAGTTTAAGAGCCTATGCTTGAGTCATGCTAAGCTCAAAGGGAACTTCTAAATTCTGCCAAAAATGAATAATACATGAGTACCACTCACATGAAGACACGTTCTCAGCCACCTGGTGGCTGTCATGCTGCTACCTCTATCTGCAGGTTTGCTGAACTTATACCAATGAAATTCATTCTCAATAGATCACAATTTTCTTCAACCATGAGCTTAGCTAGGCCTTGGTCTTTCACTAGCTTGGTGGGCTTTACTTCTATGTCAAACTCAATAAGCTTGGCAATCCATTTGGCTCTCTTTCCATCAATGTCAAGCTGGGTCAAGACATCGTTCATAGTAGCTGAAGGGACATAGGCAAGGACCTTTGTATGTAGAATGTAAATCCTGAAGGCTTTCAGTGACTTAATCAGAGCATAGGAATGTTTCTCGATAGGATCATAATTCAATTCAACATCCCTCAATATCTTGTTGAAGAAAGCAATGGGGTGATCAAGGCCTTCATCATCTTTCTGTAACAAAACGGTTGCCACTATGTCATAGGAAGCAAAGGAGAAAATGTAGAAGCCCTTGGTATAGTCTGGACTAATTAGAGTGGGAGCTTCCATGATAGCCTTCTTGATGGCTTCAAAGGAGTTTCTTACAGGTTCGGTCCATTTGATTTCGGCTTCCTTCCTCAACATAGAGGTTATGTGTTTTACTAACTCAGAAAAGTTTGGGAAAACCTCCTGACAAAATTTATCTTACCTAGGAATGGCTGAATATCCTTTTTTGACCTAGGTATGGATAGCTTCTGGATTGCTTCAACTCAAATAGGATCAATCTTCACACCTTCTGCTGAAAGTATGTGACCCAGGAGTTTGCCCTCTCTGAGAGCAAATTGATACTTTTTTAGGTTCAGAGATATCCCAAACTGTCTACATTTCAAAAACACCCTCCTTAAGTGCTGCAAATGTTCTTCATGGCTATTGGAGTAAACAGTGAGGTCTTCAAGGTATATGAGAACAAACTTGTCCTTTAACCCAAAAATCTATGTCCATGGCTCTCTGAAAGGTGGCCCCATCATTCATTAGCCCAAATGAAATCTTGACATACATGAAAGTACCCCAAGGAGTGGTAAATGCAGTTTTCTCTTGATCATCGGGGTGTATAGAAACTTGATTGTAGCCAAAGAAACCATCTAGGAATGACATGACACTAGCTCCTGAGACTCTTTGCAATAGATGTTCCATCTTGGGTAAGGGGTAGTTTTCTTTCTTGGATCATTTTTTTAGGTTTCTGAAATCAATGCATAACCTAATCTCCCCATTTTTCTTCCTCACTATCACTAAGTTTGCAATCCATTTGGAATATCTTAGTGGGATTATGATTTTATCCTTAAGGAGCTTTTTTATTTCTTTCTCAAACACGGGCAGGAGGAGGGGAATGATAGGTCTTAGCTTTTGTTTGAAAGGGATGGTGTTCTTTTCCAGGGGAATCCTATGTTGGATGATATCTTTGTCACAGGTTTTCAAATCATTGTATTCCCAAGAAAATACATCAGCAAACTCTTTCATAAGACTGCAAAGTTCTGACTTCTTATCAGCGGTCAACTCAGAGGACAAATTTATGAATTTTGGATAATCTTGGCTACCTATATTGTGCTCATGGACAGTGGGGTCTTTCTCCCTTTTCACAGGTTTGAAAGGGACATCATTATGATCAAATATCTCTTAAAGGGGTACTAGACCCTGAGGTATATAATTGCTAGGAAATTGAACAATATTTTGTTTACCTATTTTATCTTTTGATTTGGGCCTTTGGGATTCTTCCATATTTAGGTTTTCTTGATCAATATGCATATCAAAAAATTCATCTACAACCTGGAGAAATTTACTGAGTTCATCATCATTTTCAAATACTTTCACAAATTTTACATTATCAGGGAGGGATGGCCTGTACTTGACTTGGATCTCATAGCTCAGCTTAGGAGGCAAAGGGGGAATGAACATACTTGTAGAGACAGCAAGGGAATCAGCTAAATGGTTCGTATCTCTAGTTATATAGGAGAGTTCAAAAAACATGAAAGAGTCCCTGAGTCTCCATACCTCATCTTTGTATTCCTTCAGCCTGACATTCGTTGCTTGAAAAGTATTGTTCACTTGCTGTATGATGAGATCTGCATATCCAAAGATATTTAAGCACATGATTCCCATTTCCTTTGCAGCCTTCACTCCCAACAGCAATGCCTCATATTCTACTATGTTGTTAGTAGTCTTGAAATTAAGTTTATAAGACAAATGGATAGTCTCCTTGGAAGGAGAAATCAAAACTACACCTGCACCTGCTGAGGCTTGAGTACTGGCCCCATCTAAAAACATGCTCTAGAGAGAGGTGGTTACTTCTTCAGGTTGATGATAGGTGGGCCTTGTAAGCTGCATGGATGTTGGCTGGGAATCATCTATCTACAGGATGCATGCCCCAAAGTCTGTGTCTACTGCATAGATGGGATTATTTATAGAATTCTTGGCATTACTGATGATGTAGGTAAATTGATTCTCTCTGTAAAGTCTCTTGGTTTCTCCTCCATCTGTAGGGTACCACCTATCCTTTTAATCCATGAATGAGACAAGAGGAGGCCAAACTTGGGTGGGGTATAAGCAACTATTGTATCCATCACTATGCTTTTTGAAGGTAGCTGGGAGAGGTTTATGACAAGGTCTTTTATGGGGCCCCGAGAATTTGACGTTCCCAGAGTCGAAGGAGAAAAGATCATGGTAAGGTTTTGTGATGTTGAGCCCAAGCTCATCCATCATTTCTTTTGGCATAATGTTGTGGGATGCTCCTGAGTCAATCAAAAAATTGTGAAGGATCTTGTCATGGATGTTCAAGGATATGTAGAAAGGTGGACAAGACTCATCCAGCTCTTCAACCATAGGACCTAGGATTACTATGGGATTATCATCTTGCAAGTTCACAAAGTCAGCATCTATGGGTGTCCTTGGTTGAAGAGATTTCAGTATGGATGACTTGAAGTAATCATTCTTCATAAGCTCTATCAAGGGAAAAGGGATTTTTAATTTCTGAATTTCTGATTCAAGATTTAAAGAATAGGATAATTTGTCAAAAGTTCTTACCTCTTGTGGTGGAAACTTGAGCTGGATTTGATCATGGACAGATGGTTGCAATGGCTTTTGCTGCTATTTTGGAGGAGCAGCAATCTTTTTTGTAGGAGAAGCAATCTTTCTAACAGGAGAAGCTAACTGCTTTGTAAGGGCAGGATTCTTCTTTCCGAGAGCAACAATCCTGGATCTCAAATTATAACCTTCTTGATCATCTACCTGATATAAGGATTATTCAGTGATATGCTCATTCGTGAGGGCTTCCTCATAATCTGATTGTGCCAAGAAAGAGAGATCAACTTCATCTTCCATGCAGTTGATATTGTCTTCTACCTCCCCTTCTTCCTGAGTAAACTCTTGTTCTTCTTCTAGCATGGCATTTTGGAAGGGAGCTTTGATTCTTTGATCCTCAGCTTGATTCCTATCCCTTTGAAGGATCTGAGCTGGTGGATTATTTCTTCTGTAAGGGGAAAAACTAGGCTTTCTGGGAGAAAAATCATTTGTCCCTTTACCTCTCACAGGTATTTTCCCTTGGTCTTTAAGTCTAGACATTCCAGTTGTTGAACTGTCCAACATATTGGCCATTTTCTCCATTTTATTCTCTGATGAAGAAGCCCCTAAAGGATCTAAGGATTGCTTCTTCCTGTCCATTTTTCCCTTAACCTTCTGAGATGCAATAATATTAGACTCAACTTCAAGAGAAGCATCTTACATGAGTGATAAAGAAGCAGATCTTCTTTCTCTGAGAAGAAGACAAAACTTGGAATCAAAAGCATTGGCATAAGTGATTTTGGATGAAGTGTCAGTTGGATTGATCTCAGCAGGGATCTTGCTGAACATTTTGTTAAATCTTTTTGTGAAATTAGAAACAGACTCACCATTCTCTCTCCTCAAATTTCTAAATTCAGTGATATAGTAAAGGTGGTCTCTTCTTTCTCCCCAATGCTTCAAAAATATGTCATCTAGGGCTTCAATGCCAGCTACTGATCCAGCAGGTAACTCTTTGAACCATTTCCTAGCCTGGCCATCTAGACTTTGCACAAAAATCCTATTCCACACATCTTCTTGTTTAATGTTTATATTCTCAGCATAACTATAGAATGCCTCTAAATGCTCCTCAGCTATAAAGTCTCCCTCCCCAGTAAACTTAGGCATATATTTTAGATAATCTCCAGTAAGCATAGCAGAAAGGGGGTTAGGCAAATTTAGAGGGGCATACCTGGCAACAAGAATCCTTTCCATCTTGGTCAGAGGGGTAGCCATATTGGATGTGGGTATGGAAAGGGCAGAAGGAGAGGTTGCTAGTGTGGATGGTAGCTGAGAAAGTATTGGTGGTAGATCTACCTCAGTGGAGTTGCCAGGGATTGGATCTACACAAGCAATTCCTCAACCCTAAAATTTTATGATTCACTTATAAACTTCTGAGAACTAGATGCTTTAGTATAAGAAGATTAAAAAGGAGGCCTATTTGGTACAACAGCAGAAATACCTCTCGAAATACCTGATGTAGCTCCCCTTATGGCTCTAGAAGTCTATCTTTGTAAAGCCCTTCCTCTCCTTATAATCTTTTCAGGATCTGAAATGGGTGTCACTAGGGCCCTTTGAGGATTTGCTATGGTACTTGGTCTTCTCGAAGCCACCTTGTTCCAATGGAGTCACCGGATAGATGATTACAACCAAAATAGTGTCCAAACTTTGTCTATCATCAAAGTAGGTTCTATGTTGTCCCCCAAGGAAGTTGAGCTTCAATCTCTTCTCCCCGGAAACAATGCCAATTTGTTATCTCTCCAGGAAACTCTTCTAGGTTGCAGCTCGAAGATTCCTGGTAACTTCAATATTTTTAATGGTTTTCTCAATGGATCAAGTCAAATGACCAATAAGACCTCACTCACTCAAGACATGCATAATACTCAATCAAACAGATAAGGCTTCTAACAATCAATGTTCAGAGGGTTTGTAATAAAGGTGAATAGATTAAGAACTCGCTATGCTGGCAGATTCACACATAAGGCACTCACATATGAATGGCTGATCATAACAAGGAAAAGATACTTGTAATTCCAATAACCCACATAGAGATAGGATGACAGCTATCTTGCATTAAGTAAACAGAATAAACATGAATGAAACATCCAAGCACAAATACAGAAAAAAAAGAAGATGAACGCTGAACATATAATGGCAAAAGAGCTTGTATTAAGTGACAAAGCACATGAGAAGCTTGAATGAAATAAGTGTCTAAAAATCTTCAAATTTGAACCCTTTCTTCTACATTAGTCATGGGCTTTATAGCCTTTACAAAATTTATTTCAGATCCTAAAAAAGTGTATCAAATTTACTAAAAATAGATAATCATAACTGTTTGTAAAAACTTAGGTCAAAACACTATCTTAACTACCAATCTACCTAACTCCAAAACCTTCCTACTCCTCGAACTCTTTAATAGCTGAAGTGGACACTGAAGTAGAACTCAAACTTGCCATCTGGCAAACAAGTCACGCTTTGTCAGAGTAGGTAGGGGTTGTGACCGAATTCACCTCACTAGCACCTTCAAAATTGAAACAAAGCCAAAATACTAGTACCTTTAATTAATTTCCAAATTTATACATCATCCATGAGGTGGTTGGGTCAACAAAAGTTGGTTCTGTGTGAAATTATGCCTTTCTGCACTGTTCTGCACTTTCACTGGCTAAGAAAGCAAAATTCTGGGCCTGTAAGCTACCGAAAGCTCTGTTTTCGGTGGCTAATGAGCAGCTACAGTGTTTTCCTAAGCCACTAAAAGTTTATCTTCAAAAACTTTATTAGAAAACATAGTCAAAATTGTTCCAATATTCATTAAACACCTCGATCTTTCACAATGATCCTTTAAAGAGTATTTTGACCTCCTATCACTACAAGAAATAAATCTTCTAAGTCTAAATTTTTGAGGACTGATTTCTTTAGGAGATAATAGAACTCATCAATGGGGTGGATGAAACCAGGATACAGGGACCTATGGGTCTATCCTCTAGAATAGATGTGCTGATGTCGACAGAGGGAGACCTGCAACTAATCAAGGCAATGGTGTGACCTTGACAAGAAGCACGAGGGGGATAACCAAATATGTGCAACAATATGGGGACCAACACACTGAATGGGGAAACAGGAGCAGGGGAGTACAAGGGACTCAAACTTCCTTTGTTCAGAGTATGACGATAGGGTTGACCTGGCAGCAAATGAAACTGACTCATGGGAGAGGGATCATAGCTGTAATACCAGGAATGTAACTACAAATGGGAAATATTGAAGGAGGTAACTGGAATAGTGGTATCCAGGGAATCCAAGGAAGACTCATCGTAGAATACTCTGAACAAAGGAGACCCAATGGGGGAAAGCTGCCAAACTGTGATATATGTGGTGGCACCTAAAGACACTGTTATGACATGATCTCGTGGATTTTTAGTGAGCCCGAGAAAGTAAATTCTTGATGGTGTTTTCAATTTTAGAGAGTATGAAAACAAGAAGAAGACTCTAGTGTGGTCTCTTTTTTGTTGATAGTCTCCTGAGCTCGAAAAAGGATAAAAGTGTACAAAGGAGAGCTCTCCCAACCTTTGGGGAAGGAAGACTTATTTACCATTGGTATCAGGCCAAAAAAGGTTGAACCTATACTGATTGGGCATTCATTCAAATAATTTTACGATCATAAACGAAACCAAGTTTGCTCGGAAATCTTTTCTTGATGAGACGGCTGGAAAAGAGCTTAAAGACAACCCATTGTGAGATTTTTCATAAAGTACGGTCCCAAAGTTCGAGAAAGCATAAAAGGATACAAAGGGAAACATTCCTGTCTTGAATGTGTCGGGGTGGTACTTTTCATATGATAGTATACATAGTTCAAAAAAGGAGATAAACGAGGCTACATAGACGCCCTTTCAAATACTTTAACGAGTGTGAAAGGATGCAAGCGTGCTCGATAATCTTTTCATTCTTTTAGGAGTTAGAAAAGAGCTTAACAGAAACTTCGTAATGGTTAATCAAGCAAGGGGGAAGTGTTCGATATATGGAAAGAGGTTATGTTGTGAACATGGTTGAGAGGAATAAATGCAAAACACTGATGGGGCCCCCTTGTGGGATGATGGATGGCGGTAAAATATGGCCAACTGTGCAATATGGATGGACTGGATGGCTCCTGACCATGCCAATACACACAAGGGGAGATTCACGTGATGGAACATAAATCAAGGTGACTTCTAGGAAATGGACCAGAAAATCATAGTGAGATCACGAGACAAGGGTCTCGTCAAAAGATAGAGGGCAAAAAACTGAACCCGTTGGTGTGAATGGTGTCTCAAACGGACTACGAATGACTCTGTGGCGCTCGAAAGAAAACTAGACCCAATTGAGGCACATAAATAGGGGGGACCACATGACATGTTGAGTTGAGTTGGAGTGGAGGACCCCAGATCTCATTTGCTGATTTCTTTCATTTCGACCGATGGTTTTTCGATATGTGACTTGCAAGTAAGAGCTCTCGTCGAACTTGACTTTTTTACTGGTTTAGTTTTTGTTTTTGCTCATCCTAGGGATTATGCCAAGCTAAAAGGGCTCACAGGGCTGGGTCACTCTTTTCTAGGGAAAAGACGTGACCCAGGTCGCTCATAACAAGCTGGAAGGCATGACCCAATCACACTTGTTGGTGAGAAAGGTGCGACCTAGGTCACACATGTCCAATAGCTATGAGTGACCCCATCGCTTATGTTTGGGGTTTTTGAGCAACTTAGCTCGCATAAAAAGGTCGAAGAGGAGCGACTCATCCCAGGGTGAGTTTTTGTCCATGACTGGACCTGACAATGGCTGTGTGTATGTGCAGGACATTGCAGGTGGAATGGTGAGCACGAGATATTGGGAACCTCAGATATTAGGTACGAGATGATCCAGCAGTGCGGGATATGCTTACTCATTGTGGGTTGTGGAAGTACTTCCAAATCCCACTCATGCGGTTAGCAAAGTTGTTTCTAGACAAGCTGGTGAGCTACTAGGACCTGAATGTGGAGTTTTTATCATCCAGGAGGAGTAGATCGAGATCACGCTCCTTGATATCTATTTTCTAACTGGGCTCCCTATGCTAGGTATGACCAATGACACTACGTTGAATCTCGCCCATGGGGTGTCACTAGACGACCTCTGCAAGAGGCATTGTTATGCCTCTACTACGGTGCACTCGTCGTACATATTGGTGTGCAACTCGGGATGTGGCAGCGATGGTGTCACAGATCCTGGGGTCATCGGGACCTCACAAGATCTCGGGTGGCCAACTCTAAATTGTGGAGCGTGTGCTGAGGGGAACCTACTTTTGGTGGGCCCATATGTACTTGACATAGGTTTGGCATTCGTTAAACCATGCTAGGATAGTGGGATTTTATTTTTGTTTCCCCTCATTCTAGTGCTCATTCTTTTTTGAGAAATCGTTGACCCTACGACCGCACCTGGCGGTGCGGGAGGGAGGACCTCATGAGCCTCGCATGAGGAGGTGGAGTGAGATGATGATCTAGGAGGGAGGCGGCCTAGTGGGTCGGTTCTTTACTCGGGATATTTTTGCGCATTGGCGACAACTACCAATCCTTATAGAGGACTACCCATATGCAGGCATGGACTACCGAGGAGATCCTGACATGCCTCGACCTCTAGCACAGGCATAGGGACCTGATGGTACGTATACATGATGCTTTATGTGGTTGCATTCAGATATAGTTGACTAAATTAGTGGTAGCCAGTGTATGTGAGTGATAGATATTGATGAAATACTGTGTGCATGTGCAGACATTGGGCCATTCCCTCCAGCAGGTTATCAGTGACAGAGGGGCAGGGTGGAGGGGTTAGATCCACCCGCTCACTCGCACAGGAGGCGTCAGAGTACTTTGGACTCACTTTGTCACTATATATAGCACTTACTAGATGGGGTCACCGATGACGGATGAAAGCAACTGGACGACGATCTGATCATCGCCTGTTACCATGCTCCTCTAGAGTGGATCCCCTTGATGAGGACGATCATAGTCATTATTGAGTACGTCCGAGTAGTGGCATAGGGCGATGTGCTGATGGAGGAGGAGGAGGAATCCAGTGAGGAGGACACAGACCTAAAGTACCATGAGGAGGACTCTGACTCTAACTAGCAGCTAGTGATGTTTCCCTTGGTGCAGTGGTGCACTAGGATTTTTGTACTATATGTATGCTCAACCGAGAAAGCTTATGGGGATTCTTGTTTTGTACTAAACATTATGACATGATGATATATATAAATGCACGTGGATGCACTTTTTATGTGTTTTTTATTAGTCTTTTTATGATGATGATGCATATATGATGTATATGGCATATGTATGCATGATTATATGATGATGCATGATGTTGTTTTATTTCCTATATGCGATGATTGATGTGCCACTCTAGAACGTCATTAGCTATTTGGTCTGCTACACTATTAAGACTTTTGGGAACATGTATGAATGTAATGGATTCAAAATGTCTAACCAAATGTCTAGTGCGCAGGAACTTTCTAAAGAGACAAGGATCACGTACTCAGTAGCATTTATTCAACTGGGAGACAAGCAGTTGGGAGTCTAAGAAGACATCAATGTGATGAATACCCAAGTGGAGGGTGGCGGCCAAGAGACCAATGACACCATCGTACTTAGCCTGGTTGTTGGTAGCAATGCCAACACACATTCCATCGATATGAATCAACTCATGTGATGGGGAATAAATAATCCTTGCAACCGAGGTGATATTAGGAGACCATCTACTTGCTCCATCAATGAAACCAACATAGCGATGCGAGGCAGGAACCATCTAGAGCAACCAAGGAAACAAACTATAAGACTCGTGAAAATAATGGCGTAAAACAAAAAAGAAAAACTATGACAAAAGTGACTCATGGTGGGTGACATCAGGCATAGAACCTCTTGAGGTAGAGCCCGTTGCGGGGATTCTTCAAGAGGTGGTCGTCAGAGTCAGCAAGGATATACGCCCCCTTGTCGAGGAAGTGATGGACAACATATGGGTCATACTAAATGGAATCAAACTTCCCTTTCCCTAAATTATCATTGGCTTGGTCATAAACAAGGATGAGATCTCCCTCGCTGAAGGTGTGAGGGTGGACATGGGAGTCAAAATGGGACTTTGACCGAGTCTTAGATGCTTCGATCATCTAGAGAGCAGCACAGCGGTCCTCATTGATTTGTTTGAGCATAATAAGGTGTTGTTATAATGGTGAGGTATCAGGGAGGATCTCGACAGCAAGGACAAGTGATGGAATATGGAACTCAATGGGAAGTATTGACTCGACACTGTGTACTAAGTGAAATGGAGTAAAGCTGGTGGCAGTCTTTGTGGATGTATGATAGGCCTAGAAGGTGGAGAAGAGAAAATGATGCCATTTGGTTTTATGTTTGTCCACCATCCATTGGAGCATGGTTTTGAGAATCTTGTTGACAGCCTCCACTTGTCCATTGCCTTGATGGTAGTATATGGAGGAGTGCTGGTGTTCAAACTTCAACATGGTCGAAAGCTCTGTCTAAACTGCATTCTCAAAATGAGAACCATGGTCTGATACTATCTATTGGGGGACACTGAAACGTGTGATAACGTGGTTGAAAAAGAAACGTGCCACTGTGTCATCCTTACAATTAAATGTAGGCATGGCCTCGACCCAATTAGTGAAATAATAAATGACCACGATGATGTAGTTTTGATCGACGACCAAGGTGGGATTACAAGTCATGAATTCAATCGCCCACTCACAGAAGGGACCGACCGTGACCACATGATGTAACGACCCGGGAGGAGTCCTTGCTTTTGGAGCAAAGAGTTGACAATTGCGACAGTGTTTAACTGCATGGATGCAATCGGCAAAGATGGTATGCCAAAAATAACCGGCATGGAGAATCTTCTGGGCGGTATCCAAACCAGAGAGGTGGCCACCACAGGATCCGTTGTGGCAGTCATTCAGGACTTTTTTAGCCTCATCATGGGTGAGGCAATGACGCAATATGGTATCGATGCCCCGACGATACAAGACATCCCCTATGAGGAGATAGCGAGCAGCTTGGTGTCGAATGCATCGATGATATTCTCAGCTTAAATGAGTCTCAAATTTTTGAGTGTGCAGGTACAGGAGAATGACCCCATACTAGGGGTCTTCCGTGGATATGACAAATAGAAATTCATCCAGAACGTTGACTATGATAGGTGATGAAGCAGATGATGGAGGGAGGTCTGTCATTAAGGTAGCTAATGCTAGAGCTTTGGTGCTTTTAGTGGCAACAAATTCCAAATCGTACTCCTAGAAAATGACAATCCACTTAGCGGTGCATCCTTGAACAAGGCGGCGGCTCAAGAGATACCTCATGGGGTTGGAATTGGGCTCGACTCGAGTGCGGATCAAAAGGATGTAATGGCGTAGATTCTGAACAGAAAATACAACGACGAGGGCCATATTCTCTTCATGTGAATAATGTAAAGGGGGACCAGAAAGCTTTTGACTTACATAATAGATCACATGCTCTTGGCGAGCATCGTCTTCTTGGACAAAAACTCCAACGATGGCATTTTCAAATGCTGACAAATAGAGAATGAAGTCCTTAGTGAAGTCGGGTGGAGAGAACAATGGAGCGGAAGCCAGAGCTTGTTTCAATGTGTCAAAAGTGTCTTGCGCATGCTTATCCCAAATAAATGGAATCCTAGTATGGAGCAGTCGTAAGAAACCATGGACTTTTGTTACATAGTCTAGAATGAAACGACGAAGGAAATTGGCCTTGCCTTGGATACTTTGCAGTTGGCCCAAAGTACGTGGTGAGGGAAGATTCAGAATGGCTTGAACCTTCAAAGGGTCGACCGAAATCCCTTTGTGAGAGACGATAACCCAAGTAAACGCCCAGCTAGGACACAAAACACATGCTTGAGAGGGTTAAAGCGGACGTTGTATTTTTGACATTGCAAGAAGACTTGTCGTAATTCATCTAGATGTTGTGAACACTTCCGAGAGCGAGCGGCAAGGTCATCTAGGTAGACCAAGATGATGTGGATAAGTTCATGGAAGCAGAACATGATGTCTCGTTGAAAAGTGGCTCTAGCATTTTTTAAGGCTGAATGGCATGACTCGATACGCAAATGTGCCCTAGGGGGTTGCGAAAGCAGTCTTGTGTTGGTCTTCTTTCTGGATCTAAATTTGGTTATAACCGAAAAACCCATCCATGAAAGAAAAGACTTCATGCCAGGCACAGGTGTCAATGATTTGGTCAATGAACAGAGTGGGGAAATTATGCTTGGGACATGCCAAGTTAAAATCATGAAAGTCAGTACATACATGAATGGTACCTTGTTTTTTATTAATGGGAACAGGATTGGAAACCCAAGTGGTATACGCGATGGGGTATATGAAACCTACTTTACGCAGTTTTCTGATCTCAGCTTTTATAGTAGGAGCCTTTGAGGGGTGAATGGGTCTTTGTTTTTGGTGTATAGGTGCAACATTAGGCCATGTCTCGATACGATGTTTGATGATAGATGGATCAATCCCATGCATCTCAGTATAGGACCAAGCGAAAATATCACAGAACTCCTGAAAAATTGCTTTGTACAAAGCAACTTATTTAGGGGAGCAAGACGCTCCCAGTGTAATATCTTCCACTACCTCAATATTGGTTGATATGTTGACCTTGATAGTTGGCGAAATGTCTAATTTCTTCAAAGGTGTCAGGTGTTGGAATGGATTTCTTGAACCAGTCTAATTTTCCTAAATTTGAAGAGGGTGTTGGAATGGATTTCTTGAACCAGTCTAATTTTCCATGGATGAAGTCTTTGGCTTCAATTGAGTACTGGTCTGATGATTAAAGAGGTTCATTGGGAATAAAGAATGAGCGATGGTGCATATCATCCCAAGGGTACTCAGGAGCCGACAGAGCTTCAAGGATTTCCTCATCGTTGTTAAAACAATGCGTAGATAGATCAGAGGGATCCTCTATGTCTGAGGGAACAAAAGGCCTATTGGAATTGGAGATGATGTATATGGTGTTAGTTGTGTCTAAGGAAGAAATCAGAGGGTGGATATCCTGACGGATAGTGATGTCGGACTCATGGGAGTGCTTCTGAAGTTCGCTAAGGAGTGATTGATACTCAGGAAATTCTTGACAATGGTGAGAGTAATGACCATACAAGCCACAAACTACGCAAGGATAGTTGGTTTGCAATGACTTTTTCTTGACCACTGATGGATCCAGAATGGTGACCACCAGAGTGCCATCGACCTCAGCTATAGTGTCCATATGGGTATGACGGCCAACCCATATTGCCGCGATTTCTACCTCTCTTGTTCTTTCCCTACCCTTGTTGGTTATTGGGGGCGAGTTGGTTAGGAAGGTTTTGCTAATCATAAACCTATCCCATAGAAATTGGAGGAGTCGGGGCCGAAGTCGGAGTGGGTTGTACAGGTGGTGCATAATAGAGCAGAGGAACAGGAAGGGTTGTAAATCCGTCCATCTGGCCAGAACATGAATGTGCCGAACAAGTCAGTCCATGAACGTGAGGAGTTGGTGCAGGAGGTGCATAGGAAGGGGTGGCTCCGGACTGAGCCGTCACGTATGAGTAATCAAGGGTGTAACCAGGGTGAGCATAAGATGGAGTAGCTCCAGAGTGATCCATCATACGTGAGTAATAGGGGGCATAATTGGGTTGGGAAACACGATGGGTGTTACCTGGGTTTGATGGCATCATGGGAGAGACCGCGTAAACATGGGGGTGTTGGTTAATAGAACCGAATACTCCATCAGCAACGTGAGATGCCCCCGGTGTATCATGGCGAGAGGTACCGGCTCAGGGAGCATCGGGTATGACGGTGTATAAGTAACCAGACTAGGCCTAGATCAAGTCGAATTATTGAGCCTTAAGAATGGCCTCCTCCTCAGTTTGGGGTCGCTTAAATGCGACGTCCTTGGCTATGGGTGGGAGTACGGTTTTGAGAAACCAATCAAAGAATATCCTATCATCCAATTAGAAATTGCACAAGCTACGTTGACATCGCCACTCATGGATACGATTTGTGATGTGGGTTGTTGTGGTTTGGCGACAGGATAAAAGGATCTCCACCCCCTTGTCATAACGAAAGGGTAGCTGAAAGTATTGAAGGAACATAGATGCGAGTGAGGAGAAGTTGGGGTAAGTAGCATGGGGAAATTCAATGTACCACTTGGCCGCAACACCCATAAGTGTGTGCTAGAACAACCTCAATCTAACATATTCATCCACAATGATGTTCGATGAACACCACAAGTGGAAATACATGATGTGGTTCTTAGGGTCCTCGCCTGCCTTGCCCTCAAACTTAGGGATGTCTGAGGGAAGTTTTGTAGGCATGAGAGGCCAGTGTGGTTGATGACTAATGGGGTCATTTGTAAACCTTTCAAAGTTTGGTAGGTTGAGACTAGCCATGAAAGGTAGGTTAGAGCCAAGGTTGGCTCAAGAAGGACTAGCAATGGTGTCGGTTGCTGCATGACCATAGTTCCCATGCATGACTGGGGGTACATGAGGTTGACTACCCATAGTGGGGATAGTCGAAATGGACATGGAAGGGACACTGCCCCCAGGTATAAAAGGTGGTATGGTAGGAACCACGGTGGCTAGCATGGGGCCACCACTAGTGGGTAGTGTATCAACTGCAGTGTGTGCAGTGGGAATGGGCCCGCTAGAATGGATACCCGTGATAATGGGTGGCAAGCACATAGGTCCAGTGCCAACCATCCCTCTGTGGAAC
This sequence comes from Pseudotsuga menziesii, assembly GCA_001517045.1. Taxonomy (NCBI): domain Eukaryota; kingdom Viridiplantae; phylum Streptophyta; class Pinopsida; order Pinales; family Pinaceae; genus Pseudotsuga; species Pseudotsuga menziesii. The sequence goes on from LPNX010835799.1 coordinate 833,221, forward strand.
GAATCTGGATGCACACCAGCCATGGGGATAGATGGAGCAGTGAATAAAACGGGTTCGCATTGATAGGAATCTGAATCGGACTTAGAGGTCGTGTGTGGCTCGGAGGGTGGTGAGTGGCATCGAAGATGTCTTCGACAATGACAGTTCAAAGAACCAAACTGGGGTGTGTGCCCCCTAAGTCTATACGAGTAGCGTGGTGGAGCTATGATGGCTTGTTGAATGACTGGGAATGAAATATAGACCCTAGTTTGTTCGATTTCCTAATGGTTCAAAGGAGTCACTCGACCACCAATGCTGCCTAACAGCTTGCGTATTGGGGCAGCACCCCTCACTCCACTGTTCAGTTAAAACTGATAACCACTTTGCCACAAGCGGTTTTGTTGGTTGTGGAGCCTAATCTTCTAGATTCAGATATGCTATTCAATCGTCTTTGTACCCTTGGTTTACTATACACTCGTTAAATGGGGGTTCAGGGACGAAACCCCAAAGAAAATTCTTTGGGATGTTTGTTGGCCAACAGTTTTATGGACCCATGGTATTGGGTTAACCATAGTATTTTCCCATGGTATTTCCCCTATAAAAGAAAAGCATTGTAATACGGCTGTGTATGGTATGGTATTGTATTGTAGTGTAGCATTGTAAACAATCTCTGTGATTGTGAGAGAGACTTTGAGAGCATGAAGAGGAAGTGCATCGGTGTTGCTATAGGTTGTATCCCTTCATCTTTCTAGATGTTAATAAAAGGACTGGCAATTTATGTGTGGACGTAGCCCATCTCTTGGGTGAACCGTGTTATATCTGTGTCTCTCTGTAATGTGGTAAATGTGTTTTTGCATCTTGTTTAATGATTTAACTGTATATATGATATTTCTCTGCGGTCTTGTTTCTAATAGGTTTACCTCACGGGTGAGAACTAGTCAATCAGGTAGGGGTTGTTTCCCTTTTCACTTGGCAGGTCCTCTCAATGGCCAGCTACTTCGAGGTTCCTGTGGTGCTCCCCATAATGAGTTTTAGGGTTATGCCCAAGTACTTCCCACAATTAAGTGGATAGAGTTTATACCCTGATCTGAATGTTATTAAGTTAATTGATTTATTTTAAGGCTCTGCTCGAGGTCATGAACCGAGCATGATCACTTAGTCATGTAAATTTGTGTGCAACTGGATGTCAAACATTAAAACTTTTCTTCCAGTAATGAAACTTGAAACAAATGAGTAATAAGGAACTTTAGATGCGAGAAACAAACATGGGGTTTCGACTACGAACCTTAACTATGGAAACTCATCAACCAAGCAGGGGAGACCTCAAACAAACCAAGGGGATGTAATAGATTGGATCTAGAAAGAAAAACAGGTCATGATAATTGGGTTTGGGACAGACAAGGGTCTAAAACAGGCATGGAAAACAGACTGCAAACAGACAGTCGCACCTATCGGTGGAACAGGTGCATTTTGGGTCGCATGGACCAGAGAGGCAGATGCGATCAGGATAGAAACAGTCAAGTCGTGCCAAATAGTGGGTAAGACATGACTGAGTCGCTCAGAATAGGGTCACAAGGGAGACTAGGGTCGCTTCTGAAGCTAGGATAGGTGAGATCCAGCTGTTTGAGCCAGGTCAAGCGTATCGAGGCTAAATTCGCAACCTAGGTCGTGCGTATCAGGAGAAAAGGATTGTCTGGGTCATGACTTTCAGCCAAATAGATGTGACTCAGACCGAATAGGAAAAAATTAAAAAAAGCAAAGCCGGTTAGGGTTGGGGGATAGGCACTAACGCTGTAAAGGTTTAGATCGGTCGCAAGGGGGCCCGATCGGTGACGACTGAGGGCAGAAACGGAAGACAGACGTGTAGCAAACCTGCAAAATTAGGGATTCGAATGGATCGACCAGCAGAGTCGCCAAAACTGTAACGGGGATTTCTCCCCTGTTACGTGCAAAAACGTCAGCCTTAGATCAGTGGGATCATAAGGAAGAGTTCGAATAAAAATAAAACAATAAACAAGATTAGTAAAACAAAGCAAATATTTTTTAACATTTTCAATATACATCGACAAAACTAAACAAATAAAAATATACCTCCTTTCCTGTAAAGTGGGCCACCGTAGCTGTCCTTGGAGATGGTTCTGCTTGCTCCACGGGTTGGTTCTCCAATGGTATCCACAGACTGTTGTCAAATAAGGAATGGATCCAATATGGGTGCGGAGAATGTCTCAACGTACATCGTGGGAATGGTGGTAAAAAAGGGGATATCAATACCTGAGAGCAAGAGTGTCACAGCGTACCCACAAATGAAAAGGTTATGAATGTTTCTGGAGAGCCATTCACAATGTATTTATAGTATGGTTCTAGGGTTTTTTTTACCCAATGTGGTATCCAATGGTATTTGTTGACCCACAGTATTTTCCTGTGGTTTTCTGGGCCTGTCTCTTTTTTAGGGTTTTTTAACCCTTTTTAGGGTTTTTGACCCTTTTTGGGGAGAAAGTGAGGGTAAACCATAGTAAATAATAATTTTTTGGACCACTTTTTGTGGAAATGCAATTGTGAAGGTCATAAGCAAGGGAAATAGGGTAGGAATATGATGTATTTATATGGATTATACCATGTAGACCTAGGTGAACACTTTTTTGTGTTAACAGGTCTCTTGAGTACAAGTGAAACCTTGTTTCTTCTGAACTACAGAGTGGTATAAAACCCTGGTTGTCTATGTTACAGAGTGGAGCCCTGTGTTGTTGCGTCTTCTTGTGGTTTGCTATTATGTGTGCCATGGTTTGGGTCTGAACTGTATGCAAGACTTAGGAGTGGAAGAGACGTTGAATGGGCCTGATAAACCTAGTGAAGAGAGGAACCTCACAAAAAGATAAGAGTGGTTGGTGAATCTTCTTTGCACATCCTGAAGAGCACTGGAAGGGAAGGTATAGCCTGAGAGACTGTGTAGCAGAGAAGGGGATACTTCCTTGTGTTGGGTGTGAAGGTATTGTGGATGCCACACCAGATAGATATTGTGGAGGTGTCCCTAGCTCTGTGAATGAGCCCCTAGCTTAGCCATTCTACCTTTCCATTGTCTTAGCATCATGATAAACCCAAATGTAGATTGGCTTGGATGACAGCTTGATAACCCAATGGTATATTAGCTTGGCTGGGTAGCCTGATAAACCCAATCGTATGTTGGCTTGGCTGAGCATCCTAATAAACCCAACGATGTGTTGGCTTGGATGTGTCTTGATGTGCATTTGGCCATGTGTGATCCCCGGCTGGACAACCTGATAAACCCAACTGTTAGTTGGCTTGGATGAGTAGCTTGATAAACCCAATAGTGTGATGGCTTGGCTGAGTTTCCTGATAAACCCATATGTCAGTTGGCTTGGTTGGTCCTCAATGTGAATGTTGGCTTGACTATGTGCAGTGTGATAAACCCAACTATTAGTTGGCTTGGTTGAGTAGCCTAATAAAACCAACAAAGTATTGGCTTGTATGCTTGGAGCCCAATAAACCCAATTATGTATTGTCTTGGTTGGACAGTCTAATAAACTCAACTGTAGGGTGGCTTGACTTTGTTTGATCTGTTCTGGCTATGTGTGAGCCTATTGTTCCCTAGTTCCTTGTGGAAATCATGATCAGCATGGGGGTGGTAGTTGTGTTGAGAGATTGATGAACACAACTGGCTTATGGTTGGGTAGAACGTTGCAGCAACATAGCTACAACTTCAACTTCAAGATAAGTATTCGTCGTTGTATTATTTCTACAATGTATGCTTATGAATGTGTTGAATATGTTGAATGCTTATTAAATGTTTAAGTAGATTTTATTGTTGTCAAATGTCCCTTCATTTTACATCTGCATATGTTTTTGGTTCCAATGCATTTTTCTTAAGTTCATGGAGTCTAGAGGCTTGGTTACAGAATTAGAATGCATCTGACTTAAGTGTTTCTGCACCCTGGAATCCGCCTGTGGAAGGTGGAAGGTGGGAGGCAAAAAGAGAAGTTGAAACAAGGCAGAATACTGGTTTTCCACACCCCAAAATCCACTTGCGGAAGGCAGAAGGCGGAAGCAGAAAAATGACCAAAAGATTCTAAGAAAAAATGTGTTTTCTGCACCCTGGAATTAGCCTATGGATGGCGGAAGGCGGGAAGAAGAGGTCGAAAAGCAAAAAAAGAAGCATGGAAAAATGTTGGTTTTCTGTGATCCGTAGTCCACAGCAGAATGCGGAAGGCAGAAAGTGGTTAAATGATTTTGTCATATCTTTAAGTTTTCGATTCCTGAAGTCTGCAGCGGAAGTCGAAATGTGGTTAAATGATTATGTCGTATTTCAAGTTTCCAACTCGAAGTCCACATTGGAAGGCAGAAAGGTATGAAATCACAGTGGTGTTTTACAGAGCTCTGACTGCTGCAGGACGCATTGCGGAAGGCAGAAGGTGAAAAAGTTAGTATTAGTGCATAAATGACTTTTCTGGTTGCATAGTGGATTTGTAAGCTGTGGAACAACTATTATAGTGATGTTTATGCTTAAGTATGGATGTTAAGGGATGAACATGACCCATGATTGTGTTTAAAGTGAAAGAAGTAATAAGTTTTAAATTATTACGCATATCAGTCAGGTGTATGGGCACCGAGTTCATGGACATCGTGGTATCAGAGCGAGTAGTGAAGTCGTGCTTCTCCCCTATATGTTGATGAAAGAGGGGAGGGGCCGTGAAATTGTGGTATCAAACCTATTGGTTACAACATTGGGCTTAGATGGGCCATGTGAATAGTTTTCAGAGCTATTGGTTACAACATTGGGCCTAGATAGGCCAAGTGAATAGTTTTCAGAGCTATTGGTTGCAACACCATTGTTACGAAACAAACAATGTGTTTAAATTATGAGATTGTTACGCAAACTAACAATATGTTTATTAACACGTTTTGCAGAGTCATAGTGCAGTTTGGAAAATTTGGTTTTGGATCGACCATGAGAATCAACAACATGAATGATGTACAAGATCCCTATGAGCTCGAGGCAAATGCCATGGGAGGGAACATTCGAGTTGGAAATGTTGAAACAGAATCAAATGGAAGAATATATCAAGAGACTCCCCCAGATATTGCAGCCACCATGAGAAGCCTAAGGGTGGAGTTGCAAAGTTACATATAAGATAATGAAAGAATGCTTAGAGCTCAGGAAGAGAAGAACCAATTGAATGTAGCCATGCTGCAGAGTTTGACAGACATCCAAAGGCAGATGAACTCTTGGCATCGGGAAGTAAATCCAAAAAGAAGTACCAGCGATGCCAGAAGAAGAAAAAGGTCATCTAGTGGATCATCTGACTCTAAAGGATCCACTAGGGGTTCAATCTCTTTATCTCACAGGAATAAGAGGAAGAGGCATTACTATAACAGTTCACGCGATGAATTTAAGAAGGAAAATCCTCCTACGTTCGATGGTGAGGTAAAGACTGGTCAAGAAGCTGAATCTTGGCTTCTTGGGATGAAAAAGTATTTCCAAGTCCAAGACTACTCAGGAAATATGAAGGCAAGCGTAGCCATATTCAATCTGAATGGAAGAGCATCTATATGGTGGGAGCACCTCAGGCAAGTGAAGAAGATCAATGATAGAAAGATCGTGTGGAAGCAGTTCAAGAAGTATTCAAGCAGAAGTACCTCTCTGATGGGTACTGTGATGATAAGATTAAATAATTCCATGAGTTGAAATTGAGACAACTGATTGTGGAAGAATATGCAAACAAATTCTTGGAATTGATGAGGTATGTCAGGTATATCAGAGATGATAAAGTGAAAATCCAGTGTTTCCTAAGCGAATTCCCTCAGCGATACAAAGACAGAATTGAGTTTGATGAACCTAGAACTCTAAAAGAGGCTATAAGGAAGGTCAATTATTGCTACGATCATAACAAAATCAAACTTGATTTCCATTAGGCATGGAAGGACAAGAAGAATGAAAAGTTTGACCAAAGGAAGAAAGCTTTCAAACCTTCTCACTTCTGAAATCAACAAAGGCAACCATCACAAGCTGTGACTAAGCCAACCAGAGTGATGGGAGATAGGCCAAGATATCCAAAGGATCGAAGAGAACCACTCCAATGTTGGGGATGTGGAGGAAACCATATGTGTAGGAACTGTCAGCATGAGAATGGGAGTGTAAGACAAGCTCACAACATCCAAGGAGATGAAACTATGGGTCAAGTTGCAAGGACCGTCCCTAGAATATATGCAGTCCTAAAGGACTGCCAGGCATATCATCAATCAACTATGGTTGAAGTTGAAGGTAAGATTGCTAAGCAATCTGTTTCTGTTTTGATTAACCCTGGATCTACTCACAACTATATTACTCCTAGAATGGTTGAGATTTGTGCTTTTAAGAAGTTAAAGCATAACAAATCATGGTTAGTTCAACTAGCCACTAGAACCAAGAGAAAAGTTAGTGAAGTGGTAGAAATATGTCCGTCAGTCATGGATGGGTTAGTCACCTATGCAAACTTGAATGTTCTGCCACTTAGTTCCTATGATATTGGTATTGGAATGGGCTGGTTAGAAGTGCACAAAGTTACACGTGACTATTACAGTAAGATATTTGAATGCATAGATGAAGAAGGAAACCCAAGGGTTGTAAGAGGAATTCCAAAGGTGATTTCTGTTAGGCAGATTTCAGCAATGCAATTGAAGAAGTTTTGTAGGAAAGGTTGTAGATTGTATGCAGCCCATGTTTTGGAGGCAACAGAGAATGAAACTCCTAGGTTGGAGGAATTTCATGTGTTGCAGGAATTCATGGATGTTTTTCCTGATGAGATTCCAGGATTTCCAAAGAGATATATTGATTTTACAATTAACCTTGTGCCCAGAGCAACAACATTGTCCAAGACACCCTACGGGATGAGCACACCAGAATTGCTAGAGCTGAAAAATGCAGTTGCAGGAATTGTTGGAAAAGAAGTATATCAGGTCGAGTGTGTCCCCGTGGGGAGCACCAGTTCTGTTTGTGAAAAACAAAGATGGAACACTCAGGTTATGTATTGATTACATACATTTGAACAAGGTTACTGTGAAGAATAAATACCCTTTACCTTGAATTGATGACCTTTTTTATCAAATGAGAGGAGAAAAGGTATTTTCAAAGATTGACTTGAGGTCTGGTTACCATCAGGTAAGAATCAAAGATGAATATATTCATAAGACAACCTTTAGAACAAGGTATGGACACTATGTATTTGTAGTGGTACCATTTGGTCTCACAAATGCACCAACTACGTTCACGTGCCTCGTGAATAGTGTTTTTAGCAAGTATCTAGACAAGTTTGTTCTTGTTTTCCTTGACGACATTTTTTATTTATTCTAAGAATGGAGAAGAGAACTAGGAACATCTGAGAATGACATTGAAATTGCTAAGGGAGCATAAGTTGTATGCAAAGTTGAGAAAATGTGACTTTTATAAAGATAAAATTCATTATTTGGATCACATTATCTTAGAGGAGGGCACATATGTGGACCCTGAAAAGATTGAAGCCATCATGAATTGGATAACCCCAAGAAATGTGACAGATGTGAGTTCTTTTATGGTACTTGCAGGATACTACATGAGGTTCATTGAAGGATTCTCCAAGGTTACACATTCAATCACTTTTTTGCAAAAGAAGGGGATAAAGTTTGAATGGACACCAAGATGTGAAGAAAGCTTCCAGCAGTTGAAGAATCTTCTTACAAGTGCACCAATTCTAAAAATTGCAGACCTAGAAAAATACTTTGTGGTGTGAACTGGTGCATGTAATCAAGGACTTGGAGGAGTTCTTATGCAAGACAACCACATGGTATGCTATGAGTCCAAAAAGTTGAAGGAACATGAAAAGAAATATGCTACTCATGACCTAGAACTTGCAGCGATAGTACATGCTCTCAAGTGTGGAGGCATTACTTAATGAGAAGGATATTTGAGCTAAGGACAAACCATTGTGGTCTGAAATACTTGTTTGATCAGCCAACGTTAAATGCTAGGAAAGCTAGATGGATGGACTTTTTGTGTGATTTTGATTTTGAAATCAAACACATAAAAGGAAAAGAAAATAAGGTGGTTGATGCACTCAGCAGGAAGGTGCATGAAATGCATGTGGCATCTCTTAGTACTTGCCAATCAGATCTGAGGCAGTAGATTATTAATCATACTACTGAGGATGAAATGTATGTGTGGGTAAAGAACAAGTTGCAGCAGTAAAGCCTTGAAAAGAAGTATGAAGGATATAAATTGAAAGAAGATGAACTTATTACCTATAAGAACGGGATTTATATTCCAAATGTGGTAGATTTGAGGAGAATTGTTATGGATGAAATCCACCAAGCTCCATATTCTGGTCACCTAGGATATCGAAAAACAATTGCTACAGACATAAAGCAGTATTTCTGGCCAAGAATGAAAAAGGACAATGCTGAGTATATTTCTAAGTGCATGAAATGTCAGCATGTGAAGGTCAAACATCAACACCCAATAGGTTTATTGCATTCTTTTCCAGTCCCATAATGGAAATGGGAAGTTATTTCCATGGATTTTATTACAGGATTTCCAATGAATGTGAGACAACATGATTCCATCATGGTTGTGGTGGATAAGTTCACAAAGGCATCACATTTTATACTGGTTAAGTCCACCTATAAAGTTGATGCCATTGCAAATATCTTCAGGAAGGAGATTTTCACATTGCATGGTTTTCCTAAGGCAATAATGTCTGACAGTGATACCAAGTTTACTTCCAATTTTTGGAAAAGCCTGTTTGCTTATTTGGGTACAAAGTTGAACTTCAGCACTGCCTACCATCCTCAAACTAATGGATAGACAGAGAGAGTGAATCGGGTGCTTGAAGACATGCTTCGCATGTATGTGATGGACAAACCATCCAAGTGGGAGGAGTATTTACACTTGGTATAATTCGCATATAATAATGGACAACAAGCATCATTGGGAATGAGTCCATACGAAGCTCTATATGGGAGAAGGTGTAGGACACCAGTGACTTGGGATAACCCAGTGAACAGGATTGTGCTTGGTCCAGAATTTCTTACGGAAATGGAGCAAGAGGTTGAAAATATTAGGCATAACCTGAAAGCAGACCAAGATAGATAGAAGAGCTATGCAGATAAGCATAGAGTGCATAGAGAGTTCAGTGTTGGGGATCATGTTTACCTTAGAGTGAGGCCAATAAAGAGTTCATTGAAGCTTGGAAGTTGTCCCAAGATGTCGCATAGATATTGTGGGCCTTTTGAAGTGCTCAAAAGAATAGGGCCAGTTGCATATAAACTTGCATTGCCTGCTAGCTCTAGAGCTCATAATGTTTTTCATGTTTCTTTGCTTAAGAAGAATGTACATGATCCTAACCATGTGATTAATTGGGATGTGATCCAGGTGGAACCCAAGGGAGAGTTCCAAACTGAGCCATTGCGCATCCTCGACAAGAAGGTCACAATTCTCCGGAATTGAGTCGTAGGACGGGTAAAGGTGCAGTGGAGGTGCTATGGTCCTGATGAGGCTATGCAGGACATGGAGGATGCCATGCGATTGGCATATCCTTTTTTGTTCAATTTTGTAAAGCACTGAAGACGGTGCTAATGAATGGGGAGGGGAATGTAACACCCTGGTTTTGACCCCATGGTATTAAAATTGTACATGATGTATATATTGTATGTGAATCATGGCGAGGAGCTCTAGGCCAAGGCTCTACCATTGATTTGGTGTTTTATGTATCAGCGATCCAGGTTGATGCCGATGGTTATAGTGCTAAGTCAGGAACAATATATTTTGAGATATCATGTAAATATGCAATTTAATCAAATACCACAACTAGTTATGCACGACAACAAAAGAGATGGGGGCATGATTTCACAAGGAATAGGGAGGGGATTTATCCAAACCCTTGAGCCAATAGGGTGAGACCATATGTCAATGAAAGAAACCATAAGTTATCATCTACCTTTTTTGTCCTCTGTACTCAATCATTCAATTCTTCCAGAAGAGCGGTTGAGGCAGTTAATGCCTTGGGCAGAGTGAGGCATGGCAGTGCATTTCGTGACTGAGCCAACCTACAGTATGAGCAAAACTGCAGTCTGGGGAAGTCGCTTTCTTGATTCTGAAGCAAGTAAGCATGTGAAGGCGTGCCCGAGTAATTCATCCCTTATCCCTCAGTTGCTCAATGTGGTTCATTGTTCATTATTCACTATTCGGATTCCCAGAACGAGTTGTTCAGCAATGTATCCTCGCGCAATGAGAGCTAGCAGAGTATTGCTACTTGTTTCTGCAGTGTTTTTTTGTGTTACAGAGTGGTATGGAACCCTGGTCTCCTGTGTACAAGTGAAACCTTGTTTCTTCTGAACTACAGAGTGGTGTGGAACCCTGGTTGTCTATGTTACAGAGTGGAGCCCTATTTTGTTGTGTCTCCTTGTGGTTTTCTTTTATGTGTGCCCTAGTTTGGGTCTGAACTGTATGCAATACTTAGGAGTGGAAGAGACATAGAATGGGATTGATAAACCTATTGAAGAGAGGAATCTCACAAAAAGATGAGAGTGGCTAGTTAATATTCTATGCACACCCTGAAGAGCATTGGAAGGGAAGGTATAGCTCGAGGGACTGTGTAGCAGAGAAGAGGATACTTCCTTGTGTTGGGTGTGTAGGTATTGTGGATGTCAGGCCAGATAGATCTTGTGGAGGTGTCCCTAGCTCTGTGAATGAGCCACTAGCTTAGCCATTCTACGTTTCCACTGCCTTAGCAACCTGATAAACCAAAACGTAGATTGGCTTGGATGACAGTCAGATAACCCAATGGTATATTGGCTTGGTTGGGAAGCCTGATAAACCCAATCATATATTAGCTTGGCTGAGAAGCTTGCTAAACCCAACAGTGTGTTGGCTTGGCTGTGTCTTGATGTGCATTTGGCCATGTGTGATCCCTGTCTAGATAGTCTAATAAACCCAACTGTTATATGGCTTGGTTGAGTAGCCTAATAAACCTAGCAGTGTGATGGATTGGCTGAGTTTCCTGACAACCCATCTATTAGTTCGCTTGGTTGGTCCTCAATGTGAATGTTAGCTTGATTGTGTGCAGTCTGATAAACCCAACTGTTAGTCGACTTGGATGAGTAGCATGATAAACCCAGCAGAGTATTGGCTTGTATGCCTACAACCTAATAAACCCAATTGTGTATTGGCTTGGCTAGACAGTCTAATAAACCCAACTGTAGGTTGGCTTGAATGTGTTTGATATGTTTTGGCTATGTGTGATCATGTTGTTCCCTAGTTCCTTGTGGAAATCATGCCGAACTCGGGGGTGGCAGTTGTGTGGAGAGATTAATGAACATAACTGGCCTATGGTTGGGTGGAATGTTGCAGCAACATAGCTAGTTGCAGGACAACTTCATCTTCAAGATAAGTATTCTCTATTGTATTATTTCTGCAATATATTTGCTTATGAATGTGCTGAATATGTTGAATGCTTATTAAAGACTTAAGTAGAGTTTAATGTTGTTAAATGTCCCTGCATTTTACATCTGCATATGTTTTTGGTTCCAATGCATTTTGCTTAAGTTCATGGAGGCTAGAGGCTTGGTTACAAAGTTGGAATGCATCTGACTTAAGCGTTTTCGCACCCCGGAATCCGACTGCGGAAGGCGCAAGGTGAGAGGCAAAAAGAGAAGTTGAAACAAGGCAGAATGTTGGTTTTTTGCACCCCGAAATCCGGCTATGGAAGGCGAAAGTGGAGAAAGGACCGAAAGATTCTGAGGAAAAATGTGTTTTCCGCACCTCGGAATCTGCCTACGGAAGGCAGGAGGCAGAGGTCGAAAAGCAGAAAAGAATTATGGGAAAATGTTGGTTTTCCGCGATCTGAAGTCCATGGAGGAATGCGGAAGGTGGAATGTGGTTAAATGATTACGTCGTATCTTTAAGTTTCTGATTCCCGAAGTCCGCAGTGCAAGGCGGAAGGCGAAATGTGGTTAAATGATTCGGTCGTATTTCAAGTTTTCGATTCCCGAAGTCCGCAGCGAAAGGTGAAAAGAAAAATGCGGAAAGGTATGAAATCACAGTGGTGTTTTGCAGAGCTTCGATTGTCGCAAGCCGCATTGCGAAAGGCAAAAGGCAGAAGTCGAAAAAGTTGGTATCAGTGCAGAAACGGGTTTTTTGGTTACAGAGTGGATATGTAAGGTGCGGAACGACTGTTACAGTGATGTTTATGCTTAAGTATGGATGTTAAAGGATGAACATGACCCATGACTTTGTTTAAAGTGAAATAAGTAATAAGTTTTAAATTATTACGCATATAAGTCAGGTGTATGGGCACCGGGTTCATGGTCATTGTGGTATCAGAGCGAGTAGTGAAGTCGTGCTCCTCGCCTATATGCTGATGAAAGAGGGGAGGGGTCGTGACAAAGCTATACGGACATAGAAACCATATTTCTACCATCTCCCACCCTTCCTCTTTATCACATGCGACCAAAAGTTGAGTTGATTTCTAAAGTAAAACACTTATAAAACTCATTATTCATATCCATGAAAGAGACATAATGAGATTGATAAGAGAATAATGGCTATGTCGAAATAAACATATTCTTCTAAACTTGGATCTTAAATGGTTGTATTAATACCATGAATCATCTTAGATATAAGTAACTTGTACTATCTTGCTATTCTCATCAAAGTTACTTTGAAAATTTTCATTATACATGCAACCCATAAATAATTGTTTAAATCCCTCCACATTCAATAAGCTCATGTTCAGTCATCTTAAAAAGACAAACAACCATAATTTATATACTTGTTATAATGCAAATATAAAATAAATAGAATGGAAAAAGAAGCACAAAAAGACATAGAAGAGCAATCATGTCGAGATCATTGTAACAACTAATTTCTCATTTTATATAGAAACGCTTTAACCATTTTTATTATAAAAAATATAATTCAAATATAAAATCAATATAATTAAAATAAAAAATAGTTTTTTTTGGGTATTTTTCACATAACTTAAATTTTATATGTATTAAAAATCATACCATACACATGTTTATAAATTTATGCTTGTATTTTGCATTTTAATGAACATAATGTCTATGACAATTTCATTTAAACAAAAGTAAACATTTTATCAAACATTTTTCATTTATTGCTTCTTTCATTTAAACAAAAGTAAAACTTTTATTAAGCATTTTCCATTTATTGCTTCTTTCATTTAAACAAAAGTAAAACTTTTATTAAGCATTTTCCATTTATTGCTGGTATTAGTATTACTTTACATCATTGATATTATATATGTTCCATTATGTTATGTTATATGATTGCATAAACACGCCCCCTCGCAATCAATCATTATCATGACAAAATCAACATTATCATGACAAAATCAACATTGGATGATTAGTGGACAAAACGTGGGTAAAAGTTCCAAGAAAGCTGTTAAAAAAGGATTTAAACTTTACCAATAGTATATGTTGGGAACACGTGGCACAAAATGTTCATGAGAGTAAGGTCAATTTATGACGTGTCATTCGTGTGTTCTTCCAAGTACACTAACGTGAGCACTACGAGAGAGAGAGGTTGTAAATTAAACCTAATTAAATAAAGCAAACTTTACGGTATACCATTACAATTTGCACCACATTCCCACCAACTAAACTTTTAAGTTGTTTGGATCCAAAACCTTTTGTCATATTGCAGCATTATTTAAGAGACATCACTTATTTGGCAAGAAAAAGTACCCTCTTCCACCGGCAAAGGCAGTGAGTAATTGAGCGATGTTCATCATCAAATGTAGTCTTAGTGTTGGAAGATGTAGAAACTTCCATGTATGGTGCTCTAACTTTTAGGCATATAAAAGGATGAAATATCATTACCTTATTTATACTTCTAAGAGAAGTTAGGGATGGTTAGGACATTCTTATATATATATTTGGTTTTATATTTTTACTTAGTGTTTTTTTTATGAAATACAATTTATATATATTAATAAAGATATTTGTTAAATATGCGTGCTTTCAAGAATTTAGAGTTTACTTTATATATTATTTTTGGAATGAAGGAAAGTGTCTAAACTATTCTTTTCTAAGATATGCAATTTTTAAAAAATAACAATAAAATATGATGCTACTATGTTTAGATCATCGTCTTGAGTGAGCAGCCAGTGCGGTTAAGGCTGAGTAGTGGTTCATCGTCCACCCAGGTTCGAGTCTAGGCCACCTTGATTCTGCCCTAGAATAGCAGGTGGTGCTCTCTCTGGTAAGCCCCAAGGGGTAGCTTAGTTGGTTGGTGCTTGCGAGTCCAAGACCGAAGTAGTTGAGGTCAGAGGTTCAATTCTCTAGGTCCCTCGGGGTTAGGCTCCTAAACTTGGAGCCGACAAGCTGAGACCCCTTCGGGTGCCCCCCTTGAGAATTATTACCGTGGACGTAGCGAGCCCTCTATCTTCCGAGGCTATGAACCACATTAAAAAAAATTATTGTATCTAAACCACCAAAAAACAATCCCAATCGAGTCTAAGATTATAAGATACAAGATAATAAATAAAGGCTTCTTAATAACACATAGAGCCAAAATTAATTTAGTTCTCACACTAATAAGTTCATAGGAATAATCATATAACAATATATCCAAGCAAAATATAAGATATAAGTAAGTGTAACATAAAACTAAGATTTTAATTAGAGGTGGAGGTTGCATCTTAATGATTGAGAACTTTTGGTTTTCCTTGTATATCCTCCTTGGTTTAAAGGTAGTCAACAATAGCAAAGGGAAACTTAATGAGAGGGATATCCACAGAGTTGGCTAAGCGAGCTGGCAGGTATGGGGAAATGGAGAGACTAACAATTAACTCATTCATCTTGGTCCTAAGGACAAGGAGACTTTCCCTACATTCGTTTTCACAATCCTTGAGTTCAAGAATGTGTTTGACAATGTCCTTGTAGAATTAATCCTCACCCTTGATAGCTTCATCAAATTTACAGTATGTCTACTCCCTCCATGCTGCCATCTTTTTAATTGCCTTGGTGAGTTTGAACTACATTGCTAATATGATCACAAGCCTATTATGTATAGTGTTTTTTACTTCCTTGAAATCAACTAGAGACAAGGAAATGTGCACAATGCTTCGTGGTCACCCAAAGCTCCCAAATATTTGGGATCAAAACCTAGAACAAAACACAATAGACATAGATGCTCTGCTCTTTGAATGGTGTTTAACAAATAAACTAAGCCGCATGCCAAATGATAAAGAGTGATAATACGCCTACAGGCAAATCCCCTGTGGAGATCATTCTATAAGTATAGAGGATCAAAAGGAGTACTTACTCTTGAACAAAAAGTGCATTCTTCACATGGGGGGCATAAATGGATTAAGAAGAAATTTTTGGATGCTTCATGCCATTGAACATATAAATGCATATAAATGCATGATAGGACTTGAAACTCCACATGGAGCAAAAGAGAGGAGGGTGGGACACTTCTCTAGTTACTTCTTGACATGACAATGCTTCCACTTAACACCTTCCTCACATGGGATTGGGGTGAAATAAGGGTGTCCTTCTACCTCAAAATGGACCTTTAAATACCTAGGTGCTTCTAACACCCTTGGTTGGGCATCTTGTTAGCATCTGAATTGTGTCTTATTTGACATAGTAGAATTCTCTTGAATCAATTTCATGGAGAATGGGTTTTTTTAGATGGAGGTGAGCGAGTAACGGGGAGAATGGGAGTGCTCCCTTGGCTAAAAACCTTAATGATTAATGAGGAGTCTCCATTAACATCATTATCCCTTCAATCGACTTCTTTTAACAATTTGACATCTTGATAAGTGACCAAAATGTGTTAAAGTTACAGCATCATCAGTCATTCTCAAAGTCAACCTTGTGCACCATGACTGAGCCTTGTGTGTCAAGTTAGTGCCTTAGGGAGCTTGAGTTGGACTCAGGAAACTTGGGGTAGAATCTCGAGTTGGACTCAAGAATGACTAAGCCTTATGTGTAAAGGTTAAACCTCACGTGTTGAGGAAAGTGTTTTGTATGTCAAAGTGATGGTGTTGCACCAACTTGTTTGTCAAGACTAAGGTCTTGTGTGTTAAGACGGATCCTCGTGCATTGAGGTAATGCTTTACATGTCGAATGGCGTGTCATGAACTACTAACCATGGTCTTAGAGATGGATAAGCTATTAAGTCTCCTCTAGAGACTGGCTACCTCTAGAGTGAATTACTTTCGCATATGACCACTTGGAATGATGGTAGAACAAGATGATCACATCATTGGAAAAATCTCCTTAGTATATTTGATATGATAAAGAAATTAAAGTTGGCACAAGTGGACCATGCATATAAGACAAGAGATAAAGATAATATGTGATAAGATAAGAGAGAGCTCAATTTGCTCACTTCAGTAAATGATAAATACTTCAGTTAAATAAGAGAGAACTTGAATTGTTAACTTTAATGATGTTAACAAGAAAGACTTTAGTTAAAAGAGTTAATTGAGTGTTAACAATGAAATATAATTAACTAAGTGTTTGCATGATGCCACTTGAGTTAAACTAAAAGATGACACTTTAGTTACGACACTTGAGTTAACATCCTAACTAAGTGGCCTAGCATTCACTCTAAGGGCGAGTTCATCTTGAAGTCGGAAGACAGATATAAGACGAGCATGAGAAGGATTGCACATTTGTTATGCAGGGTTTGATGAGATCAATGTGCAAAGCGGATTCATACTTGAAGGCATTCTCTATTTTGTGCATATGATAAAAAAAAGTGTGAGTTGGTTGTGTGCTAGATCTACTACTGGGATCTTCTATTATTCTCTCTTCTCTCTTGCTCTGATATTGCACCAGGGGTGCTTGGTATTTCTCTCTAATAATGAACCATGGGTGCTTGATGTAATCTACTCATTATAAAGACATTTTCTACTAACTATCAGTATACTAAAGTAGTTTTTGATGGGATTTTCTCCCTAAAATTCTAGAGGCTTTCCGTAAGGTAAATATTGTGTCATGTGTGAATACTTGTACTTCTGATCATTCAATTATTTCAAGTACTACTATAATTATGCAATTAAAAAAACATATACCACAATGTATCCTAAACTGAAGTAAATTAAAACTTCTAATTTTATTTAAAATTTCAAAATAACCTACACTTACCATCTATAAACCCTAACTTTATATGAACACAATACAAACACTTGCTTAAAAAAACATAACCATTTAACACTTTGTATTACATTTAATAATGAAGGAAATCCCATGTTGATCTTACTATCGTGAGTAGGTTGGCATGTGGTGGCAAATACAATTTTTTAGTTAATTTTATTATTGTGAGTAGGTTGGTAACGTAGTGCTCATGGATATGATGATAAATACAAAGTTTAATGAAGTGTAATTAAAGTTATGTTTATCAATGTAAAAAAAACTTCAAAATGTAAATGTAATATATATAATGTTTGATGTTAAATATCATGGGTTATCAACATTGACATTACATTATCATGGGCTATCAACATTGACATTACATTTTGGAAAGAAAAAAAATTGTTTATTTCTACTTTCTTAATGTTACTTGAATACAAGCCATTCTCTTAGGTGTCCCAACCTTATTCCTTTTTCACCCTTTTTCTAACAAAATTCCAAACACAATGATATAAGATTAGATAGTTGTACCACTTTGACTATTAATCATTTCTAAGTTGAAGTTTGAATGCACATCCATACCAACCAAAATATAACTACATATGCATTAACGGAGATTAGTTGAGATGAAGAGGCAATCTCATTATCTCTTAAACTAAATTCAACCTCATAACGTTATATTATTTTGTATGGAAAGTTTTCTATGTTGGACTTTTAGCTTTTCTAACAAAAGATAAGGGGCATCCATAAATGTTTGAATTTTTCATAAATATAACTTAATTCCATTATTAAAGTCCTTTACAAGGTACAATCTTAGTAATATAACTGAATTATATTGAGTATTGAACAAGTGTACAATCTTGTGGAGGTTGGATTTTTAGGGTTGAATGTATTTTTGGATTATTAATTAACATATGTATTTTGATTTAAGTTAGAATATTAAGAAAATAATAATGAAATATAAGATTTTAATGTAAAATAGGTTGAAAATATGTTTTCATGATATTGTCATATTAGGAGGAGGTGTTAATGGGTCTTAACATGAAACAAAGTTTATGGATCTTATAAGTTGATATGTAGGTAAGTCTTTTAGACTCATTGATACTTTTGATACTTTATTTCAAGTTTGTTTATTGTTGTAGTGGGAAGAAACACTATCTCCTTGGTGATAAGCTTGAAGTTCTTGTATAATTTACTTAAATTTTTTGGTGTTTTTTCAAAAATATTTCCTTCAAGATTATTAATGATGGATAACATCTTCATAATGTGTTTCATCTTTTTGTTTTATGTCTAGCCGTGATATGCGATCTCTTCCAACTTCTCATTGAAGATCCAATGTTCTTGTAATAAATGGTTGAGGGAGTTGTTGCGTTGGCAATGAAGGCCTTAACTAAGTCTAGTGATGTTATGATATGTGATCTCTTCAAACTTCTCATCAAGGATCAAGTGTTCTTGTAATAAATGGTTGAGGAAGTTGTTGTGTTGTCAATGACTGATGACTTCAACTAAATCTGGGTGTGATATGTGATCTCTTCCAACTTCTTATAGAGGATCGATTGTTCTTATAATAAATGATTGAGAGAGTTGTTGTGTTGGCATTGAAGACTTTAACTAAGAACATGATCAATATTTTTATGCCTACAACAATCCTCCAATGACTATTTAACTATACACATTAAAATTAATATCTTAATAAGGTTTGATGTTAATATAACAAAAGTATATATATAACCTAAAAAACATTATATTTAATATTTCAAAAAATAAATAAAAAATATACATGAAGCTTCATAGTTTTTATTTAACAAAAAAACATTCTATGTTTTATTAAGTCTTCTACATATTATAATATTCCAAAACAAATCACTGAAAGAGGCTTGCTGATCATTACATAGCAAACATGACAATGACTTTATTCTGACCTTCTTTTTGTAATTCACAACACTTAGTCACTTAAGCTAATCTACCAAATTTAATAAAAATCGAAATAATTTTATTATAGTAAAAAATAGTGAATTTTAAATTATATATATATATATTTATTTATTTATTTTCATTTATTTTAAGGTATATAAAAGAGATTTTAATATAATAATTATGGAGAAGTTTACCATGTATTGAAGCACATTTTTGTAAAAAGAAAGTAGTCTCTAAGGGTGATATGCAGTTGTAAATCTTTTTCTTTAATTAATGTATGCATATAAAGGCTTTACTCAAATATTGGTAATAGTTATTTTCTTTGAACATCATTATCTTTTTTGTACCTGAATTAATATTGATTATCATCACTTTAAAATATTGTATAGATATTGTGTTAGTCTTCATTCTGATCTTAAGAATCTGGCTTTATACTCACCATGGGTGGGAATTGCCTATCACATATCTCATGACCAATGCATATGAAGATATGTAACAAGAACTAGATTCATTACTTTTTTTTTTTTTAACAGAAACTATAAAAGGTTTATATAAAACAAGCTATGCACAACCATTCATTACAGTAGTGGCATAATAAAGTATTCATGCAGATCAAAAATGCTGCACAGAAAGCTTATACGATGAGTTTTCCAAAAAACTACACATAAAGTTTGTTCAAAACAGCTAATGTCGCAAGTAGTATATACCCTTATAAACTGGTTACATAGAAAAAGACAGTAGAACATTTAATCCATAACTAAAGGTAAACAGATTAAGGATTGCCTCTAAAATTCCTAGGCTGAACTACAGACTCTTCCTCCATTGGATGCTGAGCTTCTGCAGCGGCTCCGTTCACCCTGCTACCCTAGTTCATGGTTATCAAACGCTCGAGATCTTCCTGTATCCTGTCAACTTTGCCCATGATCTCTCTAAGGTTACTCTCATTATCATCAATCCGAGCGTCGTGGTTGCTGATCTGTAAAGAGGTGTAGCTCACCATTTCTCCCATGCTCTTTACCTCCCTAACAATTTCTTTGTTGTCCATTATAACGATTGCAAGCATTTCATACAGACGCCGCATGTTCTTTTTTATATCCATTATTCCTGCACTTTCACCAGCCTGAGACATTCTGTCTTCTCCTGTAGAGATGTCTATTCGAGCAAAGAGACTGTGTAAGACACGAACAAAACCAGCAAAGACACAAGCCTGGTTCTCAACTGAGAGACCACTAAGAAAAAGATTGAGAGCTAAGAGCTCTTGTTGCAGCGAGGAACCTCCGTGCCTTTCTCGGCAAGCCAAAGTGCCCACAACACCTTCCTGCCACCCCATGCAATGGCAACCCAAGACCGAAATTCTCCCCAAATTGCCAGACTGTGAGTGAGTTACACCTGAGCCGAGGTTTGGAGACCACGACGCTGAGAGGGATCTGCACGAGTAGGTGGAAAAGGCTGCGAGGGCTAGCCTTTCCTTCATGAAGGAGCGAGTGAGGGGGAGTGCATGCCATGGGATGCCATGCAGCCACCCTTCTCCAACGCCTGCAACTACATTTAACAGAACTCGCGCAGCCTCTTGAGAACCGGAGCCCAGAAATGAAACGGAATGGATAGACATATTGCAGCGAGGAGAAGACATAGCATAATGCTCGAAGGGACGTTGAACGTGCGAGGGGGAGAGACATTTAACCCGGGGCCGGTTGGCCATTAAGTTTGCAAAGACCGAGAGAAGGAGGGGGCAGATGAAATACCACGCAGCAAATGGAGGAGGGAAGGCAGTACAACAGTTTAAATGAAAGGAGCCGACGGGAAACAACGTGGAGTGGAGGCCAGCTGTTGTGAGGTGACGCTGGGTGACAGATGGAGGGATGAAGGGAGGGATAAGGGTAGGGGGATAGGATAGGGGGATGCATTTAAAAAAGATGGGGAAGGAGGGATAAGGGAGGAGGGATAAGGAAGGGGGAGAGAATGAAAGAGAACGAAGATGAGGAGGGGGGCCTTTGAGGCTTCTTGTGCAATGAGAGAAGGATAAGAAGTCCATTGGGATAAGCCGCATAAAATGAAATTGCAGGGGAGACTTCCGACACCTCATTAAGGGATGAATTTGAGGATGGGAGGTTTTCTGTTCTGACTGCAATGACCTTGTGGGAGAGAGGCTCCTATATTGGCCAGAGTGTCCGCTGCAGAATTATTGTGTCGAAGGATGTGGAATGTCTCGTAGGATTTAGACATGAGAAGCTTGGCTTTGTCAAACAAGCGATGACAATTGACTGCTCCAGAGGGGTATCCATTGATCAGTTGGAGATGACATGTTTTGAGTCTCCGAATATCAGAACCTTTCTAAAATTTTTAGCGTGTAGAAGCTGAAGGCCCTGAAGAAGAGCCAGCCACTCAGCTTCATTGTTGGTTCTATTTCCTAGACCCCATGCGAAGGTTTGTTCTATATGTCCTCCGGGATCCAGGAGGATCCCCCCCGCTCCTGCCACCCCTGAGATTCATTACTTATTATTATGAGGACTTATTTACTATAAATTTTGTGTTAATCTTTTATTATAAAGATTAGAGATTTTTTTTTGTTATTTTTATTAAAATATTTACACAATTTTAAAATAAATAGTTAGTTAGATATCTTCAAAATTTATATCTAAATTGTTTGTACTTTCAAAATTTAAATCCATTTTAGTGAGATTTTTTTTCCTCAAATATGTTAAAACCTATGGTAAATGCATGTTGACTTATCATCATTATTCAAGGAAAACCACACCACCTCAAATAACCTCGTGGTGGTGGTGGCTAAGGAGGCAAACTTCCACTCCTGCGAAATGCCTGTAGACCTTGAGGTATTAACCTATTTCCTTATATTTGAGTAAGATAAGCTCTTAGCCAATCAAAAACAGTTTAAGATCTTACTCTAAGACTTATAAAATCTCTTATGTTACTACTTTATTTCTTATAAAAAAACACACTACTCTATTCTTTATAAAAAAACATATAAATATTATTAACTAATTTTTTTAATCTTATACACAACCGAAAAAACATAAAACCAAAAACATAAATTTTATGCAAAAATACACATTCAATACCACATATTACTCATTCCTTAATCTCATTCACTAAGAGATTAAACTCCTCACATTTCACATATTAATTGCAACTTATGAATCACAATGGTCTATGTTTTTCACATATTACTCTTCTAAGTTTTTTGGTTAAGAAAAATCATTCTCCTCGTATCTTTTCATAGGGTTTTATATAATTATAATGTAATTAATTTTCATAGTTTTTTATCATTTATTTATTGCTGCAAATGAAATTAAGATTTTTTTTATTATAAAGATTTCCGCTAAACTAACTAAACCAACCAACATTTGTAATGCTTTTGCTTTTGTATAATGGATGTGTGCGAGGTGATTTGTTGTTTGGTAAGGGAAGGTTTGGATGGTCCTCGTGACCCGCCACCGAACGGGAAAAGAAATATGAGAGATAATAGGGAAAGAATAGAAGTTAAATGAGGAACCGAGAAAAGGGGGTTGAAAAGAGAGATGTCACATGGACGGCATGCTATGGAGGAGCATGACACATGCCATATGATTTATGCATGCCATCATGGTGCTTATCACGGTAACCATGGAGTGCAGTGCATTCAAGGCCAACAGGGACCCTGCGTCCGTTGCAGTGCCCGATAGCATCTTGGAAATATCCTCTGCATTTCCACCGATTCTGCTTGGAATCCATAAAGATTTACAGTAAACTTTGAATCCCGAGTTTTCGCTGCGCAGATGGAGCTAAATATCGTCCAGATCCGTCACTGGACCGTCGAGTTCCGTGCAGTTTTGTTTTTGATGCGTTTCTGCTAGTTTGAAGGCCGGAAATAGTCTCGAACAAGGCGAGGATCGGGAAAGAGTGGGAAAATCTCGGTTTTAGCCATGGCTGTTATGGAGAATGGTGGTAAAGGCATGGGAATTGGCCTAAGTCCCGGTCTCGGCTTGATGAATTTTGGCCGTATGGCTTCCGATGTGGATCCCAGCGCGAGGTACGAAAATTCGAGCTCAAGCGTTTTTATTCAGCTCGAGACTGTTCGTATTCCGCAAACTTTTGAGCAAAATGCGCAGAAAATCGTTCAGGAAAGTGCACAGAAACTAGAGCAGAGTTCGGTGCAAATTATTCTTCAGCACGAAAATAATCTGCCGAGTAATTATGATAATTCCAATGAAAATGTGAGCAGTAATGTTCACGAGAGCATCGATCAAAATGTTCAGGATAATGCTAGTCAGATTCTGCTTGAAAATGTCCGTCAAAGTGATGAGCACAGCAGCGAGCAAATTTTGCAGCAAAATAAACATCAGAGCGTGCAAAATTTACAGCATAATGCTCTCAACAATTCACAGCACAATTCAGAACAAATGCTGCACAAGAGCGAGAATGGAGTAGCTTTGCAGGAAAATGGCAAGCCTCCGCAGGAATTGAACCGCAACATGAGAGAATTGGCTGATCTGCTCTCGAAATTGAATCCTTTAGCCAAGGAATTTGTTCCGCTTTCTCTTACAGTTCGTGGATCGCCTTCCGTCTTCTCTTCTCACGGCATATCTAGCAGCAGCAGCAGCAGCGGTGGCAGCAATAATAATAACAACAATAGACGGGTGAGGTTTTTCAACTTCTGGATGGATCCTTTTCATAATGTTCAATGAAAACTAGGGCGTTGTGTGTCAAAGAAAAACAAACGAAACTGAGCACTGTCATATGTCTGGATGAAAATCTTCTCGTTTTTTCCATATTTTAACAGGAGATTATGACTTTCGATGTAAACACAGAAATTTTCAGTCTTCCCTTAATCCCTGTTTTAGTGATTATATGCACGCTATAAATTTACTAGGGGAAAACTCGTGGACTATATCCATATTTCCGGACGATCGCGATTTTATTTTCTGTGAGACGCTTTTTTTAATAAGTTCAAATTTATTTCTCACTGGAATGCTGACCTTTTTAACTGATCTGCATCAGAAAAAGATCAACAGCAATCAAGGAAAACGGAGATTGAACAGCAGAACAAGCCGGGCTCAGCGAGAAGACAGCATTCGGAGAACTGTTTATGTCTCAGACATTGATCAGCAGGTGATGAATTGCACAAAAATGTATAAGATGGCTTGATTATCTAGGAATCAAAACCGATAAAACTACATCGTGAATCGGGATTAGCAGGTTTTGCTCATCTGTATCAGCGGATGATCAGGCAGAGTATGTAGATTTTCAACATTTTAGAGATGGAAAATTAAGATCGGACTTTTAAGGGTGATAGGATAAAAAATTAAACCAGGCCTTATTTACTGGAGGAAAACACAAATGTGCTCCACCTTGTTCATAGTTTGGGTAATTAGGTCATCTACATAAATATAGAAATCGATGTAGCACTTATTTTTTCAAAAACTTAAACGATATCATGAGTAGGAACTGGACCTCGTGTAGTAAGAAAAATGTTAACGAACTCAGATCATAAAGTTCAACTTAGATCATAGTCTGTGGTACCAGGCAGTCTTTAAAACAATGAAGAATCTTATTGATTAGGGAAGGATATTTTATTCCAGACTATTGTCCGAATACACTGCTATCTATAAACAAAGGAAGGGGAAATAACTTCAGATCATGGTATGGTCACCAGCCAAACTTTACAGAATGTGGAAGTAAAATTTATTTTAGTAAATTATTTTCGTCCAGGTTATTGGCTGAATTAGCTATGAATTGCACTGTTATAGAGAAACTGAATGGGGTAAAGTAATTTACCAGTATAATGATCAGGGTCAGCTGGTAAATACACGAAAAGTGTGGATGCTATTTTCAGTAGGAAGATAAAAGTCATAATTTTTTAATACAGGATGGGCAAGAATCCATAGAAGCCAAGGTTGATTTAGTAGCAAGAATGTTGTAATATAAGTTGTGGTCTAGATCAAGTCGTTAAAGGACTCCTTTCTCTCTCGGTTGCATCTTCTTGGCAGCTGCAGTCATTGGCGTCTGTTATAGGATATAATTTGTTGCTCCCTGAGATGAATATGACATGGAACCACTGCATGCAGTGTTGTTTTTTCTTGGTCAATAATGGAAGCTTACAGTTTACAAATATGCCGCGGAACTAGTAGATATACAGAGGCTTTATGCCATCATTTTGTTTGTCCTAGTAGATATGTAAGAAAATTTGAACAGTACTTTAAAGCTTCACTTTTTAGCTAAAGAATATGGATTTCTCTTTGTATAGAAAATGCTAACGTCATTTTGTTATCTCTAATGGACTGATCAAGGTGACGGAAGAGCAACTTGCAGCTTTGTTTATCAATTGTGGGCAGGTTAGTTTCTTTGCAGCCAATATTTCTTCAACGGAGTAAAATACAAAATAATCATTCTGTAATCAAATTCCGGTCACTGGTTCTGAAGTATAAACATTCTTTCCACTGCAGGTTGTCGATTGCCGTGTCTGTGGTGATCCTAACTCAGTTCTCCGTTTTGCGTTTGTAGAGTTTACTGATGAAAGTGAGTCTCACATTTCAGAATTTCATGAATGATCTGTTAATATTAAGAAAATATTTATTCAAAATTAATTCTCGACTTCTTGTGGCCATTTGGATCTGCAGGTTCTGCAAGAGCAGCTCTGAGTCTTGCTGGGACTATGCTTGGATATTATCCAGTCAGGGTCCTACCTTCTAAAACTGCAATTGCCCCAGTGAACCCCACATTTCTTCCAAGGGTGAGAACTATTGACTTTTCTGTAATAGAGGCTCTGTAGTGCAGTAGCATCCAACATATTAATCCTATCATCGCAGTCTCTGCGATCCAGAAAAAATGTTTTAAACTTTATCCAAGGTCAAGTTTAAGTTTAACATTATTAAATGTGTCATGGTATGTACTATGGATCAATTTATTGACGGATAATGATGAAGTTATATACTGCTTATACCCCACTGAACCTCACATTTATTCCAAGGGGGAGAAATACTGTTGACTTTCCTGGAATAGAGGTTCTATAATGGCAGCAGCAACCAAGACATATTGATTGTATCACTGTCTCTGCCATCCAGAAAATTTTATATTTAAATAGGTCAGAGTTGAAGATTAACATGATTAAATGAACCATGGTATGGAACATGGATCAACTGTTAGAGAGACACAATCATAAACTAGGGTACATGGTTTCCATCTTGAAGGGAAACTTAAAATTACAATTGCTCATGTGAACCCCACATTTCTTCTGAGGGCGATAAATACTGTTGATTTTTCTAGATTAGAGGTCTATAGCAGCAGTAGCATTCAAGACATAATGATTGTATCGCTGTCTCTGCCATCCAGAAGATTATATTTTACCTTGGTCATGGTTGGTATTGACATTCATAAATGAATTATGGTGTGTATCACTGTTTTAAAGACACATAATAATGCATGGCTATCACAATTAGGGAAAACCCAAAACTGCAGTTGCCCCAGTGAGCTCCACTTGTCTTCCAAGGATGAGAAATACTCTAGTGATGATGCTGATGTTGAGTTAGGGCTTTGTGCCTCTTAGGTTTTTCATCTCTGCTTTACCTCGGTTCTTCAACTTTCACTTTTATTGTTGTATCTTTCTATTTTTGGTAGCTTTAAGCATCTAGGAGTGTGATAGACACTCAAATAGTCTATTGACATCTAGCTGTACTTTTTGGTCCCATTGACCCATTTCTTGGTCATTTGTTGGAACTTGGACATTAATAATTATCATATCTTATCTTATCTTGACTTTTCTGTGTTGGAGGCTTTATAATGCAGTCACATCCAAGACATATTGATTGCATCACTGTCTTTACTATCCAGAAAAATTCTTTCAACCTATGTCATGGTCTCGATTAACATGCTTAAAGGAACCATTGTATGGATGAGTCTGATAAAGGCACATAATAGTAAACTGGGATACATAGTGACCAACATGAATGGGAACTTCAAACCTGCTTGGAATGACTGGATCATACTTAGTTTGCATTCATCCAATTCAACTAATGCTATATAGAGAATTGGAAGTTTTGCATTGTAAATGGCACTATACAGTTTATGTTTGCATCTTTCTGTCTTTGTGTTGCATTAGCAATTGCTAATTGTAACAGTTTGAAATTTTGAATGATGCAGACAGAAGAAGAACGAGAAATGTGCGCACGGACAATTTACTGTACAAATATTGACAAGAAGGTTAAGTACACACCTTTTCCCGTTGCATTCTGTTGCTATTGTTATCTAACTTTTAATCTGTTATTCAAAGTTAGTGTTTGTTCAGCCTTGTTTTGTAATTTATTTCTCAGTATCATTGATGATGCATTTATTCCCTCTATGGAATTAGTACGTGGAATCGCAGGAATTTGCTAGTTATCATGGTCAATTCTTTTGCAGGTTTCCCAATCAGATCTGAAGGCCTTCTTTGAGACACTTTGTGGTGAGGTTGGTCATTTACACTATTGTTCTGAATACATAATTTTGTTTTATTGGCATTGGGTGAAATTCCAGAAGGTTATGCAGATAATTGAAAATTTCTTCATCCTGAATTCAGGTTTCTCGCTTGAGATTGCTTGGAGACTTTCATCATTCCACTCGCATAGCCTTTGTTGAGTTTATTCTGGTAAGTAACTCGTAGAAAATTTCAAGAATGCAAGTTATCCCATATATTTATTTATATATAATATTTATGATATACACAGAAATGTGTTTATAATCTGTATTCTGTTGTGTACACAAACAATAATGGAGAATCTGTCCATACATGTGTTCATTCCTTTAGTATTGTAAAGATGCTCTATGTTTTGTCAAGGTTTGAGGACCGGTTTTGGGGATGGCTGGAGAGACCCCAAACTGTCAAGGGATGACATAGGAAATGGTAGGGGATGGAACATAGGGGACTGCCCCGTCCACACATATAGAAAATATAGTTAGTAATTTTGGTATTAATGTTAATGCTAGTGATTTTTAAATCAAATGAAAATACAATGATATATCCAAAATTTGACATTTGACATGACATAAAAAAATTAGGAAATGTAACCATTTGTGGGTTCCTTATCAAGAATGAACTTGCATAAGGTTAACAAACATGTACATTGTAAAGGATGTAAAGTGCAAAAAGTTATTTTTGGATTCATGCTTGTCATGTTCATCCAAAATCATGCTTGACCTTGCAGCATTTTTTTTTGCTCAAAAATACATCTTGATATTTATAGAAAAATATTTACAGACAACAAAGCAAAATGTGGAAGGATTTATACAATGGACATCATAGGTTATAACCTCTTCTATAATGCAAGTTGCAACTAATGCTGAGATGAAATCAGAATAATCTTGGGGATCCAAAGATTAGGCATCTTAATCAATAGAATGCACTTATCTAAGAGCTGATGGTGCACCTCATCTTGCCACTTAGAACAAAAAGAAGACAATGAACTAACCTTCTATTCAAAATTAGACTTACTCCTGATTTTCCGTAGAATGAATAATGTTAAAGTCCACAAGCACTGCCATCTCCCGTAGAAGGAAAGATGAACTAAAGAACGTCAATCTCCAAAAAATGCAACACGCCAAAGCCTCCTTCCCTAGATCAGAACCAAATATTGATCCTCAAAATATCTCTGGCAACAGTTGCAAAACTGACACTCCCGCAAAAAATGTGCCTCATTGTCTCCAAAGAATGGTAAATAAGACAAAGGTCATAAGAAATCCCACTCTTGGCTAATCAGGACTTGGATGGGATTTCCTGATAGATCACGAACCAAGCAAAGACCCTTACCTATTAGACAACTGCACCGACCAAACATTGTGAAGTTTGCATACCCATCTATCTTCTAGATCATCGGAGATCCACTTTGCATTGAGGATTGGGGATAATGGACGTCTTTCATGAAGCACTAAATATAGACAATTAGAGTCATATTGATGCAGTGGGATCCCAAAGCTCCACTCTTAATTCCTACAAAATAACCCAGGCATCCCAATGTCATTTTGTAGTACTTTGAATTTAGAATAAGGCGCACAACTCCATAAGTGAACCATGGCCAAGGGGAATCAATCCATATTCCCGAGTAAGAGAATGCCAGTCCTCTTAGGAGCAAGTGGAAGCATCCTGATATCTCTCTAGCAAAAAAGGTCTTTCTTACTCAACCAATGTGCCCAATAGTGAGGTAACTCCACACACATGCACAAGCAATATCCCAACCTTCTCCAACTCCAAACGAGAAGATAGGCAAGATCCCATCCTTCTTTGCTATCCACCCAATGCCAACGAGCCAAACTCGCAACAATTTTCCAAGTTGATTGTATGATATTGAAATGAGCAAGCATGAGACCTAGAACACGTGTTGTGAGGAGTTAATATCAAATGATCGAAATCTCCTTTACCTTATGTTGAGCAGACATCACCTGATGTTGAAACAAGACTTGTTAAGGGGATGAACCCTCCAAACACCTCACCACCCACTTGGCCACAAGAATACTTCCTTGGGTGGCAACATCAATCAGGCCAATGCCTCCCTCATCATTGGGTATAGTACACACATCCCATGAATGCAATGGAAGGGCCATCTTGCTACCATACTTGGACCACAGGTATGCCCATAAAATTTGCTCAAGCCATTAGAATTGTGCCCTTTTAGGGAATCGACAAGAAACATAATAAACATCTAAGGCCTGAAGAATGAGTCCAACAACATTTAGCTTCCTAGTGAATGGGAGGTCCTTGTGATGTCAAACATGACATTTACTTTGAAGCTAAGTCACTTGACATGAGGACACAAGACACGTGAGGACACAGAACACAGAAATATGAGTGTCCAATACGGACACGGTGACCCCCGGAATCAAGACACGAAGGACACGTTATATATATATATATATATATATATATATTAAAAATTATATATTTCAAAAATATAGACATATAGATCCAATTTTTTTAAGAAACTATAACATTTACAAATATTCAATAATAATTATTAATTACTAATTGGAATCAATACACAATACACATTTTGTCATTCACAAATCACAATGACACACAAAGATGATAGCTCAATATGTCGAAACCATATTTTTAATTAATTCATCAAAATCAAAATGTATTACATAGATGTCGGAATGCCAATGGCAACTAGTATTATTCTGTCAAAGCTCAAAAATTATTATTAAAAATAAAACTATTATTCCATCGATAATCTTGTTATCACAGATCTTGTAGTTGCCCTGATAGATGAATCCTATATAGGATGGCAGAGGGGACAGGCAACTAAAGCTATGACCTACGAAAACCCTAACCCCCAAAAGATGGATGGTTGTCACGCCCCTTAAGGATTCATTCGCTTTATGCCACTAGAGAAGCTGAAGTGACAAAGGGGGAGACCCGGATCAAACCTGAGAGGAAAGACCCAAGACAAATCACCAGATCAGACTCCTAACGGAGAATTCGTAAGGTGAGTGTTTGAAATCCTAGATTTAAGGAAAAGCCACAAATTAAGGATACCCGAGTGGAGTGGTTATTTGAGATTGAAAATGTCACTCAGGTGTTTAAAATAGATGGCTTACAAAGATTTGAGTCAGATCTAGGATTTTAGTGTGCTGGTTCAAATGATCAAATTCGGACCGTGGGGGATTTAAGCGGATGATTGAGAAATCCCTAGGACGAAGTTGATACTGACAATTATGGCTTCCTGCACACTAGCTGGGATGAAATATTTGATAATGAAAAATACCCAGAAGAAACCGGACAAAAAACAATGGGAAAATGGCTGACTTGCTGAAGGGGGGCGTTTTCTCCCAGACAAAGAGCAGTGCTTGGAGGGGGTCAGAGAAGTCCAATCTAGAAGTTTTTGAGGGAGAGGGTTTTTTTTTCAGTATGTTGCACAAAACCTAGATCGCTGAATTTGCAGATTCCCAATGCAAATTGGTCCGGTGATTTTTCCTAATGCTAAACGAGGGTTTTTTAAATGAAAATTATTGATGGGCAATGCATGAAAATCAAAAGTTGGAGAACTTACCTGAGAAACATACTTGAATGATTACTGATAACCTCTTGGATGATGAAGAATGCCTTTCTTGAGATCAAATAAGATTTCTGGACAAGCTTTTGATGAAGTATTGCTTCTGCCAGTGTCCCTAGCACCCCTGTTTTCTTGTCAGACCAAGGAAAATCAACCAGAATGGCAAATAAACGGGAAATGTAAGCTAAAAGAAGTACAAGAAGAAGAAATAATAAAGCAGTTCAACTCCCAGATAACCAATTGCCGAGATCCAGCACAGGGAAGGTCCCCCCACCAATGCGCCTCTCTCAGAATCGCCTCCTTCAACCTGCAAGTAAACAGGTACAAGGAAAGATACAAAAACTATGTCGGATATAACTTAGTGTAGAAGAAAAACAGTGCTAGTCATCAAATCATTCATTCATCAAGCAAGTAGACAAGAGTGTAGTCCCAGACAAAATCTCTTTTTTCCAATTCCGGTGTCAAAGCTCATGAATTACAATAGGGGGTCACCTCTCTTAAATAGTTTGAGAGAGACATAAACCCTAACTCAGTTTATCATCCAACAGTTGAGATTATAACATCATCAACGATGGAGATCAAAATACATCAACTAATACATGGATCAAGTGACTAAGTCAAAGAGGGCACTTTGCTCAAGGACGCCCCTCTAAAGTGAAATGTCACAACATAACATAAGACATGACATGATACATCATAGGACAGGGTCACTAGGGGCTTAATTCACCCTAGGGCCCTTTACAACTTCATAATATAAGATATAACAATGAAGTACATCAATAACCAATTAGAGGGGGCGCCCCTTGGGGGGTTTTCCTCACTGACCGAGCCATAAACAAATAATTCCAGACATCTGCTGATTGAAAACTGCTAGAGGACTGTTCGGGATACTGAGAAACATCATATAACAAAATTCCAAGCCATTTCCTTGACCCAGGGGGCCAAATCGATTTTCTCGGTGAATTTCTAGTTCATTTTCTGTTGGTACAATCCCTAGAAACTGATAAATCCATCATAACTCACTCCAGGATGCAAACTGGGGCAAACTGACTGCTTTGTATGATTTGGAGACATAGGAGAATGGTATAAGTGACTACTCATGCCTCCTAGAACACTGCTCTGCTCTAGGAGAACCAAACATACTGCCTTCTGGAATAAAATAGATCATTTGGCCAATAATTAAGTGATAATAATGTCTTTTCTGGAGAACCGGGGCCAAACTCTAAAAACTGAAACTGCAGTATTGGTCCTAGGCATGTTTCGAACAAATATATACCATGTTGTATTTTTGAGTCACTGCCTTGGGAAACGTGATTGACTCGGTCAACTAGGTTGACCAGGTCAAAGTTCCCAAAATCAAGGTGAGATAACATGCCAATATGATTCTGCTACATTCCAAGGTAAGACATGCTCCAATGGTGTATATCAAAACCCAACTTGAGTCAGTTATTCATAATCTTGGTGACCCACAACAACAACAATAATAATAATAAAATATACCTTTCCTTCTGACAGATCTTAGAGTCTTCAGGAAATCTGCTTGCTCATGCCATACTTACAAAGTGTAATCAATGTGCTATAGATGGGTGATGATGGAAGAACCAGGCTAAGGCAAAGGGGAAATAACTTTGACTGACTTTGACTCAGTGATCTTCCCGACTGATAACTAATAAACTCTACCAAGGTGACATATGCATGACAAATAGAAATAGGGGATGGAGGTGCCTCACAGATGGGTGAAGTACATGGGTATGCTTCCCTTAGACTCTAGCAAGTTTTCCTTTGCAACCTTTTTGCAAATATAGGTCAACCTTCAAAGCAGGTGCCCTGGAAGCCTTCTGGGCTCCAACACTGACAAAGACCCAGTCTTTCTAGACTAGTCTCACCCTGTCCTCCTATGGGGACCATTGAGCCGAACACTATACAACTAAGTAGCATGGGTACTCGTACCCAGGGGTCGAGGACGCGTACCAGTACTGGGTACCAATACCGCCATACCCGGTACGGGAACGGGTACTCCTGGAAGTACCCAGGAAGTACCCGGTACCTTGCCTAAGTACCCGGTACTTTGCATTGTCTAATCGGGTACTGCTACTCCAAAAAAGGCAAAGTACCCTGATTTTGGGTACTTCTAGGGTACTTCGGTCCTCCAAAAAAGGCAAAGTACCCTGATTTTGGGTACTTTGGGGCTACTTCCAGCCCATAAATCTCAGCTTGCAAACATCAAAATCCAATTTTTTTTAAAGTTTTGAAGTGAAGAGGGGGGAGGCTATGGTGGGGCCCTCTCCCAAAGCCTTAAAGATTACTAAGAGCTCAAGCCTCAACCATTTTCTTTTATTATTGGTAGCTGCGTTGAAGTTTGGAGGCCATGGGTTGCATTGATGAGCACAATTCAATGGTGAGTCCTTATGATTTATCATTTAAGAAATGGTAATAGCCCATTTAAACAAGAAACATAGTATACTTCAACTTCCATTATAACTGACCAATAGCTGGCTTGTGTTTGGCACAATAGTGTGTGGTTGATTGGCATATTGCACATCAGCGTATTGATTTGTTTTAGCATCAATATATTTATTTCGAGTAAAACTCGTGTTATTTACCATGCACAGCTAGTGAGTCAGTGACCCATTTGGAATCCTATAGATTACCACATTTGTGCTTACAACAACCCTCTTGTTTGTTTTATAGATTTATATGCATTTTGTATCACCGATCTAGGCCTGAATGCTTGTGATATTGAGTCCTTTGTCCTAATTGTTCCATCTTCATCTACTTAATATGGAGTGAATAGAAACAAATTTCTTAGCTTTGAATTGGGGCAGAATAGTAAGTCATTTGGTATTTAAGGTTACCATAAGAGTTCATTCCTTCAAAACACTACAAATGCATCTTAATATTACTTGCTTTTCCAAGCTTATGTGCAAGTAAGTTGAAAGTTGAAACTCGAACACCATAAGACGAAATTCATACTTATAAAAGTTATGTTTTATCTCAGATTCTCATGCTATTTAGTACTTTCCAGATTTACTTTGTGACTATCCTATGCTTAAAGCACTCAAAGATTATATTTTGAGGACGATCATATTGCCCCCTATTAAAACAGTTCATTGATTTGTTCATAGCAACAATCTATTAAGAAAGTATTTCAGATCTGTTTTGTTCATAACAATCGTATATTTAAGAAAGTATTGTAGTTTACTATTTACTTGTTGACCAATTAACATTGAACAATGAAAACATAATAATAAATAGTAAATACTAATATATAATATAATTTATAGGCTTGAAAATTATATATATATGTATATATATATCAACTACAGTACCTTGACGTACCCAAGTACCCTATTTCAAAAAGTGGCGTACCCGTACTCGTCCCAGTACCTTGGCAACCTAGCTATACAACGAGTGAGTGCTCATCCTTTGACCATTAACCTTTCAATGACTTTCGCAATTTTTATAAGATAGTAGCCAACCTACAAGAGTAGGTGCCCTGGAAAGCCTTCTAGGCTCCAGTAAATGACTAAGGCTACCGGCTGCCCGCGAATAGTCCATAGCCCCCACAGGTTCGCCTCTCCCTGGTGCCCCTGTAGAGGGAAAACTGAGCCTTACATTATACAAAGAATGGGTGCTCAAACTCTTGGCCACTGACTACCTTTTTTTAATATTCTATACATTTGCATCTTTTAGATGTAGCTTTTATGCGTTTCGATGCTTTAGTGTTTAACAACACTGTTATGGTGGAGCACTTGTTTTGAGGACTTAAGGAGGACAACCCTGTGCACCTAGCCACACTGGACAAGACACATACTTCATAGCCTGAGAAACATAACAACATGGAGTCTGTCGCACACAGTTGTCAAAATGGGGAAAAGGTCTTCAATCTCACCAGTCTCTATCAGTCTTAGTCATGGGGTAAAAACAAAAGTGGATGAACTGGATGGATGGGTACAAATGCAATGGATCCAACCTAGCACTTACATTTTGTTTGAGCATGGCATGGGCAACAGTCTTCACATTGGATTGCTTGATCAATCATAACATAGGTTAGAGTGATACAGAACATATAAGCATAGGTCACCACAATCATCCTAACATGACAAGCACAGGTGTCTCAGATACATCACAGAGCAAAACTAAACCAAAGAAATATACCTGATCTCACCATGCATACCTGTCTCCAATTGATAAGCCCCTTGACTATGTGTACCAACTCCTGATCTGCTGCTTTGCTGAAATGAACTAGATCATCACCAAAATCATCTCAATGGACTCCTGAATCTCATTCCTAGCAAGGAAAATATCAAGAACAAGGCTCTGAAGTGAAGTGAAGCTGTATAGATCCATGCTGATACCCCATGTAAAAGTAGCCTGGAATGGAAAAAGAGATAAGTCTGCATGCTGCATCATGGAGGCTTGCCTGAAAAATGTATATGTGATAACAAATCTGTCGAGCTCACATTGATCAGGACCTTGGTGGAATTGGGTTTGTTTCAAAAATTAAAGTATGATTCTACCCAAGCTCAGGAATTATTATTAAAAGTAAAGGTATTTTTCCAGGAAAGCTCAGAAATTATTATTAAAAATTGAAGTATCGTTCCACCAAAGCCCATAAATTATTATTAACAATTAAAGTATTATGCAAAAATTAAAGTTTGATTCTACCAAAGCTCATAAATTATTATTAAAAATTGAAGTATTGTTCCACCAAAGCCCATAATTAAAAATAATTGAAAATTGAAGTATTGTTCCACCAAAGCCCATAAATTATTATTAAAAATTAAAGTATTATTCTCTGTCATTGCCTTGCAATTTTCCTTCAGTTTTCCAGACACACAAGGCTTTACATGGAATCTGGATGTATTTATTTGTATATATACATTGCGAAGGGAACGGGCAGAAGTCAGTTGGAGTTGGAGAAGGAGAAATGATGGGTAAGGCTATTACTATGCTTCTATGCTTCTAATTGCATTTGCTGCTTATGTTACTGTAACACCAGTGGCCCTTCACTCAACCAATCAATGGAGAGATGATCTTTATGGTGAGAATTCTCTTCTACTAACTTGTTCAGTTGTTTCTGTCCTGGAATCGTGTCTTGGAATCGAGACATGTGTTGACAACTTGACAGTCACGGGCCACTACTTCAACATGTGTAGGACGCGAGTTTTTCTGTCCCGATATTCAGACATGAAAAAACTCGTGTCCAACATGTGTTGAGGCTGTGTTTGTGTCCAACATGGCTCCAAGGGACACGAGGGCCTAAACTGATGTGTTCAGTGACTTAGCTTTGAATCCATTGGAGACACCAATCCCACATAGAAGCTGGGGACAATCCCACCCCAAAAGGAATACCCAAATATCGCACAATGGCCCTAGGTCGAGTATATGTCAAGCTGTTGGAATATATGTATGTCCCTTACTCAAGATTGGCTATATAGTGGATTGTTGTACTCTTTCTCTTCTATTATTCCATTCAATTCATGGTTTGTTTGCTACTACTCATGAAAAGTTAAAACTTAAATGAAAAAGATCGATTGGCTTCCAAAATATTATTGACATGCATAAACTCAATTAGTTTTAATTTTTGCATGAATTTAAGTCGAACCTTTTGGCAGTCAAAAGATTGTGTTCCTCAATATGGGTCCCCTTGTAACTCCATATATGAATATGGGAAACCAAAGCATTTGCTGCAAATGAAATATTTTTTTTGCCATTTTGATTTACCCTAATTTTTTTAGGGCTGTTGGGGCATCTCTTGTGAGATTGGGGACTTCCTAGTGACCCTTTTCAAAGGGGAATACATAGGATGCCCCTTGGCATAGGGGATATACTTGTGTCATCCCTCTTGAATTTGGGACAATAGGCGACATCCTTTAGGTGCTTCCATCCTTGAAATGTTAGGGATACTCATTGCCTTGACTTTTTTCATGATTTACAAAGTTTCCATAGATGAATGAGGTAGTTCGGAAGGGGAAACAAATTTCTCACTTCATACTTAACCATCACCTCACATTGAGCTTGTATAGGAAGCAAGCATCTTGAGAGCTACTAAGACCATGTGATACTAGATTTGCCACATATTATATTACTCTCAAAAGAGTAGTTGAGGAAAAGATAAGTGTAAGAGGTGTTATCTACAACACTGCGTGGGGAAGCTCTCACCTTTCAAAAGAATCTAAAGGGGAGGAGTTGGAACAAATCATCTCAGGCAATGCTTTTTGGGAAAGCGCTGTGAAGGTTTTAAAAGTATGTGTACCAATTGTTGATATTCTTTAGATGGTTGATAGCAACACTCCTTCTATGGGTTTTGTTTATGAGGCTGTTACCGGATGAACTAGCAGGGCTAGTCACTGGCAAGCATGTGAAGGAGAGGGTGACCACTGTCACCATAGCCACTTCTCCAAACTTCTTTGAAAGTCGAGACCTCCTAGGGGAGATCCCTATAGCAACTCTGTAAGGACACTAAAACACTGAAAGATATCTTCTCCGAAGGATGTTAGTGACCAGTGCTTTATTGGAGTCAAATTAAGAAATGAAGAAGATGTACTATACGTGTGAATATGAATTGTGTAAATACAGTTAGTACATCCACTTCAGTAATGTCATCCAAGGATAGGTAAATAGGCAATTTAAGACTTAAATCATGCATATGCAACAAATGTGGAGTGTATTCACTTAATTAGCCAATGACTTCCCAATGAGCAATAACAAGTATGATATGTCATTTATTACAAGTTTAGCCAATGGAAAGAAGGCTTTAACAATACTTACAAGTACTCATTCACAATAACAATGTAAACAACGCATGTCACAGCAGCAAGTATAACAGCCCAAAGTACAGCAGTATGACATATATTTTATGATATATCAGTTATAAAGGCATCAATAATCATCCACCATATGTGCATATATCCATTCCAAACTTTGTACGTGCAGTAGTATATATAACAAACAGTTAGTATGCCTTGGAATAAGGTCTGAAATAAAGTTTTAAGTAATCATTAGCAGCAGTACCACAATGTTTCAGAGTTCAAACAATGATTATATCCCAAGCAAAGTGTGCATATACAGTCTGATAATAAAGTCTGATATGTATGCCTGCAAACAGGGTTAGTAGCAACCCTACATTCAGTGACAAATAAAACTAATAAAAGGTAACCTTTTAACCAATGTTTGTTCGCTTGTGTGCAGGTGTTGAGGACTGATATGAAGGGAAACGAGGCAGCAGGCCCTGTATAGGGTGGGCTGCCACTGTAGGGGCAACCTGTGTGGCTAGTAAGGGGCTGGACAATGCTCAAGTGGGCAGACCGAGGGCAGGAGAGGGGAGGCCATGGACTGTAGTAGCTTGTGGAAGAGGGATAAAGGTAGGTTAGGGTTTTAACACTGTTTTAAGGTTTTTAGGACAGATTTTAGGGGTTTTAGAATTTTTAGGGCTTCCAAAAATTTCGCCCTAGGGTTTCTAGGGACAAATACGGCAGGGCGAAATTTGGGAGAGAGGGCCGAAATTTTAGGAAGGCCAAAAAAACGGAAAAATTAATTTTTTGATTTTATAGGGTTTTCAACATAAAATTGCAGACCTACTTCTAACCCTAATTCTACCATGAAAATGCAAATTTACACATGCAAATGCAAGAGATTTGGATGAAAAGAGGTTTGGGGACAAGGGTTTTAGGTTTTACCCTAACCCTAAGGAATCTAAGGAGGTGACTAACCTTCATTTTGAGAAGCCTATTCTAGGGTTGACAACAAAACCCAAAGGCCAAATGTTCTAACCCTAGAAGGACTCCTATGAGAGACATACTTCTACAACCAAGGTGACTAAAGGTTGAAAAATGACCTAGCCAAGACAAAATGCAGCTCTAATGGCTACCATTGAATCCATACACATACATCATTCATCAACATTTAACAAAGGGAGATCAAGAAAAACCCTAGATACCTTTGCAAGTGTTAAGCCAATAAATCATAGCATCACCTTTAGCAAGAGCATAGAACTAAAGAAACTTCAAGAAATTGCCATCAAACCCAAAAAATCATCCTCCTCAAGAGGGGCGCATCACTTCCAAAGAGCCCCAGTAGGGTAAAATAAGTGCATATTGTTTTATCCCACTTGTCTTATGTTCAAATGAAGCGAGGAGAGGTTTATTTATAGCCTCTCACACTCACTTTTAGAAAATATCCAGGCCTACATGCCTTAAAAAGTCAATTTGAAATTATAAAATGTCAACTCAAAAATATAACATAAAATAATATAAAAAAGCCTAAAGTGGGCTTATAGTAGGCTACTTTGGGGTATTTCCCCCCTAGGTGCCAAAAACTGCTAAAATAAGCGAATCACTTTGAATGAAAGGCTGGAGTGAGCTGGAGGGATGGCGTTATATCCCATTTAACTCCGAGAATGTTGTAAAATCGCTCAACGCCCTCCTCAAAGCAGCACGAAGGCTTGGCATGGAAGATAGCGTTCTCCGAGGAAGGAGATTAGGGAGCAAAATGCGCCAGTGTGCAGAAGGCCCAGGAAGGTGTTAGAGGTGGCTCTGAAGGGAGACCAAGGTCTCGTAGCTGAAGCAAAGGCCACCAGAGCAAGCAAACAGGGTGTGGGGTCATGTGACCTAGTGATCAACCCCTAAGATCCCCGAACAATAACCCCAACAAAGGGCAGTCAATAGTGCTATTAAGCCATAGTATTCCTAAAGGAAGGACCAAAGGGTTTGACCATGACTACCACCCATCCTGGTCGAAAAAAATGGCCTCTTTCCCTAGGGCACATTTGAAGGTGCGTTGGGTACAGTGCAGCGTAACACTGGGCTCCAATTGTGGGACGAGTGCTCTTCCCGGGAGTGCTTGAAATCCTGTGAATCTTCTGGTACCTGTAGATCTACACACACATCAAATATCCAAAGATATTAAAAGCATCTTGAGGCAGACACTTTTTTCCTGCCTTGTTTGCAAAATAAAGGAAACAAACTAAGAAAAATAAAGACTAACTAGATCATGAAGGAACATTAGATGCAATGCAAAGTAATAGTAATATGCCTAACTAAAAATGCAGCTAACCCTACCTACCCTAACATGATAATATCAAAGGGTTAAGTGTAATCATACCACTAATGTAACTGTCTGAATAAACAATTCATACCTGATATCTTACCTTTGTGTTTAAATGTAATCCATGTTAATACCTCATCGATGATATGTTGGGTACATACCAGGATCTTTATCTGGGTGAGGAAAGGAAACTAGATTGTTCTAAGAACCTGGAAGACTTGAAACTGGTGCCATGGAGAGGGATTGCTTTGACAAGATTTGTTGATTCATGCTTGTAGCGGACTTATGTATGGGACACGTCCATGATACATTGGCATCAAGAATTTTTTTCTTGGAACTAATCATCTGATTCTGAGCTTGAGAGGCTATTCATAAAGCAAGACCTCGCAAATCTTCATATGTGAGCTACAACCTATCCTTGGATCTACTTAAGCATTTCTTTGGATATATGAGTACATCGCTTATCTTTGTATTGATCATGCTAGTATTCCAAATAATCCTTGAAATTTTGAAATTGTAAGCTGGATAATTCATACCTTCATGCTTCAAACGAAAAGATAAACAATTAATAGTAAATACTATGAAATTGAGGAATGAAAAATCATACCGGCCCACATACCTGTTTTGATCTTGTTGAAATGCATAATTAAGGACTTACTGATATAGGATAGAACGGGCTAAACAACTTCTTCAACACTTCTTGAGGAACACGATAGGGAATGGTAATCTAGGCTCTTCATAGATTGAATATCTGCAAAAGAATTCCTTGTATAACTTGATTCCCTATCCATGGTGCTGGATAAGTACGACTGAGTTGAATCCATGGAGATATCACTTGAGATATGGGGTCTCAAACTTTCCGACTCTTCATCATAATAAATCACCTACATATGGAAATCATTTATAAGAGGACCCGCATCTTGAGGTACTTCATCATCAAATGTAAGAGCAAAAGGATTGATCCATTCTTCATCACTAGCATCTTGAGGAGAGGGAACAATCTCATCTTGTTCAACAGAGCTTCTGCTGATTATATCTTTGATATAACTGCCCGAGGTAATCATAACTTCTTCGTCCCAAACAGGCTCAAATTCTGGCTCAAGCTGATCCATGTTAGCTTCATCGACTTCTTCTTCATCACTGCAAAGTCTAGAAACAATACTACCAGGTCTCGAAGAATCATAGAGAGGTGGACCCATGAGCATCCAATAATCATTGTCCTCGATAATTTTGTCATTTTGTCTCAAGAATTCTGAGATGTCATAAGGAATTGCTATGTGCTGGCAATGAGAACTCACCCTTTCTTTCTGTTCTTCAACCTCTTCAACTAGGACTTCTGGATCTTCATATGTAGGACCACAACCATACTCGTTTGCATGGTGAACTTCGTCTTTCGACATTGTGCTTGAGATACTATCAATTAGACCTTGAACTATGGCTGCTTCGACTTG
Organism: Pseudotsuga menziesii; assembly: GCA_001517045.1. Classification (NCBI taxonomy): domain Eukaryota; kingdom Viridiplantae; phylum Streptophyta; class Pinopsida; order Pinales; family Pinaceae; genus Pseudotsuga; species Pseudotsuga menziesii. The sequence continues at coordinate 874,772 of LPNX010835799.1, forward strand.
ATCTTTGTTTTGGGTTCCCTTATTGAACAAGTCCCTTGCATGCTCGACATGAGGCATCCATTTGTCATGTCACTCTGGATCTTAGTAGCTATAGAATGTTTCCACCAATTCTGCAAAGGATGATATCGTTCCTTTGTCTAGGCCCATAAACCAAGCAAGAGCCTTTCCTCCCAAGTGAAGAGTGAATCATCTCATGTAAATGTCTTCTTCTTCTTGTTCTTCTTTAATACCATATTCTAAAGCCAAAGTAATAAACCATTCCACATGATGTGCGACATTATCATGGTCACCCTTGAATGCATGCCAGAATATCTCTGGTAACTCATCTGAACGTCCTGGAAAGTTTGATAGATTAAGAGGAGGAAAACCTATTTACATTTCTGCATCTATCAAATTATCAGGGTCTTTAAATTCGAATAAAACATCCTCTTCAATTCCTTTACTAGGACAATCCTGTTTTTGGTTGTTTCCCAAATTCTCTTCCCACATATGGTTGATCAATGCCTTTCTTATACGTTCTTCCATATCATAATCCCAATCCTTACTGAATGCATCGACCAACTGCATGAGTGAAGAAAAACGTTTGCGAGGAAAGCCTTCATACCAATTCCTGACAGTCAAGTTGTCCTCTAAGTGGAGAGATAGTAGGAAGAGCTTCATTCTAATGTTTTCATGTACAATATTGCTTTCCTGGAGAAATTACATGAATTCCCACACATGTGTTGTTGCATGATATTTATATTCCTGAAATAATTGAAAAAAGTGCTTTCCCACCATCTTCAATGACATATTGGTGTGGATATCCCGGAATGCACGAAAAATCCAATATATCCATCCATAATTCATAAGCAGATGCCATATCATCAGGTTTCCTTGTTCTCATAGAGCAATTCTTTTATTTTTCCTTAGTTGGAGTCACTAGGAGAGACTTGCCAAGTTAGCTCAACAAATCTCACCAAAATACTAAACAAAACAAGGGCGTACCTGAGCTGATGATGACTGAGTTCTTATGGAGTCACCAGTAAGGCATGCAAGATTAGTCCTTGACAATAATATTCTCAAAATACCAAAATGACTTGCCTCAATTTTCTTACCGAATGTCGTTCTTTCCAGGGGTGTGAATGACTTTGGATCAACCATTTCAAATTTTGAAATGGTCCCCGACAACGACGCCAAAATGTTACCAGATGAACTAGCAGGGCTAGTCATTGATAAGCATATGAAGGAGAAAGTGACCACTGTCACCTTAGTCACTTCTCCAATCTTCTTTGGAACTCGAAACCTCCTAGGGGAGAGCCCTAATAGTGAATCTCTAAGCACACTTAAACGCCAAATAATGTCTTTTTTTGAGAGGGTTAGTGATTAGTGCCTTAAGTGACTAGTCTCTTTGCCTGTTGGAGGTGTTTTCTACTTGTTGGTGTGAAGGGACAGTGACCAAATCTTTCATAAATAGGCTACCTAGACAGGGTTTAATTTTTTGTATTTGCTGAATTTTTCCCTATCTGATTCAAAACATTGGATTTTCTGCCTCGCTGATTTAATGTTGATTATGATTCTGGTGACTATGGTTTGGGATACAAAGAAATAATGATGATGAAGTCACAAGTGGCCTTTATGCAGCTATTGAGTGGTTGACTCCATATATAGAGGAATCTAGGAGACTTATAGAGCAACTTCATGCATACAAGTTGGAAGAGGGGATATTTGGAAGCACTTGCACCATACAGGATAGGGCCAATATTGCTCAAGCAAGATGGTGGTAGTTTTATAGAGCAGAGTCACCTAAATTGCAACATTTTCATTTCGTGTTTTGAGCCAAGGATCAAGTGCCTCTCTATGTGAAAGGAACTAGAGTAGCTTTAACATATCTAATCCAAGAAAATAAACAAATGAATATCTACAAGGTTGAAAGACTTGGTTTATGTGAACGGTAATTTGAAATTGGCCTTAAGCAGTGTAGCCAAAGGTTCATTTAGTTCTTATCACCCATGGTTTGAGCCTATTCCAAGTGTAGAAGAAGATGATCTTAGCATTGATGGTGACATTGGTGATGAGCCTAGTGATGTTAGAGTTCCACATATTAATGAATATGAAGATCACATTTCTAGTGCCTTTACTATCCCATGTGCTCTTGATGATTTAGAGCTTTATGATGTTTGTTTTTTGTAGGCTAGATGTAGTCTTTTGTATTACCGAAAGAAATCAAACGTAAAATACAATAGCGGTAAAGGCTAACCTGCTGTTGGGGAAAGTAGGTTAGCCAGATAAGATAAAAGTCAGATGGGGACCAATTTTAACAACCAAACAAGAAAAAAATTGTTTTGCATAGGTAAGGACTGCCCAAAGTATTTGGGAAACTAGAGCTTGTTCTGTTTTAAACCCATTTGTTTATAGAGCTTAAAATTTTACAAAAAAGTCTGTTAAGCACAAAAGAAAACCTATCTATCAATTCTGCATAGAGGGAGAAACTAAAATATTTATAGAACTACCTATGACTATCATCTACTAAGACTGAGCGAGGAGTAGGAGCGATTCTGTTGCATTTTTGGGCATTTATTTGCAGGGGAGAGTTGGCAGCATCGATGAGAATATTTGCTATGAATTGCATTGATTTCTTCTTGGATGGTGGAAAGGACCATTAAAATTCCAGATTGAGTTTGATAGCGCTTTGCTTAATATAAGCTTCACGATCCAACAAGGGTCCAATTTCGTAGTATCCCTAGTAGCCGGTGTCTCGATCCAGGAGATGTCTTGCAGTTGAGCCTTTGCAGTCGCACCCCCAAAAGAGCTGCCTCTGTTTGGTTAATGGTGTGTCGGTTATGCTAGGTGATCTCACTGCTAAACTTGGCCTCCATCGTCTAATGCTAGAGGTTCCCACCATGATGATTTTGAGTTTGTTGTCATAGCGTGGAGAATCCCCAACCAAGAAGACTGGGAAAGAACCAGAGCTGAAAGAAGTGCCCCCACAGAGTTGCAGACAAGAACTCAATGAAACCGGTAATACCATAATGTTGTTGGATTGCCTTATCCCACATATAAGCACGTGAGTGATAGGAGTTAATACCCACATGCTCGATCAGAGATCTGGCTTACAACCAAAATTGCTTCGACATGCTCCTCTCCTTGGTATCCATGACCCTTCGAGCATGAAACTGTAGCAGGAGGATAGGGACAAACAATTCATGAGGGGGCTTGATTTAATATTAGGATAGGCACTCTTCCGTGTGCCCTTCCTGGTTTCCTTTGCCACTTGCCTCCACCATGTGTTTAAGCATGAGGGGCAGGCTCTACTTCCCTTCTCACCCCATCCATCAGTAGAGCTTTATGATGTTACTAGTAGGCCACAAGAATAGAAGAATATAAATTATGATCATGTTTTAAATTTTGTGGAACATTTTTAGGGATCATAACTACTTGACATTATGGATTTCCTTTTAAATTTTGAAATTTGAAGACTATGTTCTACTTCATTTTGCAAGTTGCAGTTTCATAATGCATTATATGTTAAGGTGTTAATCATGTTTTAAATTTTTGTGAATTTTTTGTAGGGATTACAAGTATTTGACATAATGGACATCCTTTTATATTTTGAAGTTTGAAGAATATGTTCTATTTCTTTTTGCAATTTGCAATTCCATTGTATGTTTAAATTTTAGTAAGAGCATTGGGGATTGGATTTTATCATGATTAAGTTATTCATGAGTCATATATGTTTATTGATCATGATTCTCATTCATCCATGTTTAGTGATGTTTATTTCTAGTTGTTTTATGTTATAATTCATAATAAATTATATATATTGAAAAATGTATATATACAAGCCTAATGGTCACCCTCATCCAAACTTCATCGAAAAAGTCGAACTTGAATTGAGCTTCATTGTCACTGAAACTGAACTCGAACCCAAACCTTGTAACTTAGGTACAGTCCGTCACGGACCATCTAGGGGCTGAACATACACCAGTTACCCCAAATCTCATTAAGCACCCCAAGTATGGTGTAAACACTTTTGGAGTAACCTGAAACATTATCAATGTATTAATCCTTGGTGGGGGTGCACCTTAGGTTCAAGCCTAGTTTGAAGCAATGTTGCAAACATTGTGTTGGCGAAAATATCGCTGAGGCTCTAGAAAACAACTTATTAACAACAATAGGGAAAATATTGAAAAATATCAACAAACTTCAAAAAACCAAAATTTTAAACATCTAAAGCAACAACAACATCAAATAAGCACATTCCATATAAATATAAAAATAGAACTAATATATAAGATGTATAAGATGTCTAGTGATACATCACACATCAATACTAAATCGTGTCCTGAGTATCGACTCTTGAGCCTCAAAATATCACCAAAAAATATAATAAATGTAACTCTTCATCATAAGTCACGTATGAGCTGCATACTACATAGTACAATGAAATCAAGTAAATAAACGAATGATTCTCTTTGCCCCTTTTACAAGCAAGGGTAATGGATCTTCCTCTAGATGAAGAAGGCCCTACAGATGGTAGTGGACTTTGATTTGCTCTAATAGAAGATGCTAGACTTTGACTTCCTCTAGAAGAGGGAGAAGCTAGAGTTTGATGTCCTTTGCTAATGCTAGTGCTATGTCCAAGTCTAGCGCACTGTGTCTCTGATTGTGTCAAAGTTTATGAAGGTGGTGACACACTCTCGATGTCAATAGCCACCTCATGTGAAGGTGTTTGGTATTGAACATCCTCCTCTATTGTCTTCTTCCCTCCCCCCTGCACCTCCTCTTGCATCTCTTCATTTAACCAATCAGAGGTTGAGTCCATGACAGACCTCTTGGCCTCCACCCTCCATGCAACAGTGGTGTTAATACCATCCAACAAAATGGCCTCCATGTTAGGTATTTTTTGAAGCTGCCTCACCCACAACCGAAGATTGTAGTAAACGTAGACAATGCCATTAAGGTGCTAGGATTCCAACCTGTATGAGGGTCATAAATTATAAATTATAATTTATAATACATAATTTAAAGGGGGACAATGCATAGAATTATAAATGACAAATTTAAAATGAATTCAAAATTTAATTTGAAATTTTTTAACGCATTGCACTTCTTGGTGTGTATTTTCTCAAACACGCTCTAGTTGCACTTGCATCCTGATGAGCTACATGTTTGGCAAGGCACTCGAGTGGCGCACTTTTGTAAATTTGGTACTCTTGAGCCATAGCTTATCCACCAAGAATTTACAACAAATAAGAGGAACATAAGAAATAACATTGAAAGTTGAAAGATGAAAGTTGAAACAAAGGAATAAGAGACATTGAAATTTGAAAGAAAATGAAGCTTAGTTGGTATTTTGTTCCTATCTTGAACAACCATGTCAAATCCAATTGTTTCATTGGGCATGTTAGATTTTTAACTTTAGCGGTATAATTTTCATCTCTTTCAACTTTTAATTCATAACTTATTTCATCCCACAATTATAGCATCATTCATTTGCAGTAGAAATAAAATTAAGGATCACTGAAAGATAACCCTGCACAAGAAACACAAGATTTATCTTGGGACACCCAAATGGGAGAAAACCCAACAAACTTTTCTTTTGAAGAATATCAATACAAGAACAATACCAATCATAAAGATTAAGCCTTGTTATCACATACATTTTAGCTAGGCTACCATGATGCAGCAATGGATATTTTCTCTTTTTCCAGAGCCAGTCTTATACATGGAGATATAACATGGATTGATTGTTAGCATGAGCCATATCACAGAGATATTTGGAGCCTCATTCAATGCCAGATGCAGAGTAGTCCTTTTGCCATGATTGAGTTTTCCTAGTCCATTGAGATGACCTTGGTAGAGTCATAGTCCATTTGAGCAGATTAGTGGAGATGATACATTCTTGGCAGGCAGAGTGGCATTTGATATAGACACACACACACACATATATGGTGAGATTAGGTATAATGCTTCTTGGTTCTAGTTTGCTCTTTGATGTATATTAACACTTTGACTTGATGTGCTATGATGATTATGGTGACTTATGCTTATTGGATTAGTTTTTTGATGCCTAACTTGTGTTGTGAATGGTTGGAGGTCTAACATGTAAGGCCAATGTTTATGACATGCTTTACACAAACTTATCTTATCTTGCTATACTGGCACCACTTTATCACTTTTCCTTGTACATCCAATCTTCATCCATATTGCCTCACCCTTATGACTAAGACCTGTGAGATTGATGAGCGTTTCCCCACTTTGACCCCTATGCATGATGGACCCCATGTTTGCTTTGTGTCTCTGGAGCATGTTGTCTGCCAATTACACACCAGCAGCAGAAATCAATTGAAAGTTGTCTCCTCACTTGAGAAAGTGGGAGAGGTGCGACCTTGGGGGCAAGCACAGAGCTAGGTACTGTCACCTACTCCTAGTTCCTCTGTTTAGGCTAACTCCTAACGAAGCCAAGGGGGGTAGTCCCTAATAAAAAGTTTTCTATGGTTCAATGTTTAAGTTAAGTTTTGGATGTTTTGGATGCAGATGGGTGTTGTTTAGGAGTTATTGTGATTTAAAATGATTAATATTAAGAGGATGATGATTAATCAAAGCAATCCACGTTGTTAACAAGAGATCACACAGATAAGCAAAGATTCCAGACTTATAACTTAAGCATTCAAATATAATCAATTGAAATGGACCATAGATAGTTGATCAAGATAGAAAATTAATCAAATATAACAAAGGACCAGTGCCTTATGGAGTCAAATAAATGCGTGAAATAAAATCTAGGAATTAAGATAGTGAGTATTAGGTTTTGCAAGTGCTCTTGGTAGAGTTTAAGAGTTTTTAATAGTGGTCTTGCTTACGGTAGCTGGATGTCCTAACTAGAAATACCTTCAGTGGCTCCGTTCGAAGACATGACGGACCTGTTTGGGGTCATAGGTAAGTGTTCAATAACTTAACTACCTGTGCCCAGATTGGGTTGCCCGGCGCCCACACTTGGAATTTGCCCACATGCCTCGGTAAATAAACGAAACAACGTCGGTGCGTTAGTTTATGGGGGAAAAGTTTTAATTAAGTTACTCTTGTAAGGTTTAAAGATCCAGTGCCGTTTCTGGGTATTCCGATCTAGGATTGGTCAGAGCATACTCTGGCAAGGAGGAGAGGAGTTAATTAATTGAAAGGATGTGTGTTGAAAGTTTTATTAAGTTGATTAATTAGACTCTCCGACAGAGAGCGCTCTTGACCCTGTCTTATGACAGTGGTTCAAGAGACTTAGCTAATCTAGACGAGACTAATGCAGGGATTATGCAAACCTAGGATGCTTACCGATAGAGAGTGCTTTTGACTTGTGTTTTTGCAAGTTCAAGAGTCTTACTTAATAGTTAATTGATTAAACAAGCACAACAATTAAGATGAAAGTGGTTGATGAAACTCTTCGACTGAGAGCACTCTTGATCCACTTTATGGTGAGATTCAAGAGATTTAAGCAATTGATTTACTTAGGAAGATAAACAATTAGAACTTGAAGTAATCAACTCATTCAATGCATTAGATGTGATGGATTAATAATTAATATTCTAAGCATAAGATGCAAATGATGATGTAAACAAACACATCTAATCTAAGCATGTGAAAGATGGACACAACACAATCCTCCCCAAATGGGGGAGGATGGGAGTGGGGACTTAAAAGCCCCACTCAAACAAAAGATCTTTATTAAACTTTATACAATGTGCCTTAAGGATTTTAATCCTTGAAAGGACTTTTCAGATAAAAGCAAAACAACTCTATTAAGTATTAGGATTTGTTAAAAGGAGAATGCTTTTACTTGAAACTTTGAGATCTTTCTGAAACCTGTGAAAAGGGAAAATATAAGAAGTTTGAAGAGAGCAAAAAGAACAAAGGAAAGAGGATTGAAACAAAAGAAAATGAGGGAAAGAAGGCAAGAAAACCAAGAGAGGGTCAAAACCAAAGAAATGGAAGAATGGGGCAGCCAACTATGAAACTAAAGGATGATAAGAATCAAAGAAAACGGGGCAGCGAAAGAGAAAACAAATGGCTGTCATAAAAATTACAAAACATGACAGCGAACAAAAAGTGGCCAAAAAGGCCAATAACAAGGTTGAAGAAGGCCCAAAAATTAGGGCCAAAAGAGGCAAAAAAGGAAGGAAGACTAGGGCAAATTAGGGCTGTCCAAAAAAGAAGAAAAGGGAAGGTAAAAGAGAGCAATAACGGGGCAGCGATGAAGAAGAGGTAAAAAGGGCAAAGCAAAGTAACTTGTAGAAAGGGGATTAAGAAGAAGAACATAAGAAGGTCTTTTGCAGCTTATTTATTTAAATTTTTACCAACTTTCCCGCTTAACCTGTCATGAAAAGCGAGAAACCAGCAAGCTTCTTTCGTGCAAAATGGCGGATTAGACAATACAATACACTATGAAATTACAATTTAATACTTGCACAAGATGGGACTTTGGTACTATTTCAAGTATTAAACATAATTAGATCTAAACCTTCGTAAGATGAGCTTTTAACAAAGGAAATTCTTAGATCTACAATAATAAGAGATATAAAGATGAGATTTAATGCTTAGATCCACTTGTTATAAAACAGAGAATCAAAGTAACCGGAAAGTAAAATTTTATTTTCAGGGGTGAATGTAAAAGATGGAACCACTTGGATCTTTGAATCTTTGAAACCACCCTGGATCTCAATTAGTATGCAGTTGCCAGAAACTTGTGCTTGACTCTGAGAAAAGTAGATGCAACTTAGCTCATCCTTTTACTCTGTACAATGAAGTGATCTGCAATCAAAGACGTGTACGCTTGCCAAAACAGGAGATTAGAACATGTACTTTTTATTACTCTGAATCACAAAAAGCATGAGATATAACTGAATAAGACATTGCTCTTTATAAATTTCGGAAAGTAAATAAGTAAGTAGATAACTTGAAACTACAAATATCTACTCTTCTGTGCTTGTATAAGCCCTCTAAAGCATTTATAATTACCCACGTATTAGCAAACAAAAGCAAGATTGAAATTGTATCACCTCATAAATCAGAGCACATGAATCCAGAATCCACACCACATGAGTCTCCAAAGCCTTTCTTTATTCAAAATGGTTGCATAAGAGCAACAAGTATTACAGTAATTCACCAGAGGTTCTTTGCATCAACCATCCACCCTAATAGAGCTGAAAGAGCCTCTATTTATACAATGAGAGAGTGCTAAAACCTTAAAACCAAACCTCATAACCTAACCAGCTTGGCCACCTAACAAAGAATCCAAACCTAAATCGAAGCACTGGGAGTGAGGGGAGGCCTCCACCCAGGCAAGGCGCCCCCACTCCAACCCTTAACACTGAAATCAACCATCAGATGAAGCCACATGTGTGGAAGGCGCAACCAGGAGAGAGAGGGGCGTGAGCTGTTGAAGGAGGCACTGTAATGTTGGTAAACCCACCTTTTAGGTCTGGAAGCAGTCTCTGCTAGGTTTGGGAAGCCTACTGATGGTGTAAGCTTCAGTCTTCACCTCGATCAAATCACCGGACCAATGAGTGCTGTCCATCTCATTCTTTAGCTGGAGATATGTCTGCTAACTGATAATAAATTAATTGCTCACTTAATGCTGACTGAAGTTGAGTTATGATAACTCCAATCATCATAAATGCCCAATGAAATGTCATTTAGCCTTTTATTTTGCTGAATTTGGATTAATTTGGAGAGTTTTAATTTTCTCCAAAATAATCATTTTTTAATAAAAATTCATTTTTTCACTCAAAACTGACTTTTTTGAGAAAAAATGCATTATGTGTCCGACTGATGATCTGAAAGTTGGTTCTGGCTGGTTGGCTGATCAAGAATGATTTTTGGCTTAAGGTTAGAGCCTTCAATCACTGAATTCGGGGTCCGGATGACCGACTTATTACGAACGGGTTCTTTCCATTTAATTTATAGAAAAATTAACCCAAAAAACTTAAGTAATTAAAAATAAAAAAATTTAAAAAATAATTTTTTCCCCGTTCGAAAAAGATTTTTTCGAAATTTTTTTATATGTCCAAATGACTTAGGACATGACCATGCTCTACTTAAATAATGTCTAGTAGGTTTATAACACTTAGTTGGGCTCTAATAACACCCCAAGGCCCAGAATTCAACATCGGGCATTCCAGCTTTGGAGAAAGCGGGAGAAAACTTCGTCAATTATACTCGGCTGAAGGCAAAGCATAATTGTGAGGGGCAAAAAACTCCCTGGATTACCTTATTTGAGATTCTACGTCTTAGGAGACCGAACCACTCAAAAAATACCCTACTAGCACATTTTATTACAAACCCCGTGAGGCCATGGTCAAAATTATTCAAATAAAAAACTGACTAGCCAATATTTGCTAGACATGAAGATGGATCAACTGATACACTGGAATCAAACATTGGACATGTTTGTCAACTGGCGGCTCCTTAGGTAATCCAACTATGGTACAAATAAGTGGATAACAGAGTACATGGCTAGGTTCCTTGCTTTTTGCTTGTATGATGCCTTGTGGAAGGGGTGTGCAGCTTGTGTCATCGAACGGTTTTCCTTTAGTCCTCAAACCAGGCCCTAAGAAAAGTGTCTTTAGACACTAAGTGCATCGGAACACATAAATGCTAAATCTAAATGATGCAAAAGGAAAGCTGCAATTAGTAGTGCTTCTAAGCACTAATGCCTAAATGAAGTAAATGCTATACAACTAGTTAGTGGCCAAGGGATGAGCACTCATCCTTTGTTTGATGTAAAGGCCATTTTTCCTTACAGGGAAACAGGGTGGCAAAGCCGTCGGGGCTATGGATGCTCGCTGGCAGTGGGGCTAGGACGAGTCATTATCTGGAGCCTATCTAGGGCAGTTTCCCTTGGAGGTTGGCTAGTATCTTTTGAAATTTATGCTTTAAAGTTAATTCCTTATGAAATGTTAATTGGATACTTGTTAGAGTGTTATGGAAGCAAGCCCAAGTATTCTAACCATTTGTGAGACACCACCATTCTCTAGTGTTATTTGTCATGCATATGTCACTGTGGTTGTGTGTAGTCATTGTCACTTGGAGAGATCAGATGGTTAAAGTCAACAAGAGGTAATCATCCTTTCCCTTAAGCCTGGTTTATCGACCTTCACTCAGTATTAGCATATGAGCTAAACTTTGTAAGCATGGCATATACAGGGGGCTTCATAGAAGATTTGAAGGCTATTCACGAACACATGTATATTTTGTTATTTTATTATTATGTAGTCACAATGATTATGATTAGTATGATTGTAGTTGGGTGTTAATATACATCTTGGGGAATTTTTTACCTTGAATGTATGTAGTTTCATTCATATCATTATCTCACCTTCATATGGAGTATTTTGACCAGGTTAACCTAGTTGACCAAGTCAAACACGTCTCCCAAGGCAGTGACTACAAAATTCAACATTGATTATATATGTTTTAGACATGCCCAACACACATACTATAGTCTCAATTTTCAACATATGGCAATAGTTCATAGTTTCAGTGATTATTATCACCTTTTTTTATTCTGGTCATATTATTTATGATGAGATGATGATGAGGATGGCGCTCCTAGGGTGCTGTGAGGGACCAGGGGGTATGAATAGTCACCATTTGTTACATAAAAAAATATAAATATAACATAATAATATATATATAAATAATATCATTAATATTAATGCTAATAATTCATTAATTAATTAAATCAAGAGACATGCCTCTTAGTAAGGGCATGATGGGCTTATATAAGACCCACCATTGTAAATGTAATATCATCACTTATCTTATCAAATATATTTTTATATCCATACATGGATTATTTATCTTATTTGCACTAGGTATTCCAGTAAGAAATAGAGTTTCTCTGTTCCAGTAGTATCAGAGCCAACTCTGATCCTACCTTTGGCAAAAAATAAAAATAAAAATTAGACCTTGTCTAAAAGAGGCTTTTAGCTATCTTCCCCATTCGTTGACATCTAGTCCTATCACACAACGACCCCTACATTACATGCCATGCGCGCACCAGCTCCACGATCCCTGCGATCCACACTCCCCTAGCAATGCCATTGCACAGTGTTCAATTCTTCTCCCCCACTCTTCGCCTTCACGCTTCCTAGCGTCCATTGCTTTCCCTCCACTTCTATTGCGATTCCCACCTCTCGTCTCATTGCTCCTCATCTCCCGTGCATACTCCTCCCTCTATCGCGCCCCAACTTAGCCTTGTCCAACTCCCATCCAACCCCACCACCTGCAGCGCCATCCACCACCTCCGCACTCCAGCACTCCTGCGCAGCTCTCTCTCCGCGCATCTCCCATTCGCTCGCGCTTCCTATTACCCCCACGTAGCAACTAGCACACTCGCTCAACTTCCTCTCCAACACTCCAGCACTCTTGTTGCATTCCCTCTGCCTCCGCTTCTCTGCGTTTCGTCTGCCTCTGCTCCTCCGCGTTTGCCCTCCGCATTCCCTCTGCTTCCTCCACATGCTTTCGATTGCTCTCTTCCGTCCAACCGGGACCTGCACAGCCTCTTGCCACCTCCGCCTGCGTTCTCCTTTGCTCTTCTTCCCACTGCTCCGTTTCACCTTTCTCCACGCACATCCATACTCCACTCACACCTCGTGTGCTCCTGCTCCACGCCACACCCAGGCTCGAACTCCAACCTTCCTTCCTCCTTCCCGTGCCCTCCACCATCGCTCACCACCTGAATCGTCTACTATCAGCCCGCCTCCATAGTCTCCTTCCGACTGCTCGTCAACCTAGGTCCTATGCTTCCTGGGCCACAACATTTTTTGAAAATATTATTTTAATAATACATTATTATTATTTAAAAAAATCCTATAATTTGGCCATTTCAAAAAAAATATAATAATAGTATTATTAAAATACTAATTATTATTTCAAAAAAGACAAATCTTATTTTTTATTATTACAAATAATAATAATAATAATTATTTAATAATTGTTTCACAATTATTAATTAAAAAAAAAGGTTATTTAACCTAATAAAAAAAAGAAAAAAAAGTAGTCAAAGGAAAACTATCTATGGTAAAAAAAGTCAGTCAAAGAAAGGAGACCAAGAAGATATTAAAAAGAGCATAAATCAAGTCTCGAAAGTTATTCAAGAAGTCATTGAAGTCAATTGTGGATTTGTTGAAGAAATTATGGATTCCATATATAAATCCAAATTTTGGACTAAATGTCCTTATTGCGAAATGGAATTCCAATATCCGACATTTTTTTAGAATGGCAATCGCTCCTGTCCAATATGTGGTAAATATTTTATTATGAAAGACGATCAAGGTAATTCACAGTTGCAATCTCAGGAGCTAGAAAGCGAATTTGGATACTACAAGGAAAGCAATAAAAAATTACAATTTGAAAATGACAAGGAGAAGTATTTTAATGATTTAATAAATACCAAATTTAAAGATCATATTTGGGAGTCCACCAAACAAACTAAGGAATTTGAAATTGTGAGAAATAAATTCGGCAAGGACATACAAGAACGAGATGAAGAGATCTCTCGTCTAAGAGATCATAATCATAAATTGTTGCTTCAAATCAAGAAGGCAAATGATAAAGTTCAATGCAATCAAAAGTTAGAAGCAAAGATTCAAGATCTCCAACAAAAGTTGCGCAGAAAAGACGAAGAAAATTCCTCCCTGAAGAAGGTTAATCAAGAACTAGAGGAACAAATCGAGAAGTTAAAAGAGTACAAGTAGTCGCAAGACAAAAGGTTTGAGAAGATTCAGGACAATAATAATCTATTAGAGAACAAATTAGTTCGAATCCAGAAGGAAGCATCTAGACCCTCCGAAAAATAGATTCAAGTTGAGAAAGAAGAAACAAACACAAATTTGGTCCCCATCACAGTTCAAAAGGAAGTCAACCCAGTAATAAAACAAACAACAAAAACTCCTTATGGACACCCCAATTATAAACGTCATTTTGACCAACAACAGGGTCAAATGAACATACATAGAAAAGTTATGTTGTCAGACAAGCAAGAACATCAAATCAAAATACTAAGCAACAAATGAGAAGAACCACCCCACAAAGCCATCAAATAGCTCCGATGAAGATAGATCTCGGATGGACCACATTAGCAACGATGCGACATTTATGTTTTGGAATTCGTAACTCGTATCGTTTCATTTCATCAAGTGTCGCAAATACTAAAAGAAAGGATATAGAGATGATAGTTCAAAAACAATATAAGACGTAAGCCTTGTCTTCTCTAAGCTTTGAGGACAAAGCGTCTCTAAGGAGAAGGCAATGGTACATAAAAAAAATATAAATATAACATAATAATATATATATATATATATATATATATANTTATATAAGACCCACCATTGTAAATGTAATATCATCACTTATCTTATCAAATATATTTTTATATCCATACATGGATTATTTATCTTATCTGCACTAGGTATTCCAGTAAGAAACAAAGTTTCTTTGTTCCACCATTATCATTCTCCTGTCTCCAAATCCATTTTTGCAATCAGTTTGTCATAGGATGCAACCGACATAGAGTTATTGGCATTCTTATAGTTCCGGGATGATGTATTTGCATAAAATTCAAAGAAAATGGACTATGGAATTACTAAAGGAAATCGATTTGGCTAGGATGGTCAAGGAAATGGTAGGGGATGGTTTTGTGATGATATATGATGGCTCTATGGATCATTCTTCACTAGTTTCACTCAGCGTTGGGGGTCTACATTATTTATTTGGATTCTCTAACAAGGGTGTCCCCCATGGGGTGCCCCTCACCTTGGTTATTGATGTATCATCATGTTATATCTTATGTCGTTGTATTATGAGGGGCCTAGGGTGATTTATGTCTCTAAGGCACCCCTCTTTCATATATCACATTGTTATATCTGAGCACTTTGATGTATTTTGCCTTACTAAGGCGTCCTTGTGCAAAAGAGTGCCCCCTCTTATTGATTCATGTACTCAATCCATGTAAAATTAAAAGATTAAATCTCCATCGTTGGATGGATGTTGGTTAAAATGTGGACACACTCTAGATCTATTTAAGAGATGTGATCCCCTCATTGTATCCCATTGGGAATTTGGCTCTTGAGCAAAATAATAGAAAGAAAATTTTGATCTTATCTTCGAGTTTCTAATGGTGAACGAGTTTCTCTTTCTTCTTGTTACCACCCCACTTTGACAGGGGTGTCCATAGAGCAACATGGGACAAAACATGACTTTGTGCACACAGTCCTCCGTAGCTTGCAAACACAACAAAATAGTCAGCAGTGGTCCTTTTCGTTGTTCAATCCTAGCAGTGGTCCTTTCCGTTCTTGTACAAAAGAGTATGGTCCCTTGTGACTATAAGATGAAGCAAGATCGAGACTCTGAAAATAATGTGAATGATATTGGGACTGCTTGTAACTCAATTCCTTCGGCAAAAGCAAAATTAGGCAAATCACATTGACTGTACCTTTGGTGTATTGTCTTTCCAATAGCACTTGAATTTTCAATTGAAAACAGTGCAGGTATCACAGTAAATGTATTTGCTTTAGGAGGAGTTGTTTGTCGTAAGACTGTCAACAGACGCCAGCTCGGGCAACAGGATGAAAAAAGTGGGATTCAGGGCATAGAGAAATGGAAATCGCAATGGAGCCGCCACTATTAACAGAGGGGAGACTAACCATATTGACAATCAAATCAGTCATGTTTGAGTTCTTGTTAAATGGTGTTGGCATGAGGCAACCAGGCTGATAAAGATTATCATTCGCATGGCAAAGACTGTTAGAGGAGTGTTCCCTTGCATTGGAGTTCCACGATTTCGCTTGTATCTTCATTGTTGTGGCTCGCTTCTTTCTTTGACAACCGAGTCGTGGAGCTTAGACTCGCATCTCCTCTTGGAAACCGAATTGTGGAGTTTAGACTGAACCATGTTTTCATTTGATAGCTGATTCTGCGATGTATGAGTTCCTTTTCATTTTTTGACAGTCGCTCGGGTTTATCCTCTTCGCTCAGATTAATCCTCTTCACGTGGAATTTAGATGCTCGCATCTCATGGAGCAACCAACGTGAATCTTTGGGACAGAACTCAAAGACGCCACAAGATCTTATGAAATCTGTCATCGATTCAGTGCCAAACTCTTGGAGCTTAGCATGCTAATCAACACAAAGACGAGTTTAAAACTGAACTAGTTGTGCAGCATATCGCGCATTGCTATTTGGCAGTCGATCACTCTGTTTGGTGGTAACTTCATAGTTGGTGTTGTCTTTTTGATGTAACGTGGAGCTTTGGCGCAACACCTGTCCATCGGTAATACACGTCTTCATTTACCGCCAATTACATGGAAATCAATTGATTCGATTCTTGATAGTGGCATGGCAGTTTTGGTTAAACCGGTGTTTAGACATTTAATCAAAAGGAAAAGTTCACTTTAATTATTAAAGTCTTTTGGAGAGTCGATTAGCTAAAGTGATAGTACACTTTAGTCTTGTATGAGTTATATTAAAAAAGGTGTACTGGGTCAAGTATTCAGTGTGGAGAAAAAATGTGTAGGGGTCTTGATTATTTTATTATTTTTTGTTTTTAGAAAAGAGGAGAAGCTTTTTGGTCTATAAAAAGGACTAATCTTCTTCATTGTAGTGGGTGGAAAAAGTTGGGAGGATTCTTTCCCAGAGCTTAATAGAAAAATTTTCAAATGGTGTTTTTATGGATACGAACTGAGCACTCTCTTGAATGTATGGCGTAAACTTGTGGAGTTTCAATGACTGTGAATGTTGTTGGTCCTTAGTTTCTTTCTTTCTATGTTTGCATCGGAGACCATAAACGTATGCTACCACCACATTGAAAGGTGAAAATTCTTAGCAGCTGCTAGCCT
Organism: Pseudotsuga menziesii; assembly: GCA_001517045.1. Classification (NCBI taxonomy): domain Eukaryota; kingdom Viridiplantae; phylum Streptophyta; class Pinopsida; order Pinales; family Pinaceae; genus Pseudotsuga; species Pseudotsuga menziesii. The sequence goes on from LPNX010835799.1 coordinate 891,637, forward strand.
TTTCCCTTTGTAAGCGTATATACACGGGCATCAGTTTTTGCATTTAATCTAGTTTGATTGTGTAATCTTGATCTTTGTGTGCATAGCGTATCTCTTGTAATTAGGAGGAACTAAATCTAGTAGCTGTACACTTGACTAATCAGGGATTGCTCAATCATGTTATCTCTCCCCCTTAGTCACATATGACAAAAGGCCCTCTTGAGTTCTCTTTTTGACTCCATTCTCCCCCTTTGATGTATTGGCACTGGTCTTTTCTCAAGGATTGATCTTTTTGTCCTTCCCATCACTTATCAAACTACCTTTATTCTACAACCGTTTCTCTAAGGCAACCTCTTCAGTTCACCTTGTCCTCCATTGCACCTGACTTAGTGATCCTACCTTAGGGAAGCCCCCCTTGAGTTGGAGAAGAGCCAACTTGAAGCGAGTAAGAGAGGAGTGTGGTTACAGTGGCTGCTCTTTTTGCAGTTGCCATCGGGCTGGTGTGCCTACTTTTGGGCTTTAGCACACGCACGCCAGTGTCAGGCGGAAACACTTCTAAGTTCTTGGGGCTACTAAATCGATCATATATTTTGGGCATATCTCATTTATTATTGTCTTGGCAAGAGGATGTCTTCTTGAAGTGTGATTTGGAGGGGAGACTCTCCCATTTCTCTTGGGGCATTTTCTATAGGGGGTTTATCTTCATCTTGGATTATTATCGCATCTTGCTTATTCTTTGATAGGATCACTCTTTATTTGTCATTTTAATAGCTTCTTTTGATCACATCTCGATCATTGCTAGTGCATCTTGCTTACAGTGGCTTTATGTGATTGACAAGGGTGTAGTTGGTGGTTTTGCTTGTCCGAGATTGAAGATCGATTTATTTGGCAACTGTTGGCAAAGAGAAAGGACCTACATTCAACCAGAAGTATTTGGGTAAGATCTTTACTTTGCATCTTGCATTTTCTCATTTCTATTTCCCGGGAGTAATAATTAAAAGTTAAAACCCTCATTTTAAAACCCGAGGTTTCAGATTCACCTAGTTCTAGGTTGCGAACTTGCGGTCACATTTGAAATTTAAAACCCAAGTTGGAAATTACTTAAAACCCCTAGAGACCAAATTTCAAGTTAATCAGACTCTATTTTCCCACCTAAAGCACTTGCCTCTCTTGGGGAAAATCGTCCTCCTTAGGGATTTGATCATTTTTGGCTTAAACCATGTTCTAGGTATTGCTAGAATCACTTCCAATTTCCATACCTATTACCTAGCAATTCATCTTAATGCCTAATTTCATTTAAGTTCACCTATTTGCCCTTAGATTTGAATTTCTGGTTAAACCCTAGTTAGGGCAAAGTGGGGCTTTTCACATAGGCACACTTCATCTCTTAGTGATTGTTGCAATATTTAATTAAATATAAGGTTAAGAGATCTCATTAAGATACCTTTCATAATTCACCTAGATTACTCATTTATAAGGTTATCTTGACCACAGGGACGCCCCCTAGGCTTAACTATCAGTTCGAGCTAAAGTGCCAGTAGCCTTGACTGGTGTGACAACTGAAATAATTCCGAGGTCTTGGATGTCGTAGGTCACAACTTTAGTTGCTTCCCTTCTACCGTCGTGGATAAGATCACTTTAAGGAACAACTACAAGAATTGTGATAACAAGACCTAACACAAGAATGTGCTTTCCTTCCACAAGAAACCCTAATGAGGGTAGTGAGTCTTCAATAGAATAAGAGAACCCTAAATATTTCTCCTTTTGATCTTGGACAACCCAGCTAGATGATGTGCTCTTGTGACAAGTCATCTCATTCTATAAAGAATAGTTCACTCCTGCTACGGTGTTAAAGATAATGCAGCTGTGAGACCCATTCTTAGGGAGGATGGTACCCTAGACAGTTAAGTAGGGTTCTTGGTCAGTTAATCTGGTAGAGTAAGTCCCTAGAAGGTACCCTAGGGCCGCCAACAGTGTCCTAGGGTTCTTGGTTTGGGACCAAGCAGGTTGATGCCATGGCAAAGCTCGTAGCATGTGGTTAGGTCTCTAGGGTATTTTGTTCTGGGACTAGATAGTTTCTTGGTCACGAGGACCAAGTAGATCCTAAGGTTGAGACAGAGACTTCCTGGTCTGGGACCAGGCAGATTCTTGGTCTAGGACCGAGCAGTTCCTGCAAGTACATATCTGGTCAGTTAACTAGGTGGGTCTTGGTCAGTTGACCAAGATGATGATGTGTGATTTCCTCTTCTCCTAAATGGTTATTGCTAGGTTGTTTCTCAAGGGACTGACCACCCCTTGATGATGTCCCTAACACTTGATCTTTAGGAGTAGTCTCGAGGACCAGAGGATCACATCATCCAGTTTGGATCTTCCTTATATGGTGATGATAAAACTTACAATTATTGTATGGACCACATGTAGACAATGTACCTTGAGAGAGAAAGCTAAAAGTTTGGTTGCTTCCCCACCTTGGTCTTGTGGATAAAAGGGTTGTTTCCCCATCTTGATGGTACACCTTGGTCTTGTGGGTGAAAAGGTTATCTTTCCACTTTGTTGTGACCCCTCTTGATGACTTATGGTCTTATGTTGAACCCTTGATTGGTACTTATGCTATCCGCCCCCTCCTAGTGTGGTACCTTGACCCTTTTGTTATAATGACTTACCTTATTGTTATGATGTCTTGACCTTGGTATCCTTTCCTAAGTCAACTTAACTTTATTTTATGTTATCTTTGGTAACTCTCCTAAAAGCTAGGGTTAGTTGGATGACCCTTCTATTAGACATATCAAGATTATAAGTTAAAGTCACAAACTTTATTTTTATGCAATGTCTTGACAAGAGAAGATTAGAGATATATGACTCAATGACTGCTCTAGGGTTCCTTGCTGCTCCTTTGCTTGACGTCTAGGGTTCCTTGCTGCTCCTTTGCTTGACGTCTAGGGTTCGTTCCTACTCCTTTGCTTGACGTCTAGGGTTTGGTGTTGTTCCTTTGCTTGATGTCTAAGGTTTGGTGTTGCTCTTTGGGTCGATGTCTAAAGTTATTATAGCTGGTAAAGTCTGGTTTTATTGGGCCGCTACCTTGTTTTGCTGATGCTGTTGTTTATGGGGTTGCTAAGTTGAGTTGTGATCTTTGCTCAAGATGCTAAGCTGGGTCGTGGCCTTCCTCAGTCTGCTAAGCCTGGGTCGTGACCTCGCTGACCCTCCCCAAGTTGAGTCGTGACCTTGTTAATGCTTCTGCGTTGGGCCGTGGCCTTCCTCAAGCTATTAATCCTAGGCCGCGACCTTGCTAACCCTCCCCAAGCTGAGCTGTGACCTTGTTAATGCTTCTGGGATGGGCCGTGACCTATGTGACACTTCTTGGATAGGAACATGACCTTATGGGTTGTTGTAGATAGGGTCGTAACCCTTTGTGTGCTGCTTGGAGCAGGGTCGTGGTTTTGTGGGTTGCTGTAGACTAAGTTGTGACATTCATTGGGTTGATGTGACCTCTTGCTTAGCTTATGAGCCTGTTTAGAAAGTGCCTTTACCCTTGTGTATGTGCTACTACAAGTTGAGGGTGCTAATATATGGATTGAGGCTACCTCTACAGATTTGAAAGGTGATGCTATTTGGTTGGTTTAGGACTGTCCTAAAGACTGTCATTTATTGCATCAAGGGTTTGAAGGTCCATCCTCTTTTGTGGACTGTTTTGGTTAGCACCCCGAGGTCTGTACTTGTCCAACTTTACCCTCCTGCATCCTTTCTATCTTTCTCTCAGGTATGTCCACCGTTTCCTTAGTGACTTGTCTTCAAAGAGACAAGGTCTAATCTAAAAGATATCTAAGTATAAGGAAGGTGTAAACCAATACTGTTTGTTTTCTTTTTTAATAATGTTGTTTGATAGTTTTGTCTAACTTGTTCATTAGCCTATTTTATTATTGCTCTTGTTATTTAGTGTTAATGTATGTTTCAACTTTTACACAGGGACCTTTGGGAGTGTTAAAGTTGAAAGAGATGAAAATTATGTTTTAATTTATCTTATCGTGTAACATCTGTACTATTTTGTTTCTAGCAACAATTTAGAAATTTATTTTATGCATTTAAGTACAATTTTTTTAATTTTCTACTTCAAACCCTAATCTAACCCTAACTTTAACAAGCACTCCCACACATGAGTACGCAATGTGACCTCTAGCATACTACCACTCCAGTCACACATGACTGACTCTAGGCTAAGCATCTGATCCCTCTACTCATCTAGTCAACACGACTAATTGGTCCACATAACTAATCAAGGCTACAAAGGGGCCATTCTCTCCATAGGTTGTGAACATCTAAGAGAATGATCTGCATAATGTTTTCTTGATGTTGGAACTCATGAGAACATCAACAAGCCATCCTATATATTTCATTTTTTTTTAAAACTCTACATGTTCTTGTGGACTTGTGACCATCCTCTGAACACATGTGACTGTGAGGAATTCATCCATAACTTCAACATCAAATCTAAAACCATGAGAGTGAGAGAATGCAGGGTTGAGATAGATCCATGCAGCATGAATGGGGAAATGTAGTGTATTCTTCCATCGTTGATCAATCACCCTCCATATCAATAATTGTTTGTCATACCCCTCATCCCCCTTATCCTCATAATAGGCACAAATGGATTCTTTGGCCCAATCCATGGTTGCATACAAGTATCCCATTGTAGGTTTGTCTCAATCAACCAACCAAAGAACCTTTACAAAAAGGTTCACTATGTCGCCGCAAAAACTAGCACTCTATGGCCACGTCTCTAACAGGTTCTAACCAAGTGCAACTATGGAAACCTTACAACCTAAGTCACCTGACACGAGGACACGAAACATGGAGGACACGGGAATACGAGTGTCCGACACAGGGACGACGACCCTCGAATTAGGACACGGAGGACCCGTTATATATATATATGTGTGTGTGTGTGTGTGTTGCAGGGGTACCTGTCCCCACGCGCTGGGTTTGCGTCCCCGTCTCGAGTACCATCCCCAAGTCTCGGAAACCAATTCGGTGACCTCATAGACGTCCCCTGAAGTCCCCATCGAAGTCCTCGAGTACCGAAAACCTTTTGACTAAAAATAGGAAACTTGGGGACCTTAGGGGACCTCGTCCCCCGATTTTGGGGACTTCGAGGAAACTTTTGTTTGTGAAAATTAATTTTTTTTTTTTTTTTAATATATTTTTCCTTTTAGAAGAGGGACGGGGTGGGTATGGGTACCCCTACCCTCTTAACACCTTGCGGGCCTTTCCACTCTCCCAACGCACACTTTGTCTTCAGTTGAAGCCTGCGACGACAAAGAGAGGAGGAGCTACAAAAATATTTTTAAATTTGATTAGAGAGTAATTCTCTCTAATCTTTTGCACATTTTTTCCTTGTAAATTGATGTCAAAGTTCAACCACTAATGAATGATGCCAAACAATGATACAACCATGACCATTGTGTCTCAGCTGCAGCCCAAATAGAACAATCTAAACTTCCAAATGTCATCAATGCACAAAGCATTCCATGAAATATCTTTTAGAATATAATTTGAGAGCAAATGTCTCTTAGTTTTTGCACATTTACTTTTAATCCTTTACTTATAAATTGATATCAAAGTTCAACCACTAATGACTGATGCCAAAAAACGACTTTCAGATGTTCACAATACAGGATATCTCAACACGTCAGGGTATTACATAATACAAACATACACATATTCAATTAAATGACAATGACAAATCAACTTCAACCAAAAGAAACTGTTAAAATGTGAAAGACATGAGCCAGTATGGCAATTTAAATCTAAAAAGCTTAATTCAGAAACAATAATCCTTTTTTACATCCTATATTCAAAACTGGTGACTTTATATTGCAGCATGCTCGAGAGTTGAAGCTCAAACAGGCTACAGTTTGTGTGGTTAAGCTATTCATTGTTCATTGTTCAATGTTTTCTACATTTTGAATTTTAGATGTCGACTTGTTTCCTGTTGGTGTGACATTGTGATTGGACATATATCATGAATGATGAATCATAATTGATATGAATATGCAAACAATAACTTCAATTTCCACTTGGTTTGTGTCTTATGATTATTTGATATCATGTTTATACTTAAGGTTCATATGTAATTTCCACTTTATATCAATGATTTATGAACTTTGAAGCAATGTGCATGTTACTTATTGTAATTGAATACCTGTGAAAATGATTTAATTTTTTATTTCATATATATATATAGTACCCTGACATACTCAAGTCCTTTGTTTCAAAAAGTGGCGTCCCTGTCCTTGTACCCAAGTTTCTTGGCAACTTATATATATATATATATATATATATTAGATCCAAATTTGTGTAGAAACTAGAGCATTTACAAATATTCATTAGAAATTACAATCAATACACATCACAGATTCACAAATCACAATGCATATGTTAGTGATAGACCTAACTAAAACCCCAATTAGCGGAAAGGGATAGGCCTCACTCCACTATTGAAACAAGGGAAAAAGGTTGGCGATTGGCTTCACCCCGTTGTCGCCCGAAACTGGCACGCGAGTGCTGAAGCCCAAAATGCGGGCGTGCCAGCCCGGTGACAACTCTCTCGAGAGGCCAATGTCACCACACCCCTCTCTCCTCGCTTTAGGCTGTCGCTTTCCAGCTCTAGGGAGGTTTCCCTAAGTTAGGATTGCTAAGGCAGGTGCAGCTGAGGGCAAGGTGATCTGAAGAGGTTGCCTTAGAGAAACATGGGTAGCAAAAAAGGAAAGGATTGGACTTGATGGACAGGAAGGGAAGGGAGGATCAGTCCTCAAGGGAAGACCAATGTCAATATCCAAAGGGTGAATGGAGTCAAAAGGGGTCTCGGGGAGGCCTTGCGTTTCACAGAAGGGAGACTAAGCTGGTGCATTCCACAATCAAAGGCAAGGAGAATGTAAGTATAACTGACTACTGTCCATTACTCCTAAGACCTTGAAAAGCATAACACCGACAAACAAGTTGACAACCGCAAATGTTTGCCCAATGGGCTAGGTTATAGCCTTCTATGCTAGGTTTTAATCTACAGTCTATGAAAAACGAAGAACCATGACAGGGATGCCCAAATGAATCAAAGAACCCAACATGATTTTTTCTATTATTCAACTCTGGGGAAAAATCTTCTCGACCAATTTTTCCATCCTTCTGCCAGCAATACGATCGTGGATACCGCCTGCCAACAAACTCTGCCAGCATTTTGAGGATGCACTGGACCTTCACGTCCACTCGGCGGCTATGAATCGGAGCAATAATTTACTGCCAAATAAATGGTGGATTCAAGTTCCACGTCCTGGCTGCCAAATGATACTCAAATATAAAGTGACCGTGCTTGACCAAGATACCATCGATGCGAATCGCTCCAATAACTCACAAAACCATGGAGTTGATTCCACTCAGTTTTGTGTTAATGCATCGACGACCAATAGAAAATCGTGAATTTGTCTTTTGAGATTACCTGCCACGGTTCAAAGCCCGCTCCAAAAATTCACGTGAGGACTCCAGAGCGCTTCCTAATTTCCTGCGTTTTCAACAAAGAGGATGGTCATGGCTCAAAAAACATCACGCTTGCCTGTTGTCGCGTCTGCAGCAAGGGAAAGCTCCTCTTCAATCAACTCTGAACTCTTCAGTTTGTTTGTTACAGAAGCAGCAGAATCAATTCACTGCTCGAGATGGCGAAATACATGGAAATGGTGGTGAGATGAGATGCCCATAAAGTATTCTTGTCCAATCCCTGATGTTCCAGTAGATATTACCAAAATCTTTTCGGAAAGTGAAATGCTGGTGGAGCTAAATTTCTCAACTTTTGTTTCGTAAATTTGTTCTTATGATTAAGAAGAATATTTTTAACATCATCAACATGAAGATCGGGTACAAAATCCAACAACAAAGTCCCTTGATATGCTGATGAGAATAAAAGGCGTGCATCCCATGTAGACAAACGAAGAATTACAGGTCCACTGAAGCCATGGGATTTCCATCACGAAAAAGATGTGCTTTTTCCTTCTTCAAAATTACCTTTGCTGTACCTTACGGCTTGGTGCTAATTTTGGTGGATCCAAGATAACCAGATCCCAAGATTTCTCTTCTGAAATTGCTGCTTTCATAAACCTGGTTGCATCTTCCTTTAAAAAAGAAATTCTGCTAGAGCTGATATTGTTTAGTTTGTCGTTTTCCACTACAAGTTCCAAAGCTGGTAACGAAGAATCAATACCGGTAACATGAACGACACCTCCAAAAGAAGCATTAAGTGAAAAACCTCCACTGTAACAACAGAGATCAAGAACTGTCCTGCCTTTGGATAGTGAGCCCACAAGAAGATGATTGTCACGTTGATCTGCATAGAATCCTATCTTCTGAGCCTCCAATGAAATAATGTAATTAATGCCATTCTCCATAACCTTCACTTTGCTTTTTTACAAGATTTGGCTCAAAATCCTTGAGATCTATAATTAATCCTTCCTCCTTCAAGATTTCAACGGAGGGTCTCCATTTCACATAATCAATTTCAGGGATTTCCTTGATAAAAACTCTAGTACATACCTATACCTTTCGACCCATGCTGTAGAAGATGCAATAACAACATGATCATTGAAGACATCCATTATACCTGGAACATACTAGTTTTTTTTTATATTCTTCAGTATGGTGCTCCCCTTGAGCTAGACTTACTGCTTTATATTCATATGGTATCCCTTTGACATTAAGTACAATCCTAACTCGCCAATAACAGGAATGCAGAAGGGGATCCTAGAGACCTTCTGTGAAAGAGAGAGGACCGATAAATAGGATAAAACTGGTAGCCTGAATTTGAAACTCTGCATCTCCATGCTGAGAAGATTGCTGACTTGGCCCTCTTGTAAATAATGTTTTAACCACTCAAAATGCAGATGCATTTGGAGGGTTAACACACCCACCCACACTATTGGATGCCCACGAGAGGCATAAGAAAGCCAATCAAAATAGGAATATTTCTATTTGATTAGATTACATGGATGGGGGTCACACCCTCTTATTATCTTTTCCCATTACTAAACACTCTTATATTTTAGATTATGCCACTTACAACGATGATGGCACTTAGATTGAATGTTATGGGTAGGATTAGAAATAAAGGGTAACCTCCCCTATGTGAAATGAATCCCCTTGTGACGTTGTTAGTGGAATATGCCCCCACAAGATACTTGTTGGTGTGCTCCTTGACTTGATTTGAGAGGCTAAGAATCAAACAATGTAATTTGTAAATGTACATGGAAGAATATTAAAAATACATCGCAACTAAGATCCAAACAATGTAATATGTAAATGTATATGGAAAAATAATAAAAATACATCACAAACTGCAGATAGAGAAGGATGACAAACATGGGGGGCTATAATTCCATCGATGTAGTGGGTTCTCATAGAGCCATAAAATTTCTCATTAAGTCATCAAAATTTAATTGTTTTATTATATAGATGTTGAAATCATATTTCTCATTAAGTCATGAAAATCAAAATGTATTACATAGATGTCAGAATGCCATTGGCAAATACGAAAAGGGGTAGATCAAGATGGAAAACCTTCTAATGCTCTTCCTGATTTTAGGACACATCTTGACACAGTCTTGGACACGTGTTTTGGATGTTTCCTAAAATAGGAAATGTCCAAAACAAGTGTTCGACATCATGTCACGACGTGTCTGTGTCCAACATGATGACACGGGACATGGTGGCCTATATGGACGTGTCCGGTATCATAGCTTATGACTGTCATCTATGCAAAGTATCCCTTCACATTTAGAATAGTTGATAACATCAACATCGACAAAAAATTGACGAGGGTCCTAAATACAACTTCTTCGCAACGTTAGCGAAAAAATAGGCAAACCACAACAGGAATTAAAAAATACAAAATAAATTCCCTTTTTTCAAATTTTTAAACGTATAAACCAACAACAACATCAAGTAACCATGTTGGCACATAAATAAGAAAAAACACTGATATATATATATATANTAGAAAATGACATCAAATATATAAATGTATCTCATAATCATGAGTCAAAACCATGATGTACCATTTAACATTTGTATAGGATGATTGAGAGGAGAGGAGTCCCAGTAGTTGTATAGTTAGTGGTCCAATAAATGAAAAGGTTCATCCTCTTAACTATGTTCATAAACCCTATGTGTTTCTCAAGGCTTTTGTTGGAAGCTTTTGAGCCATGCCATGAATACAAACACAAAGCAATTGCAATCTAAACCCTAGCTCCATGCGGATGAATGTATACATAATTGCTATTTTTTGGGTGTCTTCCTATTGAATAATAGTATTGTGAAAGGTGAAGGTGGTGGTCACTTAACGTGTGCAAGACAATAATTTAAGTTATGTCTCTACGCTAAAAAAAACTTAAATTGTGCTGAGAACAATGGTTTGGGATAGATGATGATGGTAAAAACCCCCTCTCATTCCCCAACAACTGCAAAGACAAATAAGTTAAGGAAACAAATCAACACTTTAATAGGTTCAAAAATTGCCTATCGATTTTTGTCCCTATTTATTGATTTTTTGCTGATTTTTGCCAATTTTTGCCAAATTTCATGATTTTTGGGGCTGACTTTTCATTTCAAGGTTTGTATTCCGAAAAATCGTGACGTCGTTGATTTTTTGGCGATTTTATCAACTAGAAAAATAATCCTAGGACCTACACTAAGGGGGGATTCCCTAAAGTAACTAAGGTTTGCTTGATTGATTAAGTGATTTGAAAATGCCTTATATTACTATGAAAGATTGTGAATAGGTTTAGATTAGTGAGTCAAATTGTTTGTGTTGCATTTAAGTTGTAGGAACAAGAATTCATGCATAATATGATTAAGCACAAATCCCTAAGATTATTATTACTCAAAATAATTTACTTGCTTAAACCAAAAGATAACATGAAATTGGAACAAGACATAAAATCAAAGAACATGTGAATATCCCATCAAATAGATTTCATCAATCAAGTAAAGCATCCATGTTATTATTGCATATAAAAGTAAGTATGAAGATTATGAAATCAAATTTAACCATGAAGTAATCAACTATAAACCTGGTCTGATTTTATCCTTGATTTGCTTTATCGATCCTTAACGATGTATTTGAATGGACATGAGATTATAAGCAAATCATCAACAAATTAAGTCTTAGATTGTTAAGTAAAGTATTGAAGCGAAATTGACCAGTGTTACACAGGGACTCGCCCCCCAGGGTCGGGGGCGTGCCCCCCTCGCTCCCTGCGCCTCAGGGACTCGGGGGCTCCGGGCGAAACGTTTCCCAGCGTCCCCAAAATTAGGAAACTCTTGAAAACTCATAAGGGGGCACGTCCCCCTGTTCTGCAGTGCGCTCCGGTGAAGGGGGGCTCCCACATGCCCCCTCCTGAAACTGGGGGCCTCCTAGATGGCCCCCACGATTTTCCCAATTTCAGTTTAAAAAAACAAAATTTTAATTTTAATAGTTGTTTAGTCTCTATTTCAGGCTTAGTCTTTACTAATTTACTATTTCACTATTTTAGCATGCAATATCATTGATTCAATTTTTCAATTACAATGACTAAAATTAGAAATATGAATATCAAGATTCAAATGACAAATTTGAAAATTATCATGATGAATTGTAAAACGTATTTGTATTATTAATTTGTTATATTATGATTTACATTACACAAAGATAAACTTTGTATTTACTATTATTATTTACTTTTAGTAATTTACATGGGATGAATCATTGAATTGTTATTGTTGGGATTTAATAAATTATAATATTAATGTTTATTAAGACCTGGACGCCCCCTGCCCCCCTCGAATTTCGCTAAAATTTGGGGGTGGTCTACACACGTCCCCGATGTGCGTTTCCCCGCTCTCGTGTTCCCGTGTCCCGGAAACTTGGGGGAACATTGCGAAATTCATGTAATACGACTCAAGGACATTTGCTAAATCACTGTTATGTATTTGCAGTGAACTTGAACAACAAGAAATAAGCTTTAACCATATGTGAGAAATTTAAAGTTTGGTTACCATAAGTTGGAGGTTAGTAAAATGGATTGCACACATAATCTGAAAACAAATGTAACATAAACCACCTCAAGGCTCTTGTTCTAGAACTGGTGTTGCCAATAGAACAAGAGTCTTCATGTATCATAAATTAAATATACAATACTAGATTGTTGGAAATTAACTTTAAGTGATATTTTGCAGATGTAAAATAAAGTAATTAACAAAATAAAAATGTAGTTTGTTTGTATCTCTGAGCTAGCTGAAAGTGTTTCCATAGAAAATTTTTGTTGTTTCTGAAATGATTTTGTTGTTTCAATGGTATCAGAGCCAAGTTCTGACTTCCGGCTGTTGGCCACACCCCTTATCAGACCTTGTCTCTTCAGTTTTTTTGAGTTCTCTGTTTTTGGTCCTTGACCACAAAGGCCCTTGGCCATCTACACGTTAAATTTTTTTTATTATTATTATATTATAAAACACACAAAAAAAATCTTCATCGCAGTCTCCTCTCAGTCTTCTTCCACGAGCAATGCCCCCAGTCTGCATCCTCTCCTTCCATTCCGCCTGCAGCCTGACCCATCCTGTGCACCTTCTCCCATGCCACGTGCTTCTCATCCGCGCTCACTCCTCGCCATCCTCCTCACCCTCACCACACAAATACGTGCACCCTCCTGAAGTGATTTTGTCCCCAACTGGATGTCCCCATCTGTCTTTGTCAAGTGGGAAGGTAGGTTGAGTTGGATGGAAGCATCTCTGAGCTAGCTGAAAGTGTCTCTATCAAGTGTCTATGGGAAAACCATAGATCTCATCTGTGGAACTGCTGGATGTGATGGAAGATTGCATTGGAAATAATGATCAAGTCACCTCACACATGTTAGGGGGTAACACACTAATGGCACACACCTCCACGCCTGCCCAAAAACTCTCTTGGTGTGACACGTGCCTACATATGTCCTGTCCCTCCAGTTTAGTGCTAAATGATAATGCATGCCACTCATCTGAAAGGAACATTCTCTTCACATCCCGCATGCAAGCCAGGAGAGACTGAAGTGAAACGAAGCTAGTGGAAACTGTATGATTGTCAGGTGCACCAATTTCATTTTATTTGTGAATTGTCTTACCAAGCTAAGCATAGATGTATGATAATATATAAATTTTGTGATTCTCCTAGTTGATTCAACAATATCTTTGATATAAGCTATTTTTCCCATATCCTCTAAAATTCAAATCAATGCAATGCATGGCACAATGAGCCAAAATAATGTTGGATACTTCAGTATAATTAACCTACCAGTAGCCACATAATTAGTAGTGTTATCCATTATACGTTCTGTGGACCTATCTCTTGGATGATGTAATGAATACAATATATATGTAAACATTAAATAAATACTTAATAAACAATACTTAATTAAATAAAATACTTAATAAACAATACTTAATGAAATGTCACATCTTAATGAAAGGACATTACCATTCAACCATGTGACCACTGTAATCGTATCATATCTCTACCATATTCTATCAGTCAATGATTTATACATTATATTTATTACTATCTTATATGAATTTCTGTTTCATCATCCTTAATAAATGAACCTTGTTCATTTCATTTGGTATCAAAGCTTCAAGGTTCATTTATTAAAAAACATCCAATATAGGAAGGTTGAGAAACAAAAATCCTTATTAGCTAGTAATAAATATAATGTATAAATCATTGAATGATAGAGATATGATATGATTACAATGACCTCTGTGATGGTATATATGCACATTGAATGGTCACGTAGTTGAATGGTTATGTCCTTTCATTAGGATGTGACATTTCATTAAGTATTATTATTATTGTTATTATTATTACATATATATTGTATTCATTATAGAGCTTTTAGCTTCACCAGTTGAAAATAATAAATATTTGTCAAACTACAGAACTTTTTTTCCTTTGCATATCCTTCTGGTGGATTTCCTCATAGGAGGACCATTATGATATGTATCTCTGTAACAGGACTCGCAGAGTATGGCTGAGTACTCACCGAGTCAACTTGGTCTTAGCAACCCAAGTTGACAATTCAGTAAAAAATCGCCCTACTTTGGTCAAACTTGGTGAATTGTTGCTGAGTTTTCCAAGTTATTGCCAAATTAGCTCACTTATTGAGAAACTTGCTGAATTTATGCTGCCAAATTAACTCACTAATTGATGGACTTGATGATTTTATCATTTATGTTCCCTGATTTTTTAATAAATTAAGTTATTATATATATTCTTGTGCAAACTTTTACAAAGTTGACTCTCCATTTTGGATTCGCTGAGTTCTTTCCAAGTCCAAGTTGATGACTTTGATGTGTATGCATGTAAATATATATTATTATAGGCAGACATATGCATGTGCGTAAAGATTAGGATGAATCTCTCTCTGTCCCTCCAGCCTCGCCTCTCCTTGCAAGCTCACCTTGTAGGCTTGAAAGGCATGATCCATGCAGAGTCCAGACACACTTGGCATAAACCCTTTGGGTCTGTAGGGGCACATGCCTTACCAATCCACAAAACCCAAGAGCTTGCAAGGCGTGAGCTCTACATGCCCATAAAACACAAGTTTAGGACAACAAACAATCTTAAATGTATACTGACCTACATTAACTTTATGTTGTATCAATTACATTCGGCATAATTTTATACTAGTGTATGAGTGCATTGCAGACAGACATGGCATATGTCCATAAACCCTGCGTGTCTGTAGGGCACAATCCTTAACAACCCCCAATGCCCTAAATAGCTTGCAAGGCACCATAATACAAAGCTTAATAGACCAAATAACCTTAAATGTATAACGACTTACATTTACTATTACATTGTATCGCTTATATTTGGCATAGGTCCAAACTAGTGTATGTGTGTATAAGTATGTTTGTATGCATATTCTGCCTCTGCTACATGGTCTACATGTGCAGGTGTTAATAGATCTTTCTTATCAACATACCAACCTTCACTTTCCATGTGAAGAAATACAGGGCTATTGGTATTGCGAATTTATTCTGTAAATCTGTAATCTCTAGCATATTGATGGGAAATGAATGAGTTATGTGGATTAGATCTCCTCTAGTATTGATGTTGTGTCCTTTGCTTGTGACTATATGACCTAGATATTACACAGATAATTGAGTTCTGTTGTTACTTGCAGAAGATGTCTTTGACATAGTCAAAGCTTTCCTCACTCTGTTTCCTGCTGAATGCCTTAAAAATGCTAGTTCCAAGTCTAAAGTATTGTCATAGTTTGGGAGCAGCAGCAACAGTCAGGTTAACTGTCATTAGGATATGATATCCCACGTTTTCTTATTCTATGATATATTCTTGTTTATGAATTATGTTACCAGAAATGGTATGGAAGGGTACCGGGTTTCTAAGAAATGGTACAGAAACACTGCTTCTTGGTCATTTCTCATTTCTGTGCCCATGGTTGCAGTTGAAGAAAAGAAAAGAGCACCTAAACATTATGACGTGAATGTAATTTAATTTATAAAATTGATACATTACATATGGCAGATTACTTTTGAGTCTTGAATGGATTTGGATTCACTAAATTAGTTTTTATGTGCATAATATGCATAATCCAAGGGGGACTGTTTTTTACTCTGAATTTCGAAACCCTTGGTCCCTGTTTCTCATACTGCCTTTTCTTGTTTTGTTTCCCATTTCTGGTTTGATGGCAACATAGTCTATGGCATAACTGTCCCGAGTCAATAGATATATGATACCTTCAAATACAAAATGGTGAGTTGCCTCTATGCATAATATGTTTGAACTTGCTGTAGTGCCTCGATGCCAAGTGCCAAGAATGTACAGTACAAGTTGAGAGTAGAGTATCGTTGATGCTTTAATTCAGTCTACATTGATGCTTGCCTTGGAGGCTCTGAGTTCGATTTTTATAGAAATTGCTTCTCTATTTCACTAATACAGAATTTTATAATATATCTTATCCTTTGACAGGCTGAAAGTGCCATGGCTGCATTAAATTGCAGTGGTTCAATTTTGGGATCATTGCCAATAAGGTAATCTCTACCAAAGATCGTGAATTAGGTTTTAGATTTTGTACTTTATCATCTGATCTAATTCTATTGAGCTAAACATTGTGTTTGCATCTCTCTTGGATTCAGGGTAAGTCCATCAAAGACACCGGTTAGACCTCGTTCACCCCGTCCTACAATACAGTGAAGCAAGTGCCAAAATCTGATGCTGGAAGGATTGTTGAAGATACCTTCTTAAAGACTGTTCTTCGGGAAGGATTTATTGAAGGATATATTTCTGACGTTAAAGAGGTCTTTTTTGTTGCCAAGTAATACATTTCTGAGTAAAATCAGTTGGAACTTCAAAGGACGGTGGTCTGTCAAGAGAGCATTACCACTTAGATTACCTTTGCATACCAACATGAGGTTAGCATGGCGTTTCTTCTCATTTTCTCTGCATTATGAGCAGATTATTATCTTCCTGCACAGTTCATAGAACTTTTGAGGGTTTCTGATAGCAACACATATCCAGACTGCCCAGTAGATGAAAGATGTAAGGTGTCTTGAGATAGTGATTATTCTTCTTGGCAGAAATGTTTTGATGAAGAATTTTTGTCATTTGAAAGGTCAGGATGGTAACTTTACTTTGAAGATAGGTCATCTCAACTAATAGCATGCTCAGCATGGAACTTTCTCAGAAGGGCTCTACCAAGTGAACACAATAATGGACTTTTATCCACAGAAGCCTTAAGGCTATACTATTCATTCAATAATTATTGACAGCATTATGCATGTTATCTGACGAATGTATCCCATAAACATTTATTGATATCTCATTATTTGATTGTTCAGACTCCTTGTATCTCCTTAATTTTGTCAAGGAAAGCGCTTGCTTGAAATTCTGTCGGCTTTTTTGGCTCCTATCAGACTAGGCTACAATGTGCTGTCTATTTACTCAGCTGACCATTTCGTTCTTGCAGGGATTGTTTTTTTCTGAACCTCTATCTGAATAGGCTTACTGTGTGTCAATTATCAGTATCTTTACTCAAAATGAAATGAATCTTTACTCCAAATCAAATGTAGATCCTATTGTATTTTCTGATTCAAAATTGTGCTTGAAATTGAAAGACAGATTGCCTGGAATATTATTATGATAAGATGATTTATAGTAATGCTAGGCATCCGGGGTGGACTTTATTACGGGGACTTCGTTTCAAGTCAATTGCCCAAGGTAGTAAGTCCTGATTATCCAAGCCTGCAATGTATATTCACTTCCTATTTGAGTTAGTTTGAGTTAGGTTGGAAATTAAGGTGTCTTTGGGTTGTGCAAATTTAGTTTGATTAAAAAAACAAAGGGAATGAGCACTTGAATGGGCCTAATGGTTAAGAACATGCGTTATCTCCTTGGAGGTCACAGGTTCAAAACTGGCGGGGGTAGGGTTGCTCATTGGCCCGTTGTGACAAGGCTCGAAGGGTAGGTGACCCCTGAGATAGAGGCTCACCCCGGTGGGCTTCGGGATGTCTTGGCCCCTGCTAAGTCACAAGTTATTGGTATATCTGACTTGCGGGCTGTTGGATATACTCTTGGGAGGTTGCTGTTCCCATGGTTAAAAAAAAACAAAAAACAGAATAGGGTTGCTCATTGGCCCGTTGTGACAAGGCTCGAAGGGTAGGCGACCCTTGAGATAGAGGCTCACCCCGGTGGGCTTCGGGATGTCTTGGCCCCTGCTAAGTCACAAGTTATTGGTATATCTGACTTGTGGGCTGTTGGATATACTCTTGGGAGGTTGCTGTTCCCATGGTTAGAAAAAACAAAAAACAAAGGGAATGCTAGATAAGCAGCCTGATGTGAAAATGCAAATAGAAAGGTGGAATTGTCAAAACGTGAAAGGGTTGATGCAAACTAAGGACAAACTGATATGAGAGAAGAATCTCAGGTCTGAAATAGCTGGTCTTACTCCTGAACATAAATTAGTAATGAATAAAGGTAAGAAACAAAGGATCTCAGGTCTGAAATAGCTGGTCTTACTCATAAATTTGTAAAGCATAAAGGTAAGAGACATAGATAAAGAGCACAGTAAGTTAGTGCCAGCATAAGGATCTTGTAGAGCCGTTTTAGTTTTTCTTATATTATATTAATAGGGATAGGAGTTTATTTTAAATATTCTGTTTATTGAAATTCTTTATCCGAGTTTTACACATGTTTCGCCTACAATACTATGAACAATTGCTATTTCAATATTCCGATTGCATTTAAACTTTGATAATCTAATATTTCCGTGAAGTACAGCTTATTTCAACATTGTTATCGAAATTATACATTGCCACAAATGTATTAAATTGACTAAACTAGAATTTCTGAATTTAAAATCAAATGTAGGGAATAGTGTCTATTCATATTGTGTGGAGTGGCAGACTTTCTTGACATGAAACATGAGCTGCACTATGACAAAATGCAGGAAGCTTAATTTAACATTATTGCAATTGGACAATGCCCAGAGTGTGATCAATTCACCGAACTAGAATTTCTGAATTCAAAGTCAAATATAGGGAATACTGAACTGATTGATCTGTGGAAGAACTGCACTCTCTAGGTGTGGAAGTGACAACTTCATTTTGTCCTCCATCACCAATTGGAAGGAGATCGTGATCCCCTGAATTTATCTGCACCCACAAAAATGATGATGCTGCACCCTGGTAGTTCTCCAACACCCATGGGAAAAAGGTTTGAGCTCCTTGATCCTTGCCCCGTCCTGCCTCCCTGATACAAATGTGAGCATATAGAAAGTAGTGAAATCTTATTCCTTCAAAATCCGCAATTGCTGAATTCTTCTGATTTGTGTTTGTGTTTATGAGTCAACCAGTGGCTTGAAAACATTTCATTTGTACGTCAGACCTTCCTTCCAGAATATGTCTTTTTGCATCAGATCTTTCTTCAAAATACGTTTGCATCTTTTCGCGTCATACTTTTCTTCAAAATGCGTGTGCATCTTTCCACGTCAGACCTTTCTTACAAATACGTCTGAATCTTTCACGTCAGACCTTTCTTCAAAATACGATGTGTGAAGATAACATTGATTTGCTCAGTTATACTTGTTATTCGCACATCCAGACATTGGGTATTCTATCAACCAGTGTTGTTCATCTTGCACTACGGCTTCGCTCCAAAAGAATATTCACCTACAATCAACGAGCCATTGATACCTCGAAAAATAAAGACTCCGAAGCTTGTCAAACAGTTAGATATTCATCTTCCACAAACTTACTTCACAATGATCATCTCTTGCCTATTTATAACCTTCTTGACTCAAGAGATGTGTCCACTTGTGAAGTCCGTTTACTTCGGATATCATTTCAGTGGATTGTGTCTTCAACAAGTTAATGTTTGCATCGCTGTGCCACTTTTGCAATTCATCTTAGTATTTTAAGATGCACAAACGCTACTAACTTGTGGGACTATTACACACAATTTTCTTAATTCAAAAGTCTCATTCTTGTGGTTATTTGCAATTATTCTTTTATGTACATAAGTATGTGCACAAATGCAACTAATTTAAAACTTGCATGCATATTCACATTTATAAAGACACATACAAAAGCATTAAGGAGCATCAATTCCACATTTTATCATTTCATTTTTTGTCTTTTAGAACTTCTTGGTAATGAGGATGAATTAAGGTTTTGATTTCTTGCAACCTCTTCTTTACACATGAGATTTCCTCTTTCAACTCCTTTTCCTTAGACATGATGTCTTGTTCTATTTGTTCATCTAGAAAAAATTCAGTATTTCAGAACATTCTTCTGTAGCTTTCTTGATTTCCCTTTGCAATTGTAAGAAGGATTGCCCAATCCGATCAACATCTTCTTCATGAGGTTTAAGATTACTTGTTCTATTCTTTTGTTCTTCCTTAATGCCTTCAATTTCCTCTTGCCGAGCTTTGTAGTCTTTGATGATGTTTCTTTTCACTATCCCTGATACAGTAGCCAGGCTGTCTCTCAGTTTTTGTTATGCTTATCAAGCTATTCATATTGTTTTTCCCCAGCTCCTTTAACTTCTCATCCACAACCAATTGTGTCCATAGTTGAATAATATCATCATATGGGGTCATTGCACTCTTATTCGAGGCGTCTGATGCCTTCAACTATGCTATTCAACTTTTCCAACTTTCTTCTTCTTTATGTCTTAACCTCCAAAGGTGTCTCAAGTTGTCTTTCTTTGGCCTTGACTTGTATATCTTGAATATCTTTTTTCAACTTCATGACTTTCCCTTCTGGAGAGTCATTCATATCATGCTGAAGCTCCATAATTGTATTAAATACTTCTTCCACCACTTTTTGTAACTGTAGAGCCTTTTCAACTTCTTGCTTTAAGAGGTCACCTTTAGTGACTCATTCATGTGCTACCACATTAATTCTTGTTCTCTTTGAGTATTTTTCTCATTTACTTTATCTAATCTAAGGCATTCTTCATGCAAAACTTATTTTTCACTTTGACACTTATACCACTCATTTGTAGTGGCTTCATGTCCTTTCTTGATTTACTGTGCAATAGTAGTATGTAGTGCATACTAACTCATTAATGGACATGTATGGAAGATTAAGATCAACATTGCTTACCTTCTTCTGAGCGTCCTGGGGAAGAATTAGAGTTGTGGATGAGATAATTACAAGCTTATGTGATTCTACTTTTCCTGTTGAAATTTCTTGACACGTTTCCGAATGTATTGTTGAGGGTATTTCCTTAGTAGTTTTCTCATCCCTTGCTTGCAAGATTAATTTCTTAATCTCTGCTGAGGTTTCCTCAAATTTAATATGACTTATTCATGCATGCATGCAATTTCTTCAATATCACCCTTCCTTGCCACATTTTCAAGGACTTCGTCAAGCACATTTCTAGTTTCTAGCCCGATCTGTTCTATCTAATCTGTTGTCAATGGACGACTTGACCTTGGTTTACTTTTCTTTTCTTCTTGGATGTTTCTTTTGACTGTCCCGGTTCTCTTCTCTTTGCCAAACCTTCGGTCCAAGTCTACACTTCCATAACAACCATCGCATTGGGGTATGGGTTGGTTGTATTATTCAGATACTTATCTAGTGTTAAACCAAGGAATCCCTCTATGTCGATCAAATCATAGTCTACACAGGAAAATTTTTGCAGTTGTCCATACAATCATTCTTTAGCTATCCATTTGGTACCTTTTTGTGTCAGCCATTTTGGATCTTCAAAATTTGGAAGTTTCACGAACGGAGCATCCATTTTTCTGGAGGGTATGTGTTCACGAATCTCTTCAATGGACTTTGAGGAAGATCCACCAAAATTTTGAAAATATTCATCCATCGTAGCTTTGAATGATTTCTTTGATCTGCACTATTTTTTGGGGGACATAGCTTAAGACTTCAATCTCCTTATCTCAGCATCACGACTATTGCAAGTAGGTTTTTGACTGGAAATTTTGCTCCTTATAACGAACACTTTCCCCCTTTTATTTATAGTTTAAGTAATATGTGCTTTGCGGACTTGCCTAAATTTGGTCCATCTTGGAGAAAGAAAAATCCTCGAGTGTCTAAAAACTTTAATTGAACTGGCCTAGATTCGACTAACAACTTTCCTTTAATAAATGCTCCTTCTACCCATTATTTATTGCCACTAACTTTTACTGGGTCTGCGCTCTAATTCACTTTGTCACAATATACTTTGAGGGCACTTGTCCTATTGCCACCGATTTGTATACTAATGAATTAGTTAGGGGGTGAAGTTTGGATTGACTTGTTGTCCACACTTCTTGTTCATTAGAGGAATTTTGGGGTCTAAAATGGGCCTCCTAAGGAAAATAATAAAATAATAGTTAAAATAATAAAATAATAGTTAAAATAATAAAATAAT
>LPNX010835799.1:919068-952466 GCA_001517045.1 Pseudotsuga menziesii
CAATGCACCTATGGGCAGAAGCGGCAAGAATTGCTATGTATATACAAAATAGAATATCTCACAGTGCTCTTGGGTTCAAAACTCCAGAAGAGATATTCACGGGAAAGAAGCCTGAGGTAAGTCACCTCAAGATATTTGGTTGTCCAGTATATATCCATATACCAAAAGAGAAAAGAACCAAATTAGACCCTTCCGGAAAGAAGGGGATATTTGTTGGATATTGTGAAGTATCCAAAGCATTAAGAATCTACATTCCTGGATTCCACCACATGGAAATTAGTCGAGATGTGACATTTGATGAAGAGGCAGCTCTCAAGAGATCCAGGAAGTGCCAACTTGAAGAAGTGTATGAAGAAGAGACACCACTCAGAAATAAAGAAACTACATGTCTCCCTGAAGATGAAGCTCCTGAAGAACATGACATGGCAGAACCACAAGAACCTCCCATGATGGAGATATCAAGAAAAAGAAAGCCTTCTTGGACAAGAGAAATTTTACGAGAGGCAGAAAGATATGGAGCTCCTGAAGGCTCTACAAGGGAAAGAAAGAAACCTAATACTTTTTCCAACCATATAGCCTTGATGTGTGATCTGGTAGAACAAGAACCTACAAACTATGAAGAAGCGGTACAGAAGAAAGAATGGGTAGAAGCAATGACTGAAGAGTACCAGTCAATAATGAAGAATGATGTATGGGATATAGTTCCCAAACCAGAAGGAAAGAGTATAGTATCCTCCAAATGGATATTCAAAATAAAGCATGCAGCTGATGGAAGTATCGAGAAGTATAAAGCAAGATTTGTGGCCAGAGGTTTCTCTCAGAAAGAGGGAATTGATTATGAAGAGACATTTGCTCCTGTAGCACAATATACTTCGATTAGAACTATCATGGCACTTACATCCATAATGAAGTGGGACTTACACCAGATGGATGTAAAAACAATTTTTCTGAATGGTGTTATCGAAGAAGAAGTTTACATAGAACAACCTCAAGGATTTGAAGTTGAAGACAGACATACTCATGTATGCAAGTTGAAGAAGGCCTTGTATGGTATTAAACAAGCTCCTAGAGCTTGGTATGAGAGGATAGATAGTTTCCTGTCAAGCATGGGCTTTACCAAGAGTAAAGCTGATCCTAACCTTTACCTCAAGGTTGTAGAAGATGAACCTGTCATCCTACTACTATATGTGGATGATTTATTCTTGACAGGAAATGAGAAACAGATTATGAAAAGCAAGAAGAGACTAGCAGAAGAATTTGAGATGAAAGACCTTGGGTTAATGCACTATTTCCTAGGTCTGGAAGTATGGCAAAGTTCAGAAGGAATCTTTCTCAATCAGGGAAAGTATGCAGTAGAGATATTGAAAAGATTCAACATGTTGGAATGCAAATCCTTGTCCACACCCATGGATTCCAACCTGAAGTTGTTAACTGATGACTCATCAGAGTTAGTGGATATGACTCTTTACAGACAGATCATTGGGTCATTGATGTATTTGACAAATACCAGGCTAGACATTTGTTTTGCTGTGAACACCTTAAGTTAATATCTAGTTCAACCTAGACGGGTTCACTTGGTAGCTGCAAAACATGTGATGAGATATTTGAAAGGAACTATAGACTTTGGTCTATATTATGATAATAGCCATGAGTATAGATTGTATGGCTATACAGATGCAGATTGGGCCAGAAGTATCTCAGATAGAAAAAGCACATCAGGTGGATGTTATAGTCTGGGATCTGCTATGATCTCATGGTTTAGCAGAAAGAAATCCAGTGTTGCACTAAGCACAGCCGAAGCAGAATATATAGCAGCTTGCTCTGCTAGTTGTGAAGCCATGTGACTTCGGAAGCTAATGTCAGGATTATTCAACCTAGATTTGGACACTACCGTGATTCTATGTGATAACCAAAGTTGTATAAAGATGACAGAGAACCCTGTGTTTCATGACAGATCAAAGCACATAGAAATCAAATATTTCTACATTCGAGATATGATGCAGAAGGGAGCAATAAAGCTCCAGTATGTGAGTACTGATGAACAAGTTGCTGATGTGTTGACAAAGCCTCTGTCCCGAGTGAAGTTCGAACACTTTCGAGACAAGCTTGGTGTGGTTCGAAAAGATCTTCCCTGAAAGGGGGAGTAGTGATGTTGCAGTGGGATTGTATCATCCCTGGGCACTTGCCCTAAAGTGATCCGGTGACCTCGGTCCTTGAGAACGTGGTGGGATTGTATCATCCCTGGGCACTTGCCCTAAAGTGATCCGGAGACCTCAGTCTTCGAAAATGAAGAGGGATTGTATCATCCCGGGACATCTGTCCATAATAGATCCGGTGACCTCGGTCCTCGAGAATGTGGTAGGATTGCATCATCCTTGGACATCGTCCTAAAGTGATTGGGACTGATTCTCCCGTAATCAATCCGGTGGCTTCGGTCCTCGAGAATGTGGTAGGATTGCATCATCCTTGGACATAGTCCTAAAGTGATAGGGACTGATTCTCCCATAATCAATTCGGTGGCTTCGGTCCTTGAGAATGTGGTAGGATTGCATCATCCTTGGACATAGTCCTAAAGTGATAGGGACTGATTCTCCCGTAATCAATCCGGTAACTTCAATTGTCGAGAATGTGGTGAGATTGTATCATCCCTGGACTTTAAGTCCAAAAGTGATCCAAAGACTTTTTGTCTTTGAGTTGTGGATTGCAGGTTGTTGCTGATGATGATGATGACATACTGATCGAAAGATCAGAGTATGATGATGATGATGATGATGTTTCTGATCGAAAGATCAGAAAGTGATGATGATTATGATCGACAGATCAGAATATGATGATGTTGCTACTAATCGAAAAGTCAAAGTGCTGAAGATGTTGCTGATCGAAAAGTCTAAGTGCTGAAGATGTCGTTGCTAATTGAAAGATCAAAAATGCTGAAGATGTTGTTGATCAAAGACTGAAGATGTTGCTGATGATGAAGACTGAAGATTGAATATGAAGACTACATGATGTTGAAAAGCTTCCAATGATTTATAGATGTGTTACCCTGCTGATGTTGATAATGTCCCCTAATGTTGCTGTAGAATACCCTTCTCATTAAGGGGGAGTGTTGAAATATTGTAACTTCGAAGAATATTCTATATGTATCCTTTTGTGCTCGTCGATGGTCCTACCGGGAGAACCATTTGTATTACATTGTACCCCGATGCTCCTAATCGGAAGAATTAATAAGAGTCATGAGGTAGTACCCTCTAATTGTAAAGGTGGGTCATTAGCACCCCATTGTGGTTACTTGAGCCTACATGTGTAACTCGAACCTACATGATTTAACTCGAGCCTACATGTCAAATGAGTTAACTTAAGTGAACAGATGAATATAAATAGAGGTGTAGTGCTCCTCATTTGACACACACACACTCACTTGAGTAGCGCACTTGTGGAAGAGAGAAGTTGCTGGAGAAGGAGGAGGATCAGGTTTTTGATCTCCTTGTTGGTTTTACCTTTTTACCTTTTTGGGGCATCTATATTGAGGAAGCTTTTGCTGGGTTTTCCTGGGATAAATCTGTGTTGTTCTTGTGATACTGTTTCTTTCAGTGATTCTGTTTATATGCTTTTGTTATGAAAAATGAAATGATATACTGATGTCTTAGCTAAGCATATGAAAAGTCAACACTTAAAAATATGTGTCTTTCATGTTAGAGCTTTCTTCAAAATACAATGTGCGAATATAACAGTGATTTGCTTAGTTATACTTGCTATTCACAAATCCAGACTTCGGGTATTCTATCAACCAGTGCCGCTCATCTTACACTGTAGCTTCGCTCCAAAAGAATATTCATCTGCGATTAATGGGCCATTGATACCTTGAAAAATAAAGATTCTGAAGCTTGTCAAACAGTTAGATCTTCATCTTCCACAAGTTTACTTCACAACAATCATCTCTTGCCTATTTATAACTTCTTGACTCAATAGATGTGTCCACTTGTGAAGTCTATTTACTTCGGATATCATTCTGTTGGATTGTGTCTCCGACAAGTTAATGTTTGCATTGGTATGCCACTTTTGCAATTCATCTTAGTATTTTAAGATGCACAAACGCCACTAACTTGTGGGACTATTGCGCACACAATTTGCTAAATTTATAAGTCTCATACTTATGGTTATCTACAATTATTCTTTTATGTACATAAGTACATGCACAAATGCAAATAATATAAAACTTGCATGTGTATTCACATTTACAAAGACACTCATACATAAACATTCATGAGCATCAATTCCACATTTATCATTTCATTCCATGTATTTGACATCAATGGCAATACATCAACAACACCCGGCTTGGGCCACACCAACCCTCAACATGGCTAGACTTTTTAGTGTCTCCTCTCAACTAGTTCACCCCTAAGGGGAATTTAACTCGGTTCACCGTGCTGAGGAGACCCACACCTTAACCGAATGAGCTAGTGGGAATTGACATATGTTTTGTGAATTTCAACATGGAACAAAAAAAAGAAATTATAGGAAATTATTTGTCTTTCCAATTATATCATTTAATATGTCAAAATTACATTTAATGAAATGGCGTGTTCTTATAAATTTCATGAAAAGTTAATAAGTGGCTTGTGTGCACGTTAAATAATGTAATAATAAATGCATAATTTTTTAGTGCACATTTTTTTTGGATAATTATATTTTTTTATTAATTTTTTAAATTGACCATTGACAATTCTAATTGCATTTCGTAAATGTGTGTGCGCGTAATTTTTTTTATTAGTTACAAAAAAAAACAAAAAAACCCTTTTGAAGAGGACGTGTAGATCTAGGGTGTATATATTTTTTTGAAATTTTTTGGTTATGTACTTTTTACGTTGTTGATTTTTTTTGCATTGATTCGAAGTCGTGGACATGGTTTTTGAAGTGTAAGTTTGAAAAGAATATTAAAAGACATGATATGAACTTATAAACCTGCAAAGTATATGCCTATGGATAAAGGATTCGTTGAAGAATCCATTGGTATGAAGTTCGCCACCTAAGGTGCATCCTAGGTCATGTTAAAGGCCTCATAAATAAGTTAGTAAAATTAAATTTGCAGAAAAGGGGGCTGAAAGCTTGTTTTATAGCCTATGGATAGACGATTTCCTGAAGATTCCAATGGTATTAAGTTCGCCACCTAAGGTGCATCCTAGGTCAGGGTATAGGCCCCGCAAAGAAGCCAACAAAATTAAATTTGCAGAAAAGGGGGTTAAAATCTTGTTTTAAAGCCCTCGTCGAGGTTTTGCGTGCATTTTTTAAATACCTCGATCGAGCTTCTTTTTACTTTCTATAGTCTTCCTTTGGACATTCATTTACCTTTTACTAATGATAATAGCTCAATTGAGCTTTTGTTAAGCCCTCGATCGAGGGATTAACCAAGCACTTAATCGAGGGTTAATAAAACCCTTGATTGAGCTATACTCGATCATACTCTATAACTTGATCAAGGTTTTTTTTCATACTCACACTGTCCGTTTACCAAAAAGTGTTACCCATATTCATGGGAACATCCAACACACCATCGTGTTCTGACAAAATTCTTCTTTTGAATTTGTCAATCATGCCATGCTTTTTATCAGGATTTCTCTATGGATTTATGGAAATAAGCTAAAAATCCGCTTTGGCATAATATTTTAGGCAATTATTCGTTCATTAAGTCATCACGAACATGGGCAGTATTGGGGCAGATCGCTACGCTCAACAAAATGCCACCCCCACTATAGCTGGGAAGTTAACTCAAGCTACTAGGAAAGTTGATCCAACCTCGAATAGATGGTGGTTCCATGATGATGAGTCCATTCACAACATGCCATCGTGTTCCATGATGATGGGTGAAAATTTTCTTCACAACATGGAAGTAATGTAATTTCATGAAATAATTAAATATGAAAGCTCAATAGATAACGATGTTATTGTCTTTTGTGGTCATTGACCTAAGATATATGAAACAATGGTAATGGGATTAGCCTAAATATTCTACATTTTTTTACTGTTTCTAGGTATATTTTATGGTTTGTTTTGTTTTGACTTCCAAATTTTGATTTTACCTCAAAAAACTTTTACCGAATTTTGACAAAAAACCATTGGAAAGTCCAAAGCGTAGATTAAAGAGAATACTCCATGGTATTGTCTACCATGACCAAGTTTACCTTGTTGGAATTGATAAATTTGATTGAAC
This sequence comes from Pseudotsuga menziesii, assembly GCA_001517045.1. Lineage (NCBI taxonomy): Eukaryota > Viridiplantae > Streptophyta > Pinopsida > Pinales > Pinaceae > Pseudotsuga > Pseudotsuga menziesii. The sequence goes on from LPNX010835799.1 coordinate 925,280, forward strand.
TCCTATTTTATTTTCTCAAGACATATTTAAGAGATGAAAGAGCAAGATTTCTTTATATTTATAAAGGCAATATATGTTTATAAGTTCATTAGTGCTATTTTGGGTTTAATAATTTAAAGTAGTGGGTAGGGAGGAGTTTCACATCTTAGGTTAATGTTTACATTTTATAAATTTTATTTGATTTTTTGAATAAGTTTCATTTCCACAAGTTGTTTTGGTACTTTACTTATTGGTACCTAGCTTAATCTTGGATTGTGAACAAGCCTAGATTAATGTAATTACTACAATCATTTCACTAACAATTGACCCCAAAGAAACCCCCTCCCCAGTGTGAATTCTTCCAAAGAAGGATGATATCCAAAATTCCACCAACCTCAAAAGGATAAAGTCATGTAGCCAAAATGTGCAGAGAAAACAACTTGTAGTAGCGATTCAAAATAAGTATGTTTTTCTTAGAAACAACTCTATCAATTGTATTAGGAAGATAAAAGTCAGGGGCCTCCTTGGGCTACTTTTTTTACTAGTCCTCCAATTCACAATGAGAACAAAGAGATATTTGTAGAAGGTGAAATTCCACAAGAACATAACCCTAATCTATATTTATAATATCTTAATCCTTTGATATATTCACCATAGAAAGTGTGAGCTCTTGGGAGAAAATATTGGAGAACCCTTCACCTCCAATAACACTCTTGCACCCTTAAATCAATGGGAGGAAGGATGTCTCACTCCACACCACTTTCATCCAAAGAGGATGAGAGATCACAGTAAAAACCTAGTTCAAAACCTCAAAAAGAAGAATGAGAGGAAGAAATAATGAGAAACAAATGCTATGGATACAAGTGACCATTAATAAAGACTCTATGTTAAGTAAGATATTGAAAACCTCTAAATCACAAAGTTACTCTCATTGAATTGTGAAGGGCTTTAAAGGGAAAATTTTGAAGACACTAATTAGATTGGAAAAGCATGGTATTGTTTTGTTTTTCTTCTCTAAAAAGGTAATTTCAAGTCATGTTGATTGGGATTCTATGAAAGCTATAAGTTGGTTCTGACAAACTGATGGATCACTCTTTATTGACGATTAATGCAAAGAGGTTGATCCTAACAAACTGCCCCTAACAATATTTTGGAGAAAAGGAAATGTTGGACTTAAATGATTGAGTCTTCTCTTTGATTCTTTCTTATAAATAGAATCTTGGGAGGATACTTGAAACTAGCATAAATCAACAAAGAAAAAAGGGAGCTTCTTATTATTCAAGACCCATGGTGGGAAATACTAGAAGACAATGCTTCATAATTGGGGCTTGTTGAAATAAAAAAAAGGAACAACATCTATACTTGGACTAATTATCGAGTTTACCTTGGATTTAATGTTGAAAGGATAGATAGTTGTTTTGTTTAATATTATTTTCTTAATGAAGAGGTTTTTCTTTCCTCTACTATCATCCTTGGTGTTTTTTTATTATCAAACATCAACATCCCTTGATATATCCTCCCCCAAGATTTGGGCCCTATTCCCTTTTGTTACATCCCTATATGGGTAGCAAAGGCTTGATGATTTGGTCCATATCTCCTATTCATTTCCCCTACATAGTTATGGTTATGTTTCATAACTATGGGAGCAAACATTCAGGTGAATTAAAGTACAAAATTGAGGTCTAAATCAATTTGAACATTCTTGATCTGTTGTCAATAGGAGGAATTGGGAATAAAATTGGATATTGTCCAAACCCACATAGATGTGGAAGGATACACTAGAAATCTAATCAAATATGAAAGGGGGGAAAGCCTGAAAATCCCCAAAGGCCAAATTCAAGAAGAAGACACTTAGAGATCACAATATAATACATCTTTGGTTAAATGTTGGAGACAAAAGCATTAAGTATTTCCATAAGAAGAGCAAAAACATAAGGATCATTGACTTTATTTTGAAATTATCATTGCCTAATTGTGGAATTCTCATCATTTGCACTCCCAAACATGGGATGAGTAGTCACCTACAATTCTTTAGAATTTCACTCATTAAATTGTTTCACCATAACATAACATATAACGTTTCCCCAAATAAGACCAAAACATTGCCAACACATCCATAAGTGAAAGTGTAATGAATTTCATGGCAATCAGGTTTCCATGCCCAATGTTAAACATAACTATAAAAACAACATACATAATAGACTATTTAAATTTATCACAACAAATAACATTCGGTTGCAAATTTATACACACAGGTAGAACATATCTTTATCCAAAGATGGTCCAAGCAACTAGTTGCGTATAAAAAAATTTCCACCCAAATGTAGACATACATAAGATATGCCACCCCCAAGTTGGGGTATGAGGCCACTTGAGTGAATAAATCCAAGTTATAAGCTCCCAGTTCACTCAACCCAACCCATTATTTAAACAATTCAACCAATCTAATAATTACATATCACTCTAGGAATCTCATCCAACCATCAAATAAATATGACACTCTTGCACAACCTTACACAACATCAATGAATATCTTTCCCTTGTTTGCTCAATAGTCCCTTAATGATATTCTTCCCTTCCAATGCTCTTCAATGTAGTCCACAAAAGTACGATTTGCTAAATGCTTTCTGAGAATAACTTGGAAGAATACAACTTGGCCTTAAACAACCAATGAGTAGTGATAATTAGTGGGTGAATGATTCATAACTTTCCCAACATTTATGTTCATCTACAACATCTCTATCTCTTATTTAAGGTTCGCAAATTCTTCGTTCACAACACCGAGTTTGGTCATTTTCATATTTGTGGTTAATTAGCAGCAAGGGAATGTGCAACATGAGAGCCGAAAAGATTCTATGTGACAATGGTGAGGATGAGGAATGAATGGATTGATTTCCAATTAGGAGAGAGAATAAATTACTCTTACATTTGCACATAATCATTTTACCAACCCATGCTCCAATATCTATGTGAGGTAGACTTCCTCCCCAACCTTCTACATGCATTTAGTGATTGGCCCTTCTAACTCAATGAAGTGGATGGATTCACGAAGGCACATGATGGAAACTATAAGGGTTCTTTGTTTGACAATTGCCAATAGAGGATTAATTCCGATAGGCCCCTTTTCTTTCCCACTTTGGTGGGATCATAACCTATCTCATGATCTTTGCAACCATTTGAGCCATTATATATTATATTCCAACATTAATATTTACATATCTTTATCTCACCCTATCCAACCCACCACATGATCCATATAAGTATATTTATGACATCTACATCCCTAGCCATTCACTAGTTGAGCCTTGGTCTTGAGATCTACATTAGGAATCCTTACAAACATTCTTACATAATTTATACATAGGTTCATTTATTTAAGATCACATGGCTTGATTCTTGTCATTATAGCCACATATTTACAAATTATACACAAACTGATCCAATACATTTCAAGGATCAAAGCTGGGGTATTACATTCCCCCCCTGGAACATCATCGATCTTTGTGCAACTTGATATTAGGAAAAAAATGGTTATGCCTCCTTTATGGCATCCTTCGGTGCCCATGTACCATCATCAATACCAAAGTGCTTTCATTGTGCCTTTACCTATATGATAACTAGGTTTCAGAGCAATGCTAGCGATTTGTCAAGGATGTGTAGTGGCTCTATTTATTATTCTCTCCCTTGTTCCATTTAGATCAAAACCTAATCAATCTTGCAGTTAGGATCGTGTACATATTTTTTAAGCAAGGAAACATGGAAAACATTGTGAGCTCTTATGTTAGCCAACTATTAAAGTCTATTATGAAACTAACCCTATCTTATCAAGGACTTCAACTGGCCCACAAATTCCGATATTAAAATAACTTTTCCTTAGCTTCACTATGAGAAAAGCATGATCCCCAACATTGAATTGCTTGTTCACTCTATTCTTATCTACATAAATTTTCTATCCATCTCATGCTACTTGGTTCTAACAATTTATTCTTCCATTTTCTTGAACATATCTTACCCAAGTAAAACTTTGTTCATTTGATTATCCGAACTTAGCAAAGCACTACATTTGTTTCCATATAAAGCCTCAAATGGTCTCAATCTTAACAATGCATGATGCCCATTGTTATATGCAAACAACTATATATATATATATATATATCTTCCCACTTGGATGATTTATAAATCACATATATGTGAAAAATTAATCACTAGATTGACTCTTTCAACATGCCTGTATATTTATGGATGGTAGGCAATGCTAAAATTAACCTTAGCACCCAATTCTTCAAAGATGCTTTTCCAAAATTTGGAGGTAAACTTTATATCTCCACTTGAACAATTTCATTGGGTACCCCATGCAACCTAAAATTCTCTTTCATGAATATTTTTGCAACATCAATAATGTTATGAGTATATTTAGCATAATAAATTGATTCACCTTGGCGACTTTATTCACTACAACCATGATAGAATCATCTTGTCTCGTTGTTCTTGGAAATCCAATAATAAAATTCATAGTTACGGCCTCTCATTTCCTTTCCAAAAGTGGCAAAGCTTCCCAGAATTTGGTTCCATGATGGTGCACGGCATTGCCTTTCTAACATTCCATACATTTGATTATGTATTTGACAATATATTTCTTCATCCTACGCCAAAGTATTATTCCTTGCAATGGAAATCACTTTCAAGTAAAGTGGATGACCATAATATGGCATCTTATGCTTGCAAGAATTTGGTTGCATGATGGTGCCCGACGTTGCCTTTCTAACATTCCATACATTTGATTATGTATTCGACAATATATTTCTTCATCCTACACCAAAGTATTATTCCTTGCAATGGAAATCACTTTCAAGTAAAGTGGATGACCATAATATGGCATCTTATGAATTCTATCCATGATAATTCTAATTCTATTGAGATAAGGCTATACATGCTATTTTTGTAAATAAGCTTATTGTAATTCAATTGATAGATTTCATATATTTTCTCTAATTCTAGTCCATATTTCACTTAAAAAAATAGTGTTTATCTTCAACAAGTGAGTCCATAATGCATTTCATCAAATGTGGTTTGCAAATGCTAATAGATACCACATGTTTTTTTTTCATTGTGTGTATTTGCAACTTTGCTTCCTTACCATTTTATGTCTTTGATCTCAAAATAAAATTCGTAGAGAAATTCCAATGATCTTTTTTGGATAGAATTTAAGTTTGGCTCGTCAAATAAATGCTTCACATTGTTATGATTTGTTATTCCTATTGTTTTGTTTGTTATTCAGTATCATTTTCAATTCTCCTCTAAGGTAGAAAATTTATAAAAATAATCAAAGATGAAAATAAACACCACAATAAAGAAGGAAAATTGTTAAACGTTTTATGTTTTATAAATCCTTCCTCTTACGTACTCCCAAATTAGAACCTTTTGTGAGACTTTAAAATGAATTCAAGGACCATTCAAGCTATAAACTTAGGAATCAATCCTACTGAGCCTCTTGCTTAGTAGCTGCTGCTAAATTTATTTATTTTCCAAGGAAATTCTCACGGGGAAATCCAAGGGATGTTTCCACACATTCATGGAAGACATATTTAGTAAACCTACTATATACTAATGTGTCTAACCTAACAATATTTAAACCAGGCATTTTCCATTATAGAACAAGCCAAATTCCCAACAACATTGCTAAAAACTAGTAGAGCTAACCCCTTAGGATCTTGATTTATATGTTTTTAAGCATCAATATATATGTTGAAAGTACCAAGGAAAAACTATTTTAATTTATTGATCGTGATTGTTGTCCTAGTTATTACTTTTTTTTTCCAAATTGTTGTCTATTGTCCCTAACTAACAACTACTAGTTGATTTTCAACTTTTATGATTGTTTCAATAATTTTATTTTTTAATTTTTTTATGACTATACCTAGCATGATTCATCCTAATATAGTTCTTTATACATATAATTGGGATAGTGATCCAAAATAAACTCTTCTAACCTTGTTTTACTCATAGTTGTCACCAAAATCTAGAGTTACCAAGAGGCAATTTATACTTGTTGACAACATTTTTTATGTCAAAATTCACCCAATTTAGCAAGTGGATTAGGGATTTCTTCAAGTGGATTAGGGATTACTAGCTATTTTTTTCAAGCAAACTATCCTATATCCTTTCTTGTTTACATCCATCCTTAAAAATATATAATATCAAGAGTAGGTAAAATATTTTTGGGAGGTCATATCCCAAGACATCGACATTTGAGAGAAAATAGAACTATTGGATAGATTTATAGATATTCACCCTCATAGAGATAGGAATGAATTTACATGGTATATATTCACTCCACTCAAGTATTCCCAAAGAATTAGGGGTGAATAACCAAAGCATGAAACTTTAACCATAATCTATGTAGAAAGAACGACTTTTCGACATATTCAGAACCATATTGTCCTTTCCATATTAGATTTCGGTGCTTCTATGTATAGTCGATTTTAAATTAGACCATCACCCACTTATCACACTAGAATGACCTCAATGAACACTAAAATAGGTGGTACTTATCAAAGTTTCTCCTCCTAGCCTAACAATGGCATGTATAGCCAATATGTGCTAGCGCAATCTACTACCAACCCTTGGAAAATAACGCAAGTATTAATATTTCATTTTGAGGAAAATGTTGATGCTACTCTATGGAATGTGCCATCTCCTTTGAATCTTGTACTTGCTACCATTCCTTTTCCAAAATTCAAAGAGAATTTTTGAAGATTCTCAATTGAAGGTGTTATAACTGTTAATGAATGTTTGAGTTCTTTCTTGAATGATTGCAATAATATAGGGACTACTGAAAATGACTTGTGGTTGTGCTTGTTTGGTAATTACTTAGAAACTCATATAGGCACCTAAAATTTTCTATGCTTGGATCAAACTTACTTATTGACTCAAGTCCACCTTTGGGTAAGTTTAAATCCCAATTGACTTGGTGAAGAGTTATAACAACCTGCTTTATAAACTAGGTGATATTCTTAGAGTCTTAAATATATGCTTTTATCGAGTTATACAATATTATTCCATAAGTTATGAGGCCCACAAACTTGTTCAAAATGTTGTTGTGATTGATGCCAAAGGAAAAGAAGTATTGTTTTCATTGATGTCAAATATTTGTTGATACTACATATGTCCAAGATGAATATGAAAGATGACCCTAATAAGAAGCCTCAATAAAGATATTGGTGTGCCCCTGCAGGTAATGATGATTCCCAAGTGAAGATATTGATGTTATCCCACTTCAAATACATGTAATGATGATTATCAAGTAAAGATATTGATGCTATCCCACTTCAAATACAAGTAACAATGATTACCAAGTGAAGATATTGATGTACATTGTAATGCCTTGTTTTGACTTTACCATCTGGACTACCATTACAAGTTTGTATTATTTTATTATTGTGGAACCTCGTCAATATACTGACACGATGGACCTATGGACTTACTATTTTGCAGAAGATACGTGTGTGTGTGTGTGATGTTAATACTATGAACGATGGTCATATTTGAATTATGTCTCTGGCATGAAAATTTAAAAGATGATGGGTACGCTATACCAATTTAAAGTTATATGTTGAATAAATGAATATGATACCAAGTGTATGATATATATAAAAAGGAGCGCATTATTGTTTATTAGTAATTAAATATGCATACATGCCAATGATTGCATGATATTGCACGATCTTGTGTTGGGAGACTAACCCACAGGTTTAAAAGAGCTAAGTGATAGTTGAATCCTACAAAGTGGAAGTACATAAGTGACATGTATTCCAAAAGGTAAATGGTATGCAAGTGAAGCATTATTGTTTTGTATAGTATTGGTTTATTATCATGAGGTGTGGGCTGGTATAGGGTTCCAAGAAACTCAACTACCCAAATTGCTTATTTGATGACAAAATTTGAGTACAATAGTCGCAACGCAGTCACTTTGATGTAGACATAGTCCCTTGTTCATTAGGGGGGTTGGAGGAATTAGCCATTGTTTATACCTCGAAACCCAAAGTCATGGGAGGGATGTGATACAGTGCACTCCCCAAGGTGTGTGATGATGACTAGTTGGTTCATGTTGGGGAAGATTAGTCGATGTATTCGACACTTTTGCTTACAGGTTATAACTGGAGTTAGGTCATGTAGTTGACTCTCCAAGGTAGTCCAATAGAGGAATCATAGGATGTGGAAGTTAGTTGTGAATTAGACAGACTGAAGTAGGTACATGGGAGTGCCATTGAAGTTAGGGGGAACAAATTAGTGAATTATGTGTATGTTGAAAACCTTTGATTGATTCTTGTATGGTAACTAAGTACATTGTGTGCTTTCATAAGTTATTATGATCGACGTTGGTAAATTGTTAACATTGCAAATGTGTATGTAAGTATGCATCAATATATAATAACTTGCATGATTATGTGTTATGTGAGTTTAAGTATTGCTAGTGTACCTACATGAAGTATGTAAGCAATACCTACGCTTACATAAATCATCTATATTTGCTTGTATGAGTTACTATTAGACTATCTTGACTAGGCATTGGTGCATTGTGATTTTTACCAACTACATTATAATTAATAATTGCTCATTTTGATTATGAATTGATACATTTATGTAGGGTTATTTAATAAATGGATAAGTAATTATGCTAGGGGGTTTGATGGAAATTGAGCAAAATAAACATTAATTATGTTACTTAGTGTTAATAAGACTAATATTAACTTGTTGATAAGTGTTAAATAAGTATTAAAGATATCAATTAAGTTTAAATGTAACTAAGAGTTGAATGTTGACTATGGTAATAGTTTCACGAATAATCATTATGATTAATGAGAATGTGGTAATAAATCAATATTAATTAGGATTTATTATAATTAAAAAGAATTAATTAGAATTAATTAGAATGTGGTGATAAATAAGTATTAAGAACGATCAAATTATAATTAAGGTTCAATTGTTGAATGTGGTAAATAGCTCCATGAAAAATCATTAAAGTCAAAAGAGTATTAATTAGTAATAATAAACATTAATTGAGCCTTAATTATAAGATAAGGTTGTATATGGTATATGGTAATAGTAAATAAATGGCATTTTATTATTTTTATTATTATCATTTTGAAAAGAAAATAACGCCGAGTTAGAATATTGAATAAATATATTGTTGAAAAAATTTAAGTTATGCCAAAAGAGTTGTCGGTTGAGTGTGAAAAGAGTGGTGATTATTTAAATAAATAAATACTAAACAAATATTATTTTTATGGTTATCTTGAATGAATATGGCTCTATATTGAGTGTGGATTAGATTGAAAACTAAATGAACCCTGGCATAGTAGATAAGTAAGGTGATTGTGACATTAATAAAGTGGATACGGTAGTAAATGATTAAGAGGAAGTCGGTAGAAAAAAAAGGATATATGAAAGGGATGAACATGATTTGAGGGGGGGGATCTTGGAAAAAAAATAGAGGAGGTATGTTTTTCATTGTTATGGAAATTACTTTGAACTGGTTGTACTCGAGTTTTGGGCATGACGGTCCAATAAATAGAGTTTCTTGGAGCTAGGGAGCCGACAAGGATGTTCCTAGCTGGTAGGGTGGAAAATTTGTTTAGGTAGTTGGGTTTGGAAGTTGCTGGAGCTGCAAAGACAAAACTCCAAGGAAAAAGATGCAAGGATAACTATTAATCGACATGTATTTTCCTAAGTATCAATGCTTATTACATGTTCATTATATATTTTTTATGAAATTGTATGATTTAGTAGGAAGTTTGAAAACCAAAATAGGAAGTTAGATATTATTAATAATTTAGGGACCATCATGGGTTCCTACATACACCTCACTTTCCCACTTGTGGAGGAAAGAAAAACAAATGAATATGAATATTGTGTCATTGATGCCCAGTTTGAATGCTCTGTATTTGAAGACACTTTTAGTCTATATACCTATCTCAAATTGGATTATATGTTACATAGTTGGAAATATTATTACAAAACATTTCCAATAGTATATGAAACTCTCTCAAACTCCATAGGAATGAGGAGATATGAAATTATTTGTAAAGTCAACACACCTAGAATTTTGGTCGGCCGTACCAGGATATTGAACAATGTTATGCCAACATAAAAATTGATTTAAGAAGACGAATTCCTCATTTGTTCACTTACTCATCCAATACATGGAGATACCACAAGAGAGGCTCACTAGTGTAAAGTGTTGCAGCATTTGAAGATGAGGATGATAAAAGATTGAACATCATTCCAAAGGAGGATATTTTCGGGTTATCTTGGCATTTTCGCTATAACATTTTTTGGGGATGTTTCAGACCATTACACTTAGAGGAAATAGATAGGAGATCTTGAAAAAACTGTGGTATGGGTTTCATATGTTGTTTCTCTATATATTTAGAGATATGAAGTAGGGAATTTAGGGTTTCTAAATGGTCCTAAAATTAGCCTCAAACATGTCAGTGTGGAATTTTCACTATAACATTTGTTATAGGAAGCTTCAGAGAGTGCCCCTTAGAGGATAGGAATTAGATGCCTTTATAAACCTATGGTATGAGTTTCATATGTTGGTTCACCATTAGAGGAATTTTGGATGAAAAATGGGCCTTTCAACCCTAATTCAAATTCCATGTCATTATGTATTAGCCAATCAAATTGCATTAAAATTCAAAAACTGTTTGTTTTAAACAATTTTTAATTATATAATTTGGGGATATGTGGATTTTTTTAATAATATAGTTTGTCTACCCACTACCCAAGCTACCTAAAATTATCTTGGATATTGACAATGAAATTAATATGCTAATCGATTTTAGGCAAAACAAAACCCATATATAAGATATAATAGTAACTAATATCATAACTAATATACCCATCCCTTTTTAGGTAATACATGACCAATAATTAATATATAAGAGTAATTAATATTACAACTAATATATAATAATATTATATTATAATTAATATTTTATTATAATCGTCAAAAGTTGGGTCCAATAACTTTTAACTAATAACATAACTAATATATATTATATAATAGTGACTAATATCATAACTAATATACCCATCCACATTTTAAGTAATACATGACCAATATATAATATATTGTAAGAGGAAAAGTCTTACATGTTGGATACTGTATTTATATATATAGTTGGCGATGTTTATAATAGTACACAAGAGGTGTATAAATACACCAATATGTGATAAGTCGTGATGTTTGTTAAGTGATTGTGACTTATCATATTTAAATTAATAATATATTAACATTAATTAACCTATAACTTCAAATTTATAATTTAATATGTATAGTATTTGTAATAACCCATTTGGTTTATTATAAGTCATTCATCATTTGAAAATATTTGACCACGAATCTTAGATTTTGCATAATCAACGACTCCATCAAAGAGGCTTCCAAACTTGATGGAAGATAATCCTTTTTTAGTGATTTGTGCCAAACAATAGTACCACAATTTAGTAGTTCTTGAAATAGTCGGTCACATGTCCATTCAAATCTCTTTATGCATATGATCATGTATATAAAAACATAATGTTTATAGGGGGTGTTACAATGAGTTTACAATCTGATGTCTTCCTAAAAAACTTGCATCGCCACAAAATTTTCTTCGAGAAACTCACAAGTGATATTGATGTTGATCTCTGATATTTTTGCATGTGCTGGTATGTCACCATTCTTCAACTGACCTTTGGATTCCTTGGTAAAGACAGATGGATCTTCAAACATTGTTAACTTTTTGATCTTCTCCATTTGTTTCTTGGAATACTTTAGTTTTAGTGATTCATAATCACATTGAATTGCGACTACTTGCAAAGCATCTATATCTTCACGAGTTAGAGAATCTTCAGGGTTTTTATTTTTTCATCATTGTGATTTTGAACACTTCCACTTCCTTTATTTCCATGATGATACTTTTCTACCTTTTTTTCTTTTTCACAATTGTTATTGGTGTCATCATTATAATGTTGGATATATTTGTCCTCTTTACAATCGTTATTGACATCATGCTCCTTCATGTCTAGCACATCTATCTCTTTGTTTATGTTATTGTTATTCTCTACTAATACTTCTTCGCTTCATTAATGTGTTGAACTATAATTTGATTTCGTTATTATTATTTGCAACTACCTCTTTTGTATATTCATTTTTGTAGTCCACATTCTGATATTCATCCATGTCCTTTTTATCTTTCTTTTTCTCAATGATTGCTATCCTCTTCTTGATTATGTCCTTGGTTTTGGTTTGGATCCTTGGAATAGCTTCCGATTTGTCCTTGTTTAGGAGTTTTGCCAGCCATTTTAACAATTTTGTAGTTGTGTAGACTGAACCATTCATGCGATTATTTTACGTTCCTTGAAGGAAAATACAACAAATTTCTAGCATATGGCTAGGTATTGCTTTTTTCATCTTGTATTTTGAACGGTGGTTCATTTCTTGCATATGTGTATGTTTACGTCTAGGCATTGCTTTTTGCGTCTTGTATTTCAAATGAAAGTTCTGATCCTTTGTTGCATCTGATGCCCCAGACCTTCTGTGAAGGGGAATGTAAGGTGTCAAAATATATGATGTTCGCACTTTCTCCATCATAGGTGTTGTAGTAGTTGCCTTCTTTCCCTCGCTTGATACTTTGAAGGTCATAACTGTTTCTTCAACGTTTTCTCTCATTATTGGCTCAGATTGAGCAATAAATTCTTTAGGGTATGATCTTGATACAAGATCATCCTTGATTCCAACTTCGTCAATTGTTTCTTCTTGGTTGGTTTCTTTTTTATTTTCATTTTCATTTTCTTTTTCACATTTTTGTTTCAAATGATTTTTTATCATTTCCTTCAAAATTATAAATTCTTCTTCATATTTTCTCACATTTTGTTTTTTTTCTCCACTCCTTTGAAAAGTTAATCCACGAATGATGACATTTCCATCTCTGAAGATTTGAGAACTTTGAAAATATTTAAAAAAAATAAAAAAGAAACTAATTATTATTAAAGATTAATAATAATATTATTATACATATATATATTTTATATTTTTTTTCATTTACTTTTGGATCCTTTTGTAAATCATTTTCTTATTTATATTACTTCCACCTAATATGTTTTAGATTTCTCTTCTTATATTACTTCCACATAATATGCTTTTAAATTTCTCTTATTATATTACTTCCACTTAATTTAGTGTTTTCCCAATCATTATGACTCTACACAAAATGGTTGTTCTTGAATTTACCAATTTATTTCACCCAAATAAAACCAAGTGTTGGTTTTCTTTAAAACCACATGTTGTTTTTATGCTTATTTTCTTCTCTTGTCTTTTTCTTCTTTTTTTTAACTTTCCTTTTATTCTCTTTTTTTTTAGCTTTTACTATAATAATAAATGGAGAATGAAGAGTGATAATGATTGTCTCAGAAAGAAATGAGAGTGCATGAGAGCCTTAAGCTATGATATCAGTTGTAAGAGGAAAAGTATTACATGTTGGATGCTGTATTTTTATTTATAATTGATGGTGTTTAAAATAATACACATGAGGTGTATAAATACACAAATATGTGATAAGTTGTGATATTTGTTAAATGATCCCGACTTATCATATTTAAATTAATTAACCTAAAATTTCTAATTTATAAAGTAATATGTATAGCATTCATAATAATCGATTTGGTTTATTACATATATAGCGATAGTAATTAATATTATAAACAATATATAATAATATTATATTGTAATTAATATTTTAGTTGGGTCCAATAACTTTTAACTATTATCATAACTAATATATCCATCCATTTAGGTAATACGTGACCAATTTATAATATATTAACTAATATATAATAATATTATGTTATAATTAATATTTCACAATATCCGTCAAAAGTTGGGTCAATAACTAAAAACTAATATAATAACTAATACATAATATATAATTAACATATAATAAGTGACTAATATACCCATCCATACTTTAGGTAATGCATGACCCATATACAATATATAATAATAATAGTAATTAATATTAAAACTAATATATAATTGTATTATAATAATATTATACACCGTGTAAAGTTGGGTAAAGTTGGGTCTAATAAGTTTTAAGATGCAACGCCTGCACGGGTGTGGCTCATTGGTGGTTCCGTTGTTATGAAGTCACTTGTTGTAAATTGGAGGTCTCGAGATCAATCCCACCTGGGTTTACCTGTGTCCCATGTCTTGCGGCGGGTGTGGGGCACCTAGGGTTATAGTGGTAGCAGGAATGGATCNCATGTCACGCGAGTACCAACCCGACCCTTGTTGTTGATTCCCCTAGTCAAAAAAAAAAGTTTTAAGATGGAACTACATATTTGATTTTCTTTCCTTATTTTGGGTGAAATTGTTACATCGAACCTTGTCCTCAGAAATTGATTTTAAATTAAAATATATCTAATGGAGCTTTGATAAAAGTGAAATAATTCTGGGTAGTGTTATCACGAATCTTATAGTTTCCTCAGTAGAGTAATCCTGTATAGGATGGTAGAGGGGATGAGCAACTAAAGCCGTGAACTACAAAAACCCTAACCCCCAAAAGATGGATGGTTGTCGTGTCGGTTAATACTTCATTCACTTTATGCCATTGGAGAATCCCAAGTGACAATGGGAGAGACCCGGACCTATCCTGAAAGGACAGACCTAAAGCAAATCACTAGATCAAACTCCTGACCGAGAATACATAAGGTGAGTGCTTGAAACCCTAGATTCAGGGGATAAGCCACAAATTAAGAAATACTTGAGTAGGGGTGGTTAAATATGTTGGAAATGTTACTAAATAAGATAACAAAATGACTTATGGATATTAGGGTCAAATCTAGATTGGCGTGCTGGTTCAAATGATCAAACCCAGGACTTGGGGGAATATAAGCAGATAAATGAGTAATTCCTAGGACGAGGTTGATATGAAGAATTAAAGCTTCCCACACACTTACTTGGATGGGGGATTCAACAATAAGAGACAATCCAAATTAAATTGAAGAACAGACACAAATAAGCTAGCTGCTAGACTAAGAGGGGCACTGCCTCACTAAGGGATTAGTGCTTGGAGATGGGTAAATGGAGCCCAATGCTGACACCTAGGAGGAAGAGGGGATTCTTTAGGATGGTATTCAAAACCAAGATCATTGAATTTGCATATTCCCAGTGCAAATCGATCTGATGATTTTTCCTACTTCTAACAAGGGTTTTTCAGTAGAAATTGGTGATGGGCAAAGCATGAGAAAATCAAAGGACAAAGAAATTACCTGTGAAAAATACTTGAATCATGTTGATGAATTCCTAGATGATGAAGAATACTTTCCTTTCGATCAAATGAGAGTTCCAAGCAAGATCTTGATGAATTATTGCTTCTGTCAGTGCCCCTTGCGCCCCCTTCAACTTGTCAAACCAAAGAAATTCAATCAGTAAGACAAACAAATGAGATTCATAGCGTAAAGAAATTATAGGAAATGAGAAATCATGAATATGTAATCACTCCTTGATATCCAAAACCTGATTTCCAGCACAGAGTGAGTCTCCCCACCAATGCGCCTTCCTCAAGTGCGCCTCCTTCAACTTGCGAATGGATGGGTGCAAGGAAGAGATACAAAATATATGATGAATAAATCTCATTGTAGAAGAATAACAATACCAAACATCATCTCATTCATTCATCAAACAAGGAAAAAGTGTGTAGTCCCAAAAAAATCTCTTTATTCAATATTCCAGTGTCGAAGGTCACGGTTTACAATGGGGGGATCACCTCATCTAAATAAATTAAGAGTGTGTCTATATTATACCTAAATATCATCCAGTGGTTGAGATTAAGACATCATTGATGGTGGAGATCACAAATAATTAGATCAACACATGGATCAAGTTGACCACTTCAAAGGGGGCACACTTTTGCTCAAGGATGCCTTCCTAAGGTGGAAAATATGATATAACATAAGATATAACATGATAATACATGAAATGGGGTAACTAGGGGATTAATTCACCCTAGGACCCATTACAACCTCATAATATAAGATATGACGATACAATACATCATCTAGCCAAGTTGAGGGGCGCTCCTTGGAGGATGTCCTCACTGACTAAGCCAACAATAAAATAATGTAGATCAAATACTAACTGAAAACTGCTGAAGAAATGTCTAGGGAGACAAAGTACATCATATGAGAGGTTTCCCTTCCATTTCCTTGAACCAACAGGCCAAATCAATTTTTTCAGTGAATTTTCTAGTTCATTTATGGTGGTACATCCTCGAAAACTGAATAAAATCATCATAACTCTGTCCAGGCTGAGAAATGGGGAAAACTGACTATATTTGATGATATGGAGACATAGGAGAATGGTATAAGTGACTACTCATACCGCCTGGAACACTGTAATTCTCTAGGAGAACCAAAATCACTGCCATCTATAATAAAATTTGATCATTTGGCTAATAATAAAGTGATAATAATCGTCGATCATGAGATCCAGGGCCAATCTCTAAAAACTGAGACCGCAGTATTGGTCCAGGGAATGTCTGGAACAAATATAAGAAATGTTGTTTTTTGAGTCACTTCCTTGGGAACCGTGTTTGACTTGGTCAACTAGGTTGACCAGGTTAAAGTACCCAAACTGGAGGTGAGATACTGTACCAATATGATCCTGCATGCATCCAAGGTAAGAAATAATCCAATGGTGCATATGAAAACCTGACTTATATCATGTTATTCATAATCATGGTGACACAATAATAATAATAAGTAAGATATACCTATGCCTTTGAAAGATCTTTAGAACCTTCTGGAAGTCTCTTCTGCATACCATCCTTACAAAGTTTAAACAATGTGCTAATGCTAGGTGAGGGTGGAAAACAAGGCTAAGGCAAAGGGAGATGACTTATAATTGACTTTGACCATATCATTTCTCAGAATGATGACAATTACACATGACCAAAGTCACATGTACATGACGGATGAACAATAGGGGATGATGGTGTCTCACAAATGGATGAGATAATCTGAAAAGAGCCCCTTAAACTCTAACAACATGTATACAATTCACATCCAAGATAAGAAACAAGATGAGGATCTTTACTAGGTCCCTTATGTTGAGTACACAAGAACTTTAATGAAGAGATCATAGGGGACACTATGAATTAGCGGTCCCTTTCCCCATCTCACATCAAAACCCGCAGGCTCTATGAGGAATTAATCATTACATTTCAAAAGTGTCCATCAGTATTTAGATTTAGCATTTATTTATCCACTACTTTTTAGGCCTTTCACAATTTCACTTTATAGCCCTTTTTGAGTTGTATATAAAGATACAATTTGCATTTATTTGAGGGATTTGCATTTCAACAGATAGAATTTATAGCACATAATGCATGTAATGGTGGCAGACACATTGCTTCAGGTTTTAGCTGACACTCTTCCGGATAACTCAAATGCAAGACACAGAAGACATGGGATCCATCATGCATAATGGTCAAAGTGGGGAAAGTGATCTTCAATCTCATAAGTCTTGATCAAACTAAAGTCATGGGATGAGGATCAATCATGGATGGACGAGGACAAATGACACATGGAACCAACATAGAACTAAGGTTTAACATTTGTATAAAGCATGGCATGAGCAACAGTATTCAATATCAAGTCCTTTGACCAGTCTTATAACAAGTTCAAGCGTTACTATATATATAAGCATAGGATGCCATGATCATCCTAACAAGACAAGCCTAGGTATTTATTATACACCACAGAGAAAAAAAAACCAAGGAAACATATACTTGTCTCCATCTGATAAGGCCCCTCTGTAACCGTGTGTATTATATCTGCTCTGCTACCCTGCTCAAATGAACTAGGTCACCACTGAAAGCATCTCAATGGACTAATGAATCTTAGTCCTAGCAAGGAAACTATGCTAAACAAGGCTTTGGAATGGATGAGGCTATAATGATCCATGCTAAAACCCCATGTGAAAAATAGCTCAGAATAGATAAAGATATAGATCTGTATGTTGCATCATGGTAGCCCAACTCCAAATGTATACGTGATAACATGTAGCTTCCTTAAAAGCGAAATAGTAGTTTTTTTTTCATCAGGATGCATATTTTTCATCTAGATTTACTCTAATGTATATTTTTGGATATGACTTCAGGAAGTTAGAGTTTCTGAATGATCCTGAAATCAACTTTAAACATGTGAGTTTGACAATTTTGCTATTACGTTTGTTATAGGAAGCTTCAGATAGTCCCCCCAGGAGGATAAATTAGAGAGCTTGAAGAACATGTGGTACAAGTTTGAGATGTTGGTTCACTATACTTTTAGAGACATGATCTCTGGAAGTTGGGGTTACTAAATGATCTTGCAATCAACATTAAGCATGCTAGTTTTGTAATTTCTCTATAACTTTTGTGATAAGACGTTTCAAACAATGAACCTTGAAGGAGATGGAATAGAGATATTGAAGTAACTAAGGTACAAGTGTCAGATACTAGTTCTCTATATTTTCAGAGATCTTCCCTTTGGAAGTAAGAGTTTCTATATAGTATGAAGTAGGTCAGAGGAAGTTAATGAAGCATATCAAAGGTAGATTACGAGGCCAAATAGAGGAATGTTATGAAGCAGATAGAGACGAATTATGAATAATATCATAGGTAGATTATGAATTAGATCAAAAGAATATTATAAAGTAGATTTAGAGGAAGATTTTGAAGCAAATCAGAGGAACTTTATGAAGCAGATCAAAGACATATTATGGATATGATCCGAGGTTGATTGTGTAACATATTGAAATTGATTATGAAGTTATATTTGAGGTGATTATGTAGTATTGTACATGATTCTTCAATATGTTGGTGCCTACATATTACTAAGTTGGTGTTCAGTTGAGGAGATTGGTGTCTCCAATAGGTTAGTGCCGACGTATTACTGAGTTGGTGTTATGTTGAGGAGATTGGTGTCTCTAGTAGCTTGGTGCCTACATATGGTTGATTTGAAATTCATTTGATGAGATTGGTGTATCCAATAGGTTGGTTCCTACAAACATTGTAACAATAGGTTGGTGTCTACATGAATTTATGAAGATAAGATTTTATGGTTTTCTCCCGAAAGGGTTTCCACTTTAAATTTTGAGTATTTTGATTTGCGTTTATGCATATCTACTCTTTTTAAGTTATTGAATAAATTATGAATGAGTAAATATATAAAAATTATCTTGTACTAATTCACCCCCTCCCCTCTTACTATAACCATAAGTCCAATAATTGGTACCTAAGTAGGTTCCTTCATAAAAACTTAACCATTGGAAGGAATATCTCGAGTAGATATGGCTTGTGAGGAATTTGGTTACAACATGGACATAACCCCTTTGTTCAATGGAACAAATGATCTAATCTATAACATAAGAATGAAGGCATGCTTGGAAAACCTTGGGTTCGACATTTGGGGTAGAGTTGAGAATGGTTACAATGCTTAAAAAATACCACTAAAAAATACAAGTAATAAGGAGTTAAAAAATAACAATACAATGTCAATGAATGCCATCATGGATGGACTATTGGATATTGAGAAGAAAAAAGTGGGATAGTGTGCATTATCCAAAGAAATTTTGGACAAGCTACAAAATGATTACTCTAAAGAATACCTCCTCACATATATGGAAGCAAAGCATGTCGATCATGAATATGAAGATAATGAGAAGGTAGAGCTACCAAAAGAAGAAGCAACCTCAAAGAAGACAAATGAAAGTCTACACAAGTCAAATGAATATTCTGCTAATGGAGAAAACAAACTGTGAAAAGGTACTCAGTAAGTGTTTCATTTGTGATAGAGTAGGCCATTGTTCTTCCAAGTGTCCTTATGCAAGTAAAATTTGTAGCTCATCTGATGAAAGTGATGAAGCTCTTCTCATGGCATAAGAAGACAATAAAATTGGAAAATCTAAAAGCAAGGAAAATACTAAAACAGATAAGGAAGTTGATCTTGACAAAGAAATTGCCTGTGATATAGATGAAATCACAAAGCTTAGAAGAGAGAACTTATTACTGAAGGTGAAACTATCACAAAGCTTTGAAGAAAATAAAGAATAATTGTTATTCAACTTGAAAAAGGAGAAAAAATAGATGAATTGATGAAAATACATCTAGAAGAAAAGGAAAGGATGGTTGTTAGTTTAAAAACTCAATTAGAAGAGAACAAAATAATTGAAAAAGAAGTGAGAGGTCAATTGAAGAACAAGGAGAATATTGTGAAAGGTTGGAATGTGAAAGCGTTACCTTGAGAAAATAAATTGAGAAAATGACTGCTAAATTGTACAAAATATTGAAGTTTGAGAAGATCTCAATGATCTTAGACTGCATTGTCAACAATAAAATATCACGGTTTGATAAGACAGGTCTTCACTATGATGTGAATCAAAAGATCCCTTAAGAATATGCGAGCAAGGAAGATGAAGAAAATCCCAAAAGTTATGCCAATATTATCAATGGTTCCATCAATAATGAAAGAAAAATCAAAATAAATGATGATCAACAACAAACTAATGAGTTCATAAGAGCATTTCCATCAAGAAGATCTTTCACTCCTAGGAACCAAATTGTCTTCTTTGGCTATTGTTTCTCTTGCAATAATTTTGGTCACAAAGCATTGTATTGTAGAGCATATGCAAGAAGTGATAATCTGAGAAGAATAAATAGAGATCCTTATCAAACTCTAAAGTATGGTAATGTGAGCAAAAAGACTAGACTCTTCTTATGAGTTTGCTAAAAAATGTTAAAATTCATTAGCTCCCTACTTGATGTTGAATGTTATAAATGCAATAATGGTGACACATAGCAAGGTTCTATATAAGAATCTTCGTAATAAATGAGAAAGAGAATATCCATGTCAAACACAACGAGAAACACACAAAATTACGGAGGAGAAAATCAGAAGAACAAAAGCAGGAAGATTGTCGACAACAGTATATGCTGATAGTGGATGTTCAAGACCTATGATAGGGAACCATACCAAGTATGTCAATTTGAAGGACAAAAAAAATGTGATGTTCAAAATAAAGGGCTCTCTTACAAATTATGATGAAACATAAAATGTCCTTTATGTTAAGGATTTGAAAGATAATCCTCTTATTCTTAACAATTGACTCTCAAATATGCAAAATGAAGAAGACCTCATAGAAAATGAGGTGGAGTTTGGCAACATAAAAGTTGGAAGATTCAATGTGGACAATTTACCCAAATGGATTAGCCACTATTGATATTAATTTATCTAAGCTTGTGTACATGGATATCAAGATAAGAAACATGTGGTTGTTTTATAAATCTAATTCAGATGACGAAAGCCTAGAAATGTTTGTGCTCATGAAGGTACTTAGATCATGATAAGAAACATGCAGTTGTTTTACAAATCTAATTTAGATGGAGAAAGCCTAGAAATGTCTGTGATCATGAAGGTACTCTACCAGAAATTTAAGCAAAGATCCCTCCACAAGTAGTAACAAATACAAGAATTACAGGTTGTTGGTTTAAAACAAAGAAAATAAGACAATGGGAGTAATAATAAAACAAATTGTAGGATGCATTAGAGGATTAAAATGATAGATTAGAAGATAAGGGGCGTTACAAGAAAAGATAGAGCAAAGAAAATAAAGCATAGTATTAGGGGGAGTAGTCCCAAGGTGAAGCATAACTCCAGGGGGAGAAACCCCTTGCAAATGGTGAGGTGCTGCAAGAAGGGAGAGAATTGTAGACAAGAAATGAGGTGCATACACAAGGATAATCATAAACTCATGGGGAACATCCATTTTCCATTTATGTCAAAGGGGAAGAAATTACAAACAAGGGGAGTATATGCAATTTTGTTGCATAATTGTCTAAAGGTTGCCATCAATGTTAAAAGGGGGAGATTGTTGGAAATATTATTGTCATTGATGTCAAAGGAAAGGAAATATTGTTGTCATTGACGTCAAATATTTTTTGATACTAGGTATGTCCAAAATGAAGATGAAATATGACCCTAACAGGAAGCCCAATAAATATATTGATGTGCCCCCACAGGTAATGATGATTCCCAAGTGAAGATATTGATGTTCCCCCACTTAAAAGACATGTGATGATGATTGCCAAGTGAATATATTGATGTAAGCCTCACTTTCCCCCCTATGGAGGAAAGAAAACCAAAGGAATATGAAGTTTGTTTGACATATTATGTCATTGACACCCATTTTGAACACCTTGAGTTTGAAGGAAGTTTTACTATAGATACCTATCCCAAATCAGAGTATAGGTTACATGTTTAGAAATATTATTTTGAGATATTTCCAGTGGTATATGTATTTTTCTCTAACTACATAGGAATGAGGAGATATGAAGGATTTATAAAGTCAACCCAACTAGAATTTTGGTCGACCCTGCAAGGATATTGAACAATGTTATGTCGACCCAATTTTTTTTTAATAAGAGTATACATAAGAGGAGGAATTCATCATTTGTTTATTTACTCATCCAAGACATGATATATCATAGGAGAGGCATACTAGTGGAAAGGGTTGCAATATTTGAATAGGAGGATGAGCAAAGATTGAACATCATTTCAGAGGATATTTTTCTATATCTTTATTTGGGGGATGTTTCAGACCATGCCACTTGAAGTACATGGATATGATATCTTGAAAAAATTGTTGTAATAGTTTCAAATGCCGATTCACTATAGTTTTGGAGATATGACCTAGGGAATTTAGGGTTTCTAAATGGTTATGAAATCAGCCTCAAACAAGTTAGTGTAGAATTTTGGCTATGAACACTTTTTATAGGAATATTCAAACAATGAACATTGGAGGATATGAATTAGAGGTCTTGGGGAACCCCTAGTACGAGTTTTAGATCCCAGGTCACTATATTTTTGGAGATATGACCTTAGTAAGTTAGGATTTCTAAATGATCTTGAAATCAACTTTAAACAAACCAGTTTGGAATTTTCACTAGAACGTTTGTTATAGGAAGCTTCAACTAGTTCCCCTCGGAGGAGATGAGTTAGAGAGATTGAATAACCTGGTTCGCTATATTTTTAGAGATATGACCTTTGAAAGTTAGGGTGACTAAATGATCTTGAAATCAACTTTAAATATGTCAGTTTGGTATTTTCTTTAAAACTTTTGTTATAGGACGTTTCAAATAGTGAGCCTTGGAGGAGAAGAAGTATAGATCTTGAAGTACCTAAAGTACAAGTTTTAGATATTGATTCATATGCTCTTTAAAATTAAGGGTTTTTGTATATTATGAAGTAGTTCAAAGGAAGATTCTTAAGCAAATAAAAGGTAGACTACAAAGCAGACTAGAGGCAGATTATGAAGCAAATAAGAGGCAAATTATGAAGCAGATCAAAAGTAGATTATGGAGATGACATGAGGTTGATTATGCAACATATTGAAGTTGATTATGAAGTTATGTTTAAGGTTATTATGTTCGTAGTCTTTTAATTTATTCTTTAGTAGGTTGGTGCCTATATATTACTGAGTTGGTGCTTAGTTAAGGATATTAATGTCTCTAGTAGGTTGGTACCTACACATTATTGAGTTGGTGCTCAGTTGAGTAGATTGGTGTCTCTAGTGGTTTGGTGCCTAGATATTGTTGAGTTGGCTCTCATTTGAGGGGATTGGTGTCTCCAATAGGTTGGTGCCTACATGAATTTATGAAGATAAGATTTGTGGTTTTTACCCAAAGGGTTTCCACGTTAAATTATGTGTATTGTGATTTGAGTTTATGTGTATTTACTATTTTGAAGTTATTGAATAAGTGTTGAATGAGTAAATAAAGAAAAGTTTACTGATTCAACCCCCTCTCTAAGTATAACCATAAGTCCAACCAAACTAGCATCCTTGATGTATTATTATAATATTCTACCTCCTAGATATGGAAGCTACCTAGAAGAGAAAAATGTTGATAATATAGGGTTTGGCCTACAAACATGTTTGGAGTTCAAATAGAAATCCTTACGAATATGAATTCTTTTAGAAGATCCAAAGAAGAATATTGTCACGTCTACAATCTTACAATTGATTCAAGATATGAATAATTGGATTATCTCCTTTGAAAGAAGGATAGATTCTAATTCAAATTGAGGATAAGTTTTTTAATCTTTCCCTAAACCCCCTTTTTAACCTTTCCTTCCAAACCATCCTCCTTCCCTCTTCTTGTGCAATGTTTGTGAAGAAAATCATGACATAGATAATTGTGAAGATTTTAGGCTTGCCAAAGAGCATCTACATAGTTACAAAAAATCTATGAGTAATGTAACAACCTTTGAATAGGCTGATGAATATGATGAGGTTTTTGTTGTTACAACTAAAAATCAAGTCTTTTATGTCCAAAGTAAGTCTATTTTTCTACCAAAAATAACATAAATATTGTTGTCCCCAAAAAAATTGAAACCAAAATTTTCAAGGGTGGAAAACAAATTAGTAATGTTCATTAGCCCTAAAAAAACTTAGTTTCTAGCACTATCTTTTTCTCTACAAGATTGCAAGTGATTTGGTATCGATTAAAGCTAATACAACCATGTTTAATGCTTAATAAGAACTTGGTTATCATCTCATGTCCCAATAAGCAGTTACATTCTAAGGTTTTCCAAACAAATGTTGTATCCCTTTAAGAAGGGGAAGACCTAGTAGATGCGGTAATGGTGGCAAGCTCTTTTAGGACTATAAAAAAAATATTCCTTGCATATTTATGTGAAATATTTGACAAGATATCCCACTAGGATGCCTTGTATATGGATAATCAAGTCCTAATGTCATGTCCAAAATCATAATGGAACAAATTGGACTTTCCTTTACTAAAGAAACTCCTTGACAAAGTCAAGGGCATGGTTATGGACATGTGTGCTTACCTTGAGATTAGAACCACATGAAATATTTAGATAATGAACATAGGTGTAAGTAATTACTCTATCATTTTGTGGAATGATTGAAAAATCCTTACGTGTGGATATATGAGCCTTGCTCGTACTCATCGTAAAATTTGAAAAACATCGTTTTCTATATAGGATGATCCACTGCATCGAATATCTTCTACCCCTTAATGTTAATATATTAATAATGTTGAGACAAATTGTGTTTTTCTTACATGCTAAATTTCCCTTGTATAAATGAAGTAATAGAATTTCAAGGTTAGATTAGATCAAGATAATAAATTTCCCTTGTACAAATGACGTAATAAAATTTAAGTAATAAAATTTGAAAGTTAGATTAGATCAAGATAATATATTAAGATGTAAACGTATGACTATTAATTAAACACACATACTCTATGTCTAAAATACTTCTTGAATAGTATACCCAATTGGTTTGGGAGCATTTTGATAAAGTTTTGTTTTTCAATATTGCCCATATTCATAGAAACTTGAATATTGTTTCCAACAAGGTTGCAATCTGTGTTGTAAGGACCAATATTTAAATAATGAAAGATGAACTAGTTTAGACACATTGATAAGGGGTAAAAAGTAAGACAATTGGTTTGCATATTCGGTGCTTCATATACCTTAGCATGCATCTAGATTGTTTGTATATAAAAATGCATTGGATCCTATTTTATTTAAAAAAATAAAATAAAAGCTTATTTTTTATTATTAAAATTTTAATCGTGAGTTGGTGTTTTTTTGTATATTTGTGTGAACCAGGACATTTGCATTTATAGGCGGACCAAAAAGGGGTTAAAATTGTTAATTTTTTTGTACACTACAATCGAGTTTGCATTAGGTACTCCATATAACATTATTTTTTTCCAAGAAAAAAAGCACAGCTTTATATAAATAAAACCATATAGTTCATGGAGCTCTTGGTCATACATTTCTCAAATAAGTCTGTACTGATATGCCTAAATGGCCTATAATATACTAATGTAACTATCAAAATACATAACTTAGAGTATCATGTAACATCACAAAGAGACAACCATATAAAAATATCCTAATATCGAGAGCGCCCCAAAGATGTCAAGTATACCTTAGATAGCTCCCATTTGTCAATAAAGCCTACCGACAAGAGAAGTCCTTTCTTACAGAGCAAGTCAGCCTTTGAATTGTTCTCCCAAAAAATATGTTGGAAAACAAGCTAATGGAAGAGTGGCCTGACCTTGTCAATTTCCTCATAATAAGGAAGAAGAAAAATATCCCAAGGTGGTTTACTCAGCTTGAAACAATCAATCACCAGTTTGGAATCACCGAAAATCTTAATATGCTGCACCCCATATGATAGAGAGAGCCTTAGAAGGATATGAAAAGTAGTAAATTTAGTTATGTTGTTCGACACATCACCCAAACCAACGACATATTGGATGGAGAAAGTGTTGGAAAGATGGAAAATCCCTCCGGCTCTTTCGACCCGAGGCCTACCTTGTGAAGCGCCATCCACAAATGCCCATGGGAATGAAATATCCACAAGAAGAGTAGTAATAGATCGCACTCGTTTATTAGTGACAGATTGAGGATAAGCTTTAAAGATGCCACAACAACGACCTACACAAACTTGAGTTGGTATATAGATTCCATTGAAAAGAACCTTGTTCTTGGCAAGCTAGATTCCCCAAGCAGCAAAGGCATGTAGGGCTGCATAAATACAAAAAACACTATTGCGAATCCATGTCAACCATGTATTATTAATATTGCTGCCATTCCAGATAAGTGGAAAACCAGCAAGAAAATAAAGATGACTCCAAACTTCATAGGCACAAAATAAAAAAAAAGATGGTCACTACACTCGACTCCATATAACTTTATGCATTGAGGCGTTTTGTAATTAAAACACACCTGGATGTTTTGTAAATTAATCAAAATGCATTAATTTTATTTTATTTTATTTTTAAAGTTAACTTTTTATTATTAAATATTTTATTGTAATTAAGTTCTTTATGTATATTCATGCACCCTTGTATGCTTTTTATATTTGGGCATATTGATAAATAGGTGAAAACGTAATATTTTTGAAAGTTTATCGAGTGCTTCGTATAGCAATATGCCATAGGGAATTTTGAAAAAAAAAATGAAATGGAGTCATATTTTCTGTATTTTTAAATTAGTGCTATATTTTATTGATATTTTTCTTAATCATGAGTTGGTGTTTTTGGTGTTTTATGTATGTTGATGTACTGGGTAAATATATATA
>LPNX010835799.1:980844-992763 GCA_001517045.1 Pseudotsuga menziesii
CCAATCATTCAATGCACAATAAGTGAAGTTTAAATTTTCATTCCATTTCTCAATTATAGGTATAGTTTTACATATAGGAAAGATATCTATTAAATGTATACATATTAAAATAGAAGTATTTTAAATGTTTGTAAGAAATTATTTCCAGCAATAAAATTTTGATAGATATATAATATTAAAAGCACTATTTAATTTCTTTGGTTGAAAATGTTACACTATGTACACTATGAAAGAACAACACATTGCGCAAAACAAATTACAAAAGACAGAAATGCGATTAAATAGAATTAAAAAAACCAGATTGCAATATAACAAAAAAGAGAAGTTCTTTTTTCGTGTTTCAAGTAGATAAAAAAAAAACATTTTCTTATTACATAACATGTAACTGTATAAATTTTAAGTAGAAAAACTTTCAAAAAACAAGCATGAGCTAATTAAAGACTGCACATTGTCTGAAGTCATTATCAAAATAGAAGACAAGTTTAAGACAATTTTCTTGTCAAAATAAAAGACAAAAATAGACAACTTTAAGCTAGTGTTGTGATGCCTTGTAACAAGTTTTTGCTTGATGGTAATCTGATTGTCATTGTTGGAGTTCTTGAAACCACCTGTTCCTGCACATTACACAAAATGCCTTGTAACAAGTTTTTGCTTGATGGTAATCTGATTGTCATTGTTGGAGTTCTTGAAACCACCTGTTCCTGCACATTGCATGCAGTCCGTAATAAGAACAAGAAGCAAAATCACAATAGTGGAAGCCTAATTACAAAAACACTTATATAGGCAATATTTGAATAGTTCTCTTTTAATAGTTGCAAAAACAATGTGTAGATATTTTGGTATAGCAAAAACGTGAATTATATTCAACTTATCTAAAATCAATGGTATTTAATATTTTAAGGTGTTTTGTTTTTTTCAATAAGAAATGGTTTAACCAGCCATTATATATGAGAGATTTAATTTGATGTTCCAAGGAAATAAGTTTTGTAGGACTATTTTTTTGGGTATTAAGTTCTCCTCTAACAAAACTTTTAGAAACAGTTGTAAGTTGCTAAAAGCTGACACAACATTCACAATCCTAGGAAGGAGTGCAAGCAAAGAAGCAAGAAAACTATGTGGCATAACCATTTCCATAGCCTTTGATCCATATATATCCCATTAACGCATTCAACATACATATATATAAAATAAAGATACTCTTCATTTTAAAAACATAAGGTGTGACATTTCCCTAACCTGGTTTCTTGTGTGTGAATAAGAATATGATCCACACACACATCCATAGGAGATTTTATTTTTATTTTTCAAAATATAATATATTTGTGGGCTTTCATTGTATGCTCTCACGACCACATATCTACGTTTATGTTGAGCCTCCAGTTTTCCTGGAGAGATAATACCAATCTATTATCTACATTGAACGATTATAACCAATAGACTGAAGTTTGTAATTGGACAAATAATACCGATCTATTGTCTACATTGAATGGTTATAACCAATAGACTCAAGTTTGGATTTTCATTTTGATGATTCCAATTCAGCAAAGGACCACAGGCTTTCTAGGTGGACTTTATTCTTGACACTTTGGATCAAATTGGTGCCTGGCCTAGTAACAAATTATCTAGTGCAGTAGTTTGTGTGATTGTAATTTATTTTATTCATTCCTAAGGATCTTAAATGAAAAGCATGCACTCATATTGGGGAGACAAATGTCTTACTAAACACAAACCAAGGATTAAGATTCACCTCACATTAGGCTTACTAAGGGCCTAGACCTTGCCCTAGGACTTTTGTCTTTTTATAGACCAAACCTAGACCAAAATCACCTCTAAGGTCCGTCCTTATAATACATGTCTTTGCTTTTTCATAACCAAAAGAAAGTATAATAAATAAAAAGTATTTGTTTATATCCAATAATAATAATAATAATAATACAGCTATTAAAACCATAACACCCACTTTATCATAATATTATTAAATATTTAAAAATATATATATAATTTTTCTTAATAATTATTAAATTAAAAAATAAAAATATCACCTAAATCTATCCACCCAACACTTCGGATTGTGGAGATGTTATAGAAAAGGATTTGAATTCGTATACACATGATGGATAATCAACGCCCAAATATGGGATTACAGAGCTACAACGTTTGATGAAATAAATAACTACATAGAAAATACATGAATCAACCAAACCAAATATCTGCAAGAAGATTATAACTATATACAACTCAAATAGTTGGAAAATCCATAACTACGAGATTTCCATATAATTTTTCAAGACAGACATCCGGCGAGTCGATGAAAATTAAAATGATGATGATGATGAGAGGCACGAGAACCACCATCGCCTTCTTCAAACAAAGGGGTGTAGTCGAAGTGGCTTCGGTGATTCTGCGCCATAACAAGGAGACAATAGAGAAAAGGAATGATGCCTGTATACCCCTCAATTCCCATTCTTAATTCCAATCCAATTGCCCTCAACTACTTATTATTGTTATAACTATTCACCCTTCTCCAAGCAATCACAAATTCTTAATTGGGGCGCGCCTCGCTTCTTTCCCGCAACAACTCCAATTAACTTTTCTGCTCTTCACAATATTGTATTGGATATGTGTATCTGTGAAGATTCTACAACGATGAATTTATAGAGATGTTCAGGTGCTCATAGAAGTAAGGCCTTTCACAGTAAACACTAAGAAGTAAAGTAAGGTCCCACTCCATCATGAATTTGTGACTTATGAACAAAACCAAGTTACTCCTTTTTAAATTACTTTGGCCATCATATTATGTTTGCAATGGTCTTCCTAATTATATTGTACAAAAGATTACATAGCTAACTGGGTTTGAAATCCTAAGAAAAACTAAGCTCATCCTTTTTTTTAAGTAAATTATTAGCTACTATAAATTTATGTTGGATATTAAGGAATTTGCTTTCAATATAAAATTCCTTAATGGCCTTTTGTAAATTATCCTCCTATAAGTGATAGGACCCCAAATATAATTTTATGGTCCAACCATCAGGCTCTTAGCCTGATTTAAAGGGTATAAAAAATCCCTTAATTCTTCCTTCGTAACCTCACTTCCCAGCGTTTCATTCATTTCTTCATTGAAAACTGGAAAAAATAATCTAACCTACATTACTTCTACAATATTAGAACCATCAAGCTCCTTAAATAGAGAATTAAAGTGAATTTCCGTTTCAAGACCAGTTGCTTCAAATTAGAGGAAATGCCAATTTCCAAATTGTATTCACTCATCCCATTGATGCATGTCATACTGCAATGCTCCATGCTTACATACCCGTTAAGTGGGTCTCAACCTGAACGATCAGCACTGACAACACAATAAGCTCTTAGAAGAAGACTCTCCGTGGAGGGGAGCATGTTCAAATGTGCAAGCTCAAGAATCCTTTTGGATCAGTAGTTCCAGGATTATTCTACAGACAATATAGCGATGTACAATAACATGTTGTCCAAAACATCATGTTCGGATCCTAAGACAACCATATGGTTTATCTGTCGGATACCTGCCCATTTCTAGTCATTTATGTTGATCCAGTAAGGAAACAAATACAAGATGATCTCCGTGGTTGTCTGCTCTCAATGCTCACTCGGTGATTGAGCCTTCTTGGGTCTAGAATTGTTTTGAAATCCATGATTTCAGAGCCCCCAGTGCTCAATTGGTGAATGAGCCTTCTAGGTCTAGAAATGTTTTGGAATCCATGATTTCAGAGCCCCTGCGTTTGTGTGGGGGTATTTTTTAAATAAATGAGTAGGAATTCTAAGGTTTTTACTAAGAAAAATGCATTGGAGATAGAGAAGAGTTGTAGCTCTGTTTTTTCAATGCTGTGTTGACCTATTTTTTCAGTTTCTAGTATAATTATATTTTTCAATATTTAAGGTTGTTCAGAAGTACATGAATGGAATGAGGGTTTGGTCTTGTAACTTACTATATTTCAAGTAGGGTGTCTAAACATCAACTTATGAAAAAACTTAGTATTTCAATAAATGTATGTTTTAAAAATGAAATGAAATTATATTTCGTAATGTACCGAACTAAACAAGGATAATCTTTGTTCAAGTGCAATAGCTTTAAACAAAGCTCCCAATTATATGTTACAACATAATGGCATCATTGTCTACAGAAATGAGCATCTAAAATTCATAAAGTAAATGGGTATCTAAAATTTGGAATATGGCTGTGTCTAACTAGGTTTGACTAGATTTAAATGGATAAAGCACACAAATATATAAAATAATATAATTAATTGATATATGTTGGGTAGACAAATAAGATGAATGTTACAATCATTTCAATACTTGGCTGTAAAATTGCACCTTACTTTCAAGTGCACAACAAGTAGTTTTAGTATATGGAAATGACCTTACAACAATTTCTATGTTTGCTTACTTTATATAATGAAGCAGCCACTGGTATCATTTCTATTAGCAGTAAACTCCAAAAGCTTAACCTGAGACATTGCCACCACGTAAAATACAACAAGGTATTCTATTTTACTCACGATATTCTATCATCAAACTGGTAAATTTTGCAAATACACAGTTAAAGGCAAATTTGTAGCTAAACTTTGTTTTAAACACAGAAACAACAAGTTGTTTGTGTTTTTAGGGGATGCAATGGAATACAATTTTGAATGCACAATTTTCAGATGTTAGAAGCATTTAACAAGAAACTTGAACAGACCAAAAAAGAATATGGATTTGTGTACCTCGCAGTTAATTTTTTTTCAAATTGATGATTCTGTT
This sequence comes from Pseudotsuga menziesii, assembly GCA_001517045.1. Lineage (NCBI taxonomy): Eukaryota > Viridiplantae > Streptophyta > Pinopsida > Pinales > Pinaceae > Pseudotsuga > Pseudotsuga menziesii. Next base: position 985,621 of record LPNX010835799.1, read on the forward strand.
GTTCAGGGCCAATGTAAAAAGCCCTTGCTGGGAGAATCTTCGTAGATTGAAAACTGTTGATGATATGTTTTTTGAATATTCTTGAAATGAAATATTTGCTACTTCTAGACAATATTCTTTTAACTGTGGGTTGCGCAGTGTGCATTCTATCAATCCATCATTTGTGTCTAAATTGCATTCCAAGTTATGTTCATATATAGTTGTTGTTTCATGTTTGCAGAATGTGCATACCACACAGTTCTGAATCAGTGGTTGTTTACATTCAGCGCAAATGCATCGATACGGTGGTGCAAATGTGTTCCTTGCTTTGAGTATTCCATGTATCTGCCAAAGCCACACAAGAGATGACAACGGATAAGGAACCACAAATTATTAAAGGGAAATCATGTAGAATACATGCTTTTAAATAAATTTTAAGTAGTGATCAATGACGAAAGGGCAATGATAGCCAAAAAAAACTGAGAAACAAAAAAACTGAAAGAGTGCAGTTTGAAAGTTCTTTTTTTTGAGATACAATGATGCAAGGTCACAACCAATGACCACTGACTCTCCACTGACTCCAAAATGGGAACAATGTTTAGACTTTCAGGTTTGTTTTTTTGTTTTTTCTCTTGATTACATATTGTGTTTCTCTTGATTACACAATGCGCTAGACATCATATTTATTAGGGTATCAACCTCCTAGGTAATTGCTCTATGTTATCATTATGACCAAGGCCATGCATCCACCCAAACTAAGCCACCCATATGTATGTAAAGTGTCACCAAAGGTCTAAGAGACCTAGTGCTCTCCTATCAAGGTGAAATCAGGTTTGGAGTAATTCCAAAATATGTGTTTTTACCATAAAATTGTTTTCTGTAACATCAATCAACTACCTTTGAATATGTAACTTATGAATCCAATGCCTTCAAAAACATGAAAAAATACTCCTCCATAATGATAGAACATCATACATTTCTAGAGTGATACTCATCTATAATATGGTAGCTAATATTTCACTTATGTCAAACTTAATTCACTAAGCAACCAAAGAAAGTAAATATCGAACAAGAGTACTTCAACGCTAGTTACAACCGCTGGGTACACTTGCAGCTGAAAGTTCATGGGTTTGGCTTGAGCTGTAGGTGAAATTATTCGTACATTTGATTGTGGGTCTTGTTCTTTTTGCAAAATTGATTGGTATTGAAAGTCCATTCTGCTATAAGTGTGAAGTTGGGGTCCTATTGTGGGGAGGTATTTGTCACTATGTGTGTTTGGTTTAATCAATATATTTATTATGTTTTTTTATTAAACTTTTGTAATTTTATTTTAAATTTTTTCTTATAGATATTATTTAAAAAAAATATAATAAATAAAATTAAGATTTGTAAAGTTAATTCTAATATAATTAAAATATCATTTGTTTCAAATCAATATAATTACAATATTCTATCAAATAATTATCCAAAATTTCATAATATTTTTAAAAATCTATAAAATATACTATAAATTAAAATAATGAAAATATAATATAAATTTATTGAATTTATTTAATATTATTTACTAAGATTCATATTTTTAAAAGCAACAAGAACCAACAGGTTTTTTAAACATTAAATTTTATTTTATCATTTAAAATTCATATACTATACTAGGAGAGATTTCCTTTAAAAAAAAAGAAAAGGGTGTTAAGCAATGGATCTACTTTGTAGCAAAGTAAAATGTGTTTTTTTTTCACTGTTGATGCCATGAGAAAGGAGCAATTTTGCAACAAACCTGTGTCTTCGAGTCAATGATTGGCACCAAACTCTGAATTGCATAGTCATCATTAAGAGGATCAATGAAGGTGGCTGCACAAGTCCTGAACATGTGGCTTCCTTTGGTTTCATTCCGGACAATGTTCTTAAACAAGTAGAGTGGAGGATTGTCGCATGCAAGATGTTCTTGAATTTGCAAAAACAAATCTTTGTATCCTTCGCTGGCCTGAAGCTGCAATAGCAAAAGACAAGAGACAGTGAGCATATGTTGCAATTGGAAACTGTTGAAGGTATTTGTGTGTTTTTTTTCCTTTTACTTGTTTATATGAAACAGTGAAAAGTTTGTCTGATTTTAAATAAAAACAAATTTTCAAAAGACATTATCTATGGACTTGGGATATTTACAGTGGCATGATCATTAACTGTTTCACCATCTTTGATATAAAAATAAAACTGTCTGTTGTTGTATTCACATGCAACGACAATAGCTGCAACGGAGCCAACAGAGTAGGACTCGTTCGATGACAACAAATCAGCAATTGTCGAATCTGGAGCTAGTTTCCTGACTTTACAGACCTGATCAATTGTCTCAATTATTGTATGTGGGAATATGACTATTGAGTACTTAGCATCACCTCTGTCATATTGCCCTTTTTTCTTCAGTCCAAATCGAGTGATTCTTAGACTTTTGTTGGTTGAGAAATAGGTACCAAAGCGCTTGATCAAGTTGTCATTTATCCCAGCTGTAATTGTCATTAGACCATATCTATCAACAAAGTCTGCATGCAGTATCTGCGCCTTTGGAGGGGAGGTTTGGATTTTGTTCTGTGCGGGGCCATATACAGCCAAGATGTCTCCTTCAAAAACAGTCTTTGTTGTTGTTGTGCACAGCTCGATGATAGTAGCTGGTTCTGCAGGGGTTTGTCTTAGTCTGCTATTGCCATAGATAAAGAAATGGAAAAATAGGAATTAGCAGGAATCAATAGCAACTATTTTGAAACTTAGATCAAGTTTAAGAAAGTATTTGTCAATGCAAAAGTTTTATTCTGTTGTTTTTTTTAATAGAAAATTCTAAAAGAAGGTGAAGAAGTTTCATGTGTTCAAAATGGTGCAAAAAGCAATTAGAACTAAAATACGTGCATACCTTTTTGGACTTTCAGCAGTTGAGGTTGTCTCCATCGTCAGCTTGTTTGGTGTCGGTATTGTTTCTATTGTGTCGTGGAGAGGCAAGGAACTTTTTTCTGTTACTGGGTTATTTCCTTCTGATGCCATTTCCAGTGTATTTTGCAACATGCAGAAGTTGTTTTGTTTGTAGTTTTCAGTTGCAACTTTAGACTGGCGTTTCGAAAGCTGCACATGTACGAAGTGGCAGAAAAATCAGATGCAGCTAATATTGTTAAATAGTATAAAGAAAAGAAACAATGTAAAAGAGACGGGAAAAAATAGCAACAAGCCGATAGCATAAAAACAAAGAAGGGTTAAAAAACGTATACAAATCTTGGGTAGGATTTCTAGCTTAAGTTAAATTCACTCATGGATACTAGGTACCCATAAAATTCATCTCCTACAAATCGTATTAAGGTCTATACACTCATAATAGCTCTGGAACCTGCAGAGAGTACTACTCTATTAATAATGGGTGGAAATTCTGAGATCTTGTCTGTCATAAACTCTAAGGAGAAGCAGTGAAGTAAAAAACTCTCTAAGGAGAATATAGAATCCAAAGGACTGAAGAATGAATCAAATCGAGAGGAACACACAAAATGGTTTGAACAGACTCATATTTATAAGAAGATTATGAGAGTTCAAGGACAAGATACAGAATGAAAATAATATATGAAGTATACAGAATGAAAATAAAACACACCAATCTGCATTTTCTAGTATATATTGAAAGAGTGACAATCAACTCCCTCGGTCTCTGGTTTTTCCATTAATCTTGATTTGCTGAGGTCTTTGCGAGAATGGAGAATTACATTAGCTAGTTAAAATGGGAAAAATGTAGAGAAATTATTTGACAGTAAAGATGTACGACTTCACCGTTAACGAGGACTGAATTTATTGGCCCGAATGTCGGAATCCCTGGTAGTTAGCTGACATCCACGGTATTCCACAGGTGATCAATAAGCATCGAACGGTACAGCAGTAGATGCCTCGTGGGCTCCAAATGAAAGTATGATGCAAATTACAGAGGTTCGAGACGCAATGGTCCAAGGCTCATGTAAATTTCAAATAAACAAAAACACAAGCTTCATCAACATCATTTAATGTGAAAAAAGCCAAATCAACTCTTTTAGGTTATTCATCCATCCTCATACTACTATATACTGTCGATAAACAGTTGCAGTTCCAACATCAAACTAAATATCGCGGGCAAAACATTTCACATTTTACATGAGGTGCTCCTATGGCTAAAGAATTAATAGGTCAATGTCTTAGTTTTGATAACATCTACCAATCTCGGAGAATATTTCATTTCCTTGACTGTCCATAACTGCTTGAACATCTGTATTTGGATGAAATATAACAATAATTATTTTTTCACCTAATTGGTTGGCAGTCTCTGGTGTTTCTTTTCCAATGATTATAAGTGCAGTCTGCTGAATTGTCAATCAACTCTACAAAACCTTCTATGTTATGTATTTATATGAAGTGCCTTACTGCCCTTGGCCACCCAATTTCAATTATTTTCTTAAAAAAATATTTTTGGTTTATTCTGGTCTCTTTGCCTTCGTTATCAAGATTCGCAGATCATAAACCACTCCAAATTACATCCCTTCACAAGAGTTTAGACATCAATTTTAGGAGCAATTTGGAAGATGCATATTTTATTGGTGCAGACCAGCCCAAAAATTGTAAGGCATTCTGACAATACATTTCCACAAGATGGTCCTAATACACTGCACAGAGCTTGATCAAATGCTTGTGTCACCCTCTACCATGGGGTATAAATGTAGAATGAAGTCGCAGATAGAAAAGCTACATGTGGAGCAGAGTGCTTGATATCAGTAAGAATCATATGCTAAAATTTGTTGCATTTCTGGACAATAGTATTTTAGAAACAAAATATTTAGAATTCAAGAAGACAATAAAAATTCTTGGACAGTGTGCTGTTTCATTATTTCATACAAAATGTTATGAATTCCAGAAGCTTATCAAAATTCTTATTGATTATTTTAAGCATCTGTAAGCCTTCACAATAAATTGGCAAAATTCATTTAGGAGCTGACACATCATTTTTATTAAAAAACACCAGGCCAGGCACCAGGCTAGTTTTCATAGTAAAAAACAAACCGGGCCTATTTGCTATTGCAGCAGAGTATATCTATGAAAGGGATTTATGCTCCATCTCCCAATTGCTCATCAGTTAAAAATGACAAAATGGATATGGAAAATCTCTTTTCCCTATTCCTGCATTCCTATAACTCTTCATCATTTCTTCCTCCAATTTTTAGTCACACAATAATTTGAAGACAACCATACAAAGCAACTGATATTTAAGGAAGAGGAATACATTTTCCAATAAAACAAGTCTGTATAGATCTTCTGATGGCATTAGAGCCTGGCTTACAATAAATGTTATAATCATAGATCTTAATGGTAATCTAACTAACAACTAATTCTGGACAAATCTATTGACTGTATGCAGGCATAGCTTACATTGAATGCTATAATGGTAACTCTTAATGGAAATCAAACTATCGAACCGATCGAAAATGTCCATACAAGACAACTCTACCACAAACAAACTGCAGTGGAATCTGACTACAGAGATAAAGACCCAGGAAGAAACTTGTTAAGAAATAACAATAGTGTACTCAAGATAGTGAACAATCTTTGGGGAATTGCCTAGTACCTAAACCATCTTAACAGAGAATAATTCACTTTACGCCCAATAAATTAGACAATGAAAAACAACTAAATTAATTAACAGTTTGCATGATCCTTATAAGCAGATCAACTGCCGCTTGGAAATGAAAATAAGAGGCAAACATTTTACTAAGATTTGGCTCTCCATAATTTAAAGAAATGTTGCCGAAAATGATAGTGCAAAATTGCAAATTAGCAACCGGATCGAATAAACCATTTTAAGTTGCCCTTGGTTAAAACAAATAAATGCAGTACTTGTTGAGTACCCTATAAACTTGGCAAGTAGGTTTAGAAGGCCGTTAAAAACTCAAACCCTATCAAATTTCAATCAAGATGTGATCATGCCATAACCAAGGAGGGTAATCACATCAAGGAAAGCCCGTAGAGTGGGCAAGAGGGTTAAATTTACAGCAATTGTAAAGAAATTATAAAGAAAGCACAACCAATTCAATGAAAAGATTACCAACCTGGGGATCCATGGCTGGAAATAGGGCTATGAGCCTGGACATATTATCTGAAGGAGAAAGGGAGGAGGTGTTACGTAGTCTTCTGGCAACAACGGGAGGCGATCCGTGGACATCCTCGAAAGGCGGTAGACGCTTCCCGCAGACTGCTGCAGACATGACAACTGCCCAGAATCGAACCCTCGACCTCCCTCACTGCCTCCCCGCCTTCCCGCCTGCCTCCCTCTCTTTCGTCTCGTCTCCTCCTACTCCTCGTTGTGCAAAATGACGATGATCGTTATGATTATTTAAAGAATCCAGAGGGCTGCGATAGACATGGGGAGCTAATCATCCACCAGAAGGAAGAAAATGGGAGATTATCTTTGGCAAAGAAAAGTTTTTTGGGCGACATACAAACTCAGTTCCTTCTTCATCCGCTTCATATATGTGCCATGCCTCCACGTGCATATCCAGTATGTCAAAACGTTAAATTTATATTCTCAGGCAAACTCTTAATGCCCCGCGACGTTTAAGTTCATCTAGAACATGTTTGTTCAGTGTGGATGAATCACAATGTTTGTGTGTATATTTGCAGTTGAAGTCAAGTGTCAAAAAAAATTACAACTAGGTGTTGGTTCACACTTAGAGCTTGTTTAACACTAAGAGGAGTTGCCTCAATCATTTGAGGCAAAACCTAAGCCAAACAAACACTTGGTAGCACTTCCAACTCAACACTTAGTAGCATTTCCAACTAATCTGAAAGAAGTCAAATACAGTCACTTTGATTAAGGGTGAGAGGGTTGTTCGAATATTGGGAGTTGTATGTAACTGATAACATTTACAACAACACATGTCCAAATATCTTGGTAACTCTTTTTTTTCAATTGTGTTTGTAATAATCAAATAGTTTATTATTTATTGTCTTTGCTATTAGTATTTATAATGTTGAGGGGTGTAATGAAGGGCGCTAGAAATAGTCTAGTATTCATATAAATATGGTTAAGGCTATTGCAATAGCAAATAGGAAAAGTATATGGAAAGCCATTAGCATTTAACATTAAAGTGTCATAAAAATGAAATGAATCAGCTATTT
>LPNX010835818.1:0-132500 GCA_001517045.1 Pseudotsuga menziesii
AAGGCAGTCTCTACCAGCTCCTGCCAATCTCCAACCAACACTGAATCTTCTATTAAAGGACGGTCTCTTCTCTTGTATTCTCTTTTAGGAAACTCAGGGATGATAGGCAATCCTCCAATCTTCTTTAAGTATGCCCTGGTGTGTATTCTTAGATCGTTAACAATCTCGTTGCGAACAGGGTATAGATGTTCTCTTTCTTCTTCTTCCGGAATTGAATTGTGTGGTACACTACTTTCAGAACTGTAACCAGTGGAATATTCTCGGGAAAATGGGTTTCCTCAGCCAGCCATGCACTGGCGGCCTTCCTTCTAGCGCCAAAACTGTTGAGGCCTGGAAATTCGCAGGCGGCAACAGTAAGGGATTCTCCCCAATCAGCGTTCCCAACTAGCCCGCTGACTGTTTGGTATAGGGAATCCGTCCGGTTTGCGGTCCGGCTACCGTAGGTCAAAAGTAACAAACAAAGGCTTTACCGGTTGCGGCCCGGCCCACCGAGTTTTTTTTGTTTTTTTTTTGACTTAAAGGAAATGATATGCATGTGCCTAATTAAATGCAGGCTGGTTTAAATGCAGGGGGGCGGTCACAAAGTGCTGCGCAGGTTCTTACCTCTCGTCTTATGCTCACAAGCAAACAAACCAGATACGAACGGAAATGACTAATTATCTAAACTATCCCTAGGGAGCGAGGCTATCATCTTAAATGAGGAATAAAGAATCACATACTGTAAGAAAACTACAGATAGCTGATACTTTTCCCAAAGCACATGAAAACTACAAATATTCAAATAACCAGTTAACCGATCATTCTATAACAGCAATTATTACTCATAGTGCAAATGTATCCCAGAAAAGACTGCAGAATAATTAACAAGAACTTAGGTTCGAAACATCAAATATCCTCACAGTGCATGAAATACAGCTGAACACGAAAGAGTTCTTTTTCAGCATTATTCATTGAATAGCATTGGTACATTTCACTTCTTTACTCTTTCCAGCAGACAAAATTGCAGTTTACTTCGAAAAACGAAATAGTTCCTCTTCCGAGTCAACAGTTACAAAATTTGCTCAGGGAAAAAGCCCTCTTTTCATCAGGATTCCCATTATTTAAACAACAACTGATGTCCCTTGGGTTCCCTCAGCGCGTGACCTTTCAGTGCTCTTGGCGATTCAGCTTCTCTCCTGGCCGTTTCGTTTTCTTCAATCATTTGAATAAATGCTTTACCCTATGACAGTAACTGCTGAAACGCTTCAGTGGCGCCTTTGTCTTCCGTTTGGGTTGTCTCTTTTCTTGCCGCAGGCCGCTTTCGTGACTCCTGTGATTCTCCCTGCATGTAATTTATGTGCATTATCCACTAACTTGAGACATCGAACATCAAAATTTTATAACCCTAGTGAAAAATTCACAAAGAAATTGGCCTGGCTTTACGGGCGGAACTTATGAAGAGAAACGGCTGTCGGGTGGGTTAATAATCAGGCATTGGATGGGTAAGTTTCGGGGAGCCACAACGGCGGGCAAGCACGGGAAGAGAGGAAGTGGAAAACGAGCGTCGTAGGTGATCGGGCGGCGGAGGAGAGCGGATCGGCGGGCAGACTGCTCCGCCACCCGCAACGGCGGACGGGATGCAAGCTACGGACAGGCGACGGAAGATGCAAAGGCGGTAGCTCGGGCGTCGGGTGAAACTCAAGTCGGGGCCCGACTTTATCTCCCCAGCCGCAATGTCGAGTGAACAGGAACTCTGGGGCAAGCGATTCACAACCCGAATCGGGCGTCGGAGAGAAGTGGGTCGGGCGGAGACTTTGTTCTAAGGGCCGCAACGGCGGGGGAAAAAAGACTCTACCTCCTCCAAAAGAGGCCCCATCCAAAGAGAGAAAACATCATAGCTAGGATTAATTTTCACCCTAAAAACCGTCTCTTCCCCTGCTCATGCAAAATTTTCAAACTTTGACGGGTACCAGGAAAAACGCACGACTCAAACTAACTTGGCCAAGCACTTAAAAGTCGAGCAATCGATTTCAAACACAAGATAAGCTCCAAGACGCCAAACTTTCAACAGTAGGTTCGAGCAACAAATGACAAGGAGGGGTCCTTGAGTTTAAGTAAAAGACTAAAATCGGGGAAACAGGTTGCGGCAGCAACAAGTCTTTATTAGGATCAAAATTCTTAAGATTGGTGTAGTAGACAATAATGTTTTTAACTTTTTAAAACTATCTTCACACTTTTGACTCCACTCAAATTTCTTCCCTTTCTTCTTTAAAGAAGTTATGGGATTTGCAATTTTTTAAAACCCTTCTATGAATCTTCGATAATAGCCAGTAATCCCCATGAATGACCATACGCCGGTTGCGTCTTTTGGGACTTTCCATTATTCTGTTGCTCTTATCTTTTGGGATCAATAGAGATCCCTTATTTAGTCACTACATGACCCAAGTACTGTATTTCATCCTTAAAGAAATTACATTTACAAAATTTTGCATAAAGTTGATGTTCTCGTAATTCTTGTAAAACAATTTGTAAGTGCTCCTCATGTTGTTCTTTTGACTTAGAATAAATTAGATTGTCATCAATGAATACGACTACGAATTTATCAAGGTACTTATGCATTAAATTATTCATTAGACACATGAAGACAGTCGAGGAATTAGTAATCCTGAAAGGCATAACAACAAGCTCATAGTGACCATATCTGGTCCTAAAAGCTATTTTAAAGATGTGTTCATCTTTTATTCGGACTTGGTGATAACTAGATCATAAATCGATCTTCGAAAATACAGTCGCTCCACATAGCTGATCAAACAGGTCATCTATGCGAGGCAATAGATATATGTTTTTAATGGTCATTTTATTGAGTTGATGGTAATCTATACATAAATGTAGAGTACGGTCCTTCTTTTTAACGAAAATAACAGGTGCTCCCCAAGGAGACACACTGGGTCTAATATAATTCTTATCAACAAGTTCTTTTCACTGTAATTTTAATTCATTTATTTCCAATATATTCATCCAGTAAGGGGATTTTGAGCTGGGCACTACACCAAGTAGCAACTCAATAGTGAATTCTATCTCCCTCTTCGGAGGCAGTGCCGTAATTTCTTCCATAAATACATTCGAATACCCCCTCAAGATTGTAATGTCTTCCAGTTTTAATTTATCTTCATTATTAGTATTTTCTTCATTAATTACAGTTACAACAAAGGCTTTACAACCCTTCTAAACAACTCTCTTTAATTGCAACGTAGAGATTCGTCCGATAGTTGTTTTCCTAGGGAGTCCTCTTACGTTTACTATTTCTCCATCATTATTTACACAAGTAAAAGTTTTATCAAAACAGTTCAGAGCTACCCTATGATGTTCTAACCATTCCATACCAATTAACATATCATAAGAACCTAAAGGAAGTACATTAAGTTTCACAGAGGTTTCAAACTGATCCATGTTTACAGTACAATCCTTTACAAAACTAATCACTTTTCTTTTTGCACCAGTCGCTAGCTGGACTAACCATGAACTTGCAAAATTGTCTACTAATAACTTTCATTTTTCTACTAAATCAGGAGAATTTAAGAAAATAAAACCACCAACTTTCAATGGTGAAACTAAGAAAGGAGAAGACGCTGAATCATGGCTGTCTCAGATGAAGAAATATTTTCAAATTTACAATTACTCTAATCATCTAAAAGAAAGAATGGCCATTTACAACCTAACAGGGAAGGCAAATATTTGGTGGCAGTACCAAAATGAGTAAACGGTATTAGGGAAAAGAACATTAACATGTAATACTCCTGAAAATTCTTCGTAAGGCTTAAATTTTCTTTTTCTTGAATGGTGATTATCTTCGCTACTATCACTACTATACTGATAATTATTCCTATGGGAATCTCCATAAATCTCAGAAGATGAACTACTTTCTATTTTAGACTATTTAGAGTTTTTTCTTTTGTGTTGGTAGGACATATCTTCAGATCCTATCCGTTTATATTTTTCTTCATTCTAAAATTTTTTCATCAAGGTCTGATTCAGATCCTCCTGAGCTCTCATAATTCTTTCATTTTCCTTTTTGACTGTTTCCATCTCAGTTCTTAATTCTTTAACCGTTTGTAATAATTAATAAGGGTTATTAGTTATTTATTCCTGTATTGGTTCTCTTCTAGAGTTACCTCATTCAATAGACGGGGACTCTTCATCTGCATATTTCTCGAGTCTTTCCATACCTGCAGTTTAGCTCATAATTTTTTTTCTTCTAGAAATAACATTTCAAAAAGATAAATAATAATCATCATGCATGTATTTAATTTACTAAATATCTATGCAGGCTGAGCCACATTTAGGCCTAGTGTCTGAACTTGTGCTTTGATACCACATGTAATATTCCAAAAATTCGTAAAAATTTAAAAATTTTCATCTAACATAAAATGTTGTAGTCGTAACTACCTAGGACCAATTAACTGCTAACGGTTACTTTAAACAATTTTAAAATAGAACTAATTCTTTTGTTAATCTTTAATTCTGCATACTTATTTGTTGGTTTCCATAATCCATTGTTAAGTATTTGATTTAGCAGGTTATGATTTGGAATAACAGAAATTGAAACATATGTTAATTACTAGTGTTAAGTTTGTTTTACTCTTTTATGAAAGTAGGAAGGAATTTCAGTTGAGATCGAGGCTTACTTATCTTTTTAGCTAATGTAGTGAAGTGATGCTTCTTTTACAGGTCCTTTACAGGTAAGACATTTTGACACTAGTTCCGAGACCAAGATTATTATCTCAGCTAGCATAAAATATAATGCTAGTAAATTTATTTATTTTATAGCTTTGAGTAATAAATGAGGTATCGTTGATATGTATATTTATGTTCTAAATAGTTCTCATAAACATAAGTGTTAATAAACTGATTATAGTTCAGATACTCTTCCATTTCTCTATAACTATAACTTATTCATTTAATTTTCATCAATATTCAAATTAGGTAAACTTAGACAACCTAAATCTAGATATAGTCATAAGTAAGATGGTTGTTATTCACACCTGGAAATAAAACCTAGTGCATAGACAGTTTACTAACTGACCTGATATTTACCAACAAGAGAAGCAATAATTTATATTTTTAAACTATAGCAATAATGATTTTTAAACTATAGCAATAAGGATGAAAGGGTAATTTTCTATAAAAAATCTCTCCCTTTAACCTTAGTATAATCTTCATCTAATAAGGTGTTAATGAAAAACAAAAACACTAGTATCTTAACATGATACTAATTTTTAATACTTAGGCCAATGTTCTAGCTATGCATCTTTCTATGATTGCAAGTATATACATATAAATGAATTTTAATCATTGTATATTCCTAGGTCTGTTACAAGGTATTATATATTATGCAATCATTGAATAATTTCTTGCACAAATTTTTCTTAAACCATTTCAAAGATTATAGATCAAACCACAAACCCTAATATAACTACTACATCCCTATGTTATTCGTTAGGGTTATAACAAGCATAAAAACCATGATGAAGGATAATGAAAATTATGACGAGGTTATAACATAGTTTTATTTATCATTCACTATTGTGTGTAGGCTGCTTCAACTGGCCTCTAACTATATCATAAACCCACCTTTTGCAAACAATTTTTGAGCCACGTCGTCGATGTTCATTGGATAGGGTTTTGACCTTTGGGGATTTACCATATAAATTCATCTAAACCCTAAAAAAATCACAATTATCTATCTTTACATAGCTCTGGAGAGGAAGTGCCACAGGCTCATGGCCGGATGGCCTCATCGTTTCACTCCTACTGCAAATGAGAACCCTTGTTTCTATAGTTTACCTTTACCCGTGAGAGTCTTTCCTTTCCTCCCCATTCTCTGCATATACGAGTTTTACCGTCATTCTTTCTCTCCGTGAGTGCGTGGTTTTTATCGTTGATACTAAGCCTTTGTGTGAGCTATCCTTCAGCACTAGTGTAGTGACAAAAATCTATATGGTAGGTTCAGTGTTGGGCTTACTTCGGCGTTCATTTGGACTTCCTTTCTAGGATTCTCGACGGTGCCTCCTTCGTTTCTCGGCATTAATGCTCTGGTGGTTTGGGTCTATTCTCATTACCCAGTTCGAGGACGAGGTCAGTTTCTCCAGGTAAGGTATTTGTAACACCCCGGTTTTGACCCCATTGCATTAGATGTATATGATGATGTATATATTGTAAATGATCATGGTGTGGAGCTAAAGGCCAAGGCCCCACCATTGGTCGGCTATGCTATGTTTTGGATTTAAAATTGTCACCGATGGCATATTGGGGCATGCGGCATATTTATGTTGGTCATCATGTAAATATGCATATATAATTAATTAAATGAATCTGACCAGCTACGATCGCGGCAAATAAAATGAGAAAGGGGCATGATTTTCCCAAGGATGAGGATGTGGGGGAATTTGTCCAACTTTGGCCAATGGGGTGAAAATCCATGTGTCTTCTTACCTTGTTTTATTCCAACCACTTTCATTAAGAAAGGATGCTGGTGGTTGAGGCAGTTATGATCTTTGGGAGTGGGGTGGCAAGACTGTCAGTCCTCACCCACATGCACACTCCACCCACTGTTGACTTCACTATGGCAGGAAAAACCTTCAAGCACTCTCCCATTCGCGACCTCACGATTTTTGCTATTTATCTCCATGCATGAACCATCTCCTATTTGTTGGTCTCACGCACAGGTATTTTCCTGGTTTTTCCAACTGATGCAGCGAGTTGAGAGCCGTGCTCTTTTATCCACGATTTACTGTGTTGCTGTGGTTTTCTCACTCACAATGTGTTTCATTGTAGTTTCTTTATGCCTTGGGATGGATTCATTCATCCTCATGCACAAGCAATTGCTCGTTGGTCTCACGCACAACAAGTTGAGAGCCGTTTTTCCACTATCACCCATGATTTCATGTAGGGAGTCATTTCACACTTAAGAATTGTGTGGCGGTTTGTGTAATTCCTTTTCTGCTTGCTTCATTGCCCTGGATGGAATACTGATTTCCCCCTATTGGAATTGTGTTTGCTGTTGTGTTTGGGAACTGTTGTAAATTCACTTGAGAGCCATTTTGGCCACTATAGGGCCAAGAATGACTCGGGAATTGTTTCCCTGTCTTACGCTATAAGCAACGGATTTATTGCCTGAGTGCAATGGTTGATCTCCGGACTGTGTTGGGAGCAGGGATGGGGGATTAGTTTGGCTTGATAAACCTAGTGGCTGGAAAACACACAGATAGAGCTAGAGGGCTGGCCTTCTTCTCCATCACCCTTGAATAGCACTGGAAGGGAATGCAGGGCCTGAGGGACTGTTTAGCAGAGAAGGGACTAATTCCTTGTGTTGGGTGTGTTTGGGTGTCTTAGAGGTTAGGATAGTTCTGGTGTAGGTGTTATTAGCTCTGTAATGGGCTCACCAGCTTAGCATTTAGCCTTTCCCAACTCCCTGATAGCCTGATAAACCCAACTGTGTTGGATTGGCTGCATTTTGTGTATCCTTGGCTATGTGTAAGCCTACTTGTTCCCTTATCCCTTGGAGAATCATGCCCAGCTCGGGGGTGGCAGCGTTGCTGAGAGGTTAAGGAGCACGCTGGCCTATGGTTGGGTGGAACGTTGCAGCGACATAGCTGGTTGCGGAACGAATTCATCCTAAGATAAGTAATCTTGTCCATTTTTACTTCTACAACCATATTACTGTTAATGATATGATGAACATGTTAAAATAAATGCTTGTGAGAATGCATGTTGATTCCGTCGTGCAAGATAAATAATTATAGCTGTGTATGATAAACAATTGCATTTGTGCATGTTATACTACAATGTATTTTCTTTCAGCATTCTGTTTCAGCAATTTTATGCCTGTACATGTTCATGGGACTCTTAGCCCGAGTGGTTTAAGTCACGGGTCGCGTCCTCTTCACCGGTTGGAGGCATGGGGACGTCACAGTATTTCTTTGGGTTTTATAACAATTTTTCACTTATTCATAAGTTAATAACTTTGTCATTGTATACATTTCTAAATTAGTGTTTATTAAACTTGTGCAAGCTTACAAGTGAAGGTTATGTACTAGAAATATGTTGTAAAGTCTCCACGCAGGGATTCTAGGCTTCGTATTCAACTTGGTAAGCCTCGGTCTCACCTGAGGTTCTCCTGCACTGGTTGTATGGTGATTATGATGATACTGCCCACATGGTTGTTTGTTTACTATTCGGTCGTGGCCATATGATGCTTTGCTTGTTTTTGGAAGGCCATGAGGCCAATAGTATGATATGTTGTTAAGTTTATTTGAAGCCCTAGCGGCTATTTTGTGTTGGAGAATTGGGGCTTTCATGGCTGAGACTTGATAAATTATGGGCCTTCTCAATCATAGTTTTGTTTACAGTTATGTTATTTTGATACCATCTTTTAAGTCGTGACTTAAGTTGTAAAAATGCCATTAGGTCGTAACTGATATGCTTCAGTGATATTAGGGTTTAGATGTTATTTCTATTTTTAATAAGCTCGAAGCTTACTGTTTGTACTTATATTTTGATACTATAAATATATTGTGGTTTTAATAAGATGATGGCAGCTGTAAGATTCTTATTGGTTCTGGTTTTTCTTCAAATCTGTTAAATTATCCTAAACATAGTTTTTTTGTTACTATAAATTGATATTTATTTTTATTATGTTTAAAAGTGAAATGAAAATGTTTCAGAGAGTTAGTTCTTAAAATATTATTTTATTTTACTATCAACAATTTTTACTTTAGTAAGTAAATAAAAATAAAGGTTGTTTTTCCAACCTAAGTTTCTACTATATTTTTGTGGGTTGTTGTATGTTGAAAGGTCTTTTACTTACTTTCTCCCAGTTTATATTTATCACACATTATTAACACTGTTTCTTGTGGATAATGTATAAATTTTATATATTCAGTTGTTATATTCTTGTGGTTATATAATGAGGAAATGCATGCTTAGATCTGTTTATGGGTGGAATTGTAAAATCCTTCTGCTAGTAAAAGAGAAGGTAATTATATTCCTAGTTTTGACAGTTATTGTATAAAACCCCAATTTATTTTAAATTATTACTTACTTAGTATTTAATTATAGTGTTATTCTAGTTTCGTTTTACTTAGATTAATGAGGAAATTATCTCATAAAATGTGTAGCCATATATATTGTTTCTTTTATGTTAACTCTACTTATTTACTTTCTATTTTATAAAGTCTTTTAATTACTATAATAGTAGACTTATAGTAAATAGTCTATCTACTGTTTAAGAAAATACACAGACTAAGTAAATTTATACTTTTATATCTTTTCGAAGACAGATCTATTTATGTTATTCAAAGTACTTTGTCTAAGTAAAACATCTAAATAGAAAGGAAATCATAGATATGACTAAATCTTATGAAACCTGTAGAAGGTAATAAAACACATTCATGCATACTTCATTCGATTCTTTATCTGAATTAATCTAACCTACTATACTAGAGTACTACCTTTAAAAAGGTGTGTAAAAATATAGTTAGGTATTTTTTTATCTATCATTAAAACTAGAAATTCTTCTAATCATTTAACCTAATCTATCTAATCCAGCATTTAACTATCTTTTTACAGTAAAAATATTTCTTTTAACTAACCCTAGAAGCAAGGGAACATAAGCATAACATAATATTACTTAAACTTAGTCTTTCTGGATGTAAATAAACAATTAGAAAGCTAGATAAATCATGGAGAAACTGGAAATGTAGAAGAGGTGACAATAGCTTAAGGAACTTGTTCCTCCCAACCAACTCCTCGAGAAAAGCTGGACTACAAATCTTAGGATCCCCAAGATGGTCTCTTGGTCCACCTGGTAGAAGTACTGGGTGAGAGATGTAGTTTAATAATCCTCTACAAATCTACTGAGTGTTCAGCAGTAAATCATTTCTATATGCAGTAGTATGAAATCAACTTAGAATAGCTGCACTAGTTCAGGTCTTCAACACTTTTCACTCAAAACATACTTCAGCTAGTCCCCTCCATCGGATTTTATTATGCACTTTATTCACTCAGAATGTTCACAAGTCAATAATGAGAAGCCTCAGCTATCTTTAATGGGAATTTTTATTACCATGCCTAGGCCTTTTGGGTCATTTTTCCCTTAATGAGCCACCTGCTCTGGTTCCACTTTCTTAGGGAACATGACCACAAAAATAGGGAAGTTGCCTCGTCCAATAGCTAGAATTAGTTTGAGGATGGTTCCAAGTGTCAATATTCTCTCAACCCATCTGACTCCACCAAGTGACCAGTAAAACACTCATTTAACAACTTCCTTAAGTTGTTATCTCATCTTTCATTTGTTAATTAACAAAATATTCATCAATTACATTCAATTATCCTTGACCCCACTTGGCCATTAATTACAAACATTATAATAAAATATAACATTATGTTTCTTAAAACATCAAATGTTTTGCGAATTGGGCCATGTGACATAGATGTAAAAAAAATCTTTCTCCATGTGGATTTGGAGGAAGATATTTATACGCAGTGGCCACAGGGGTATAAGGTCAAAGTGAAGGAGAATTTGGTTTGTAGGTTTAAGAAGAGCTTGTATGGACTAAAGAAAGCTCCAAGGCAATGTTATTTAAAGTTTGATAAGTTTATGACCGAACATGGTTATAGTAGATGCCATTCTGAACACTGTGTTTATTTCAAGAGGCTAGATAATGGAAGATATATTATATTGTTATTATATGTGGATGACCTTCTTGTTGCAGGGTCTAATATCCAGGATATAATTGTGCTCAAATGGAAACTAGATAAATCATTTGTGATCAAGGATTTGAGTGTTGCAAAAACAAATCCTTGGTATGAGAATAACAAGAGACAGGAAAACTCACAAATTGACATTGTCTCAAGGTGAGCACAGAGAAAAGGTGTTGGAGAGATTTGGAATGCATAATCAAAACCACTTAGTACACCTTTTGTCGGTCATTTTAAACAAAATAAGGAGATGTGTCCCAATATAGAGGAAGAAATAGAATATATGTCAAAGGTTCCACGTTCATCAGCAGTTGGCACCTTGATGTATGCCATGGTGTGCACAAGACAAGATATTGCACATGTAATGAGAGTTGTGAGTAGGTGTATAAAAAATCCAGGTAAAGAGAATTGTAAAGCAGTACAATGGATTCTGAGGTATTTGATAGGTACCACTTCTCATGTTTTATGTTTTGGAGGTTCAGGAAGTATTCGACAGGGATATGTTTATGTAGATATGGAAGGTGATAAATACAACAAGAGGAGCACCACAATGTATGCATTTACTATTAAAGTATTGTAACTTCGGAATATATTCCAAATGTATTGATTATATTCCTCCATCATGAGATGAGTTTGGTTATGTAAGAGTAATGGAAAGAGTCCATGTAAACTTTTAGATGTAAGTCTTGTCAATAGTACCCAAGTGTAATTATAATAAATGTTAGTTTTGGTGTCTCACTAGATAAGTCAGCCCTGTTAGGTCTTAGAACAAGTCAAGTGAAAAATATAAATAGGGAGGTGCTCCCCTTCATTTGAACACACTCACTCTAGCTAGCTTGCGAGAGAGTACAAAAAGTGCGGCAGAAGGAAGAGAGAAGTAGTTGTCTGGGTTTTACATTGCTCGCATTGAGTTCTATACTAAGAAAGTTTTACGAGGTTTTCTACCTTGTGGTTTCCCTAAGGAAAATGTTTTTGTTTGTGTTAATTTTCTTGTTATTCTTTTAGTGATCCTATGATCGATTGTTTTTTTAAGATATCATCTAAGCAATTAAGAAAACTTAACATGGTATCAGATCCACCCTGAAAGTACACACTGCATAGCTAGGGTTTGTTACTCCAAACAAATCCCTCAACAAATCAACCAGAAAAGAGGGCTCACTCCACTTTCCCCAAAATGGTGCATCTTTATGTGGAACATAAATGAATTCCAAGAAGTTTCATTTTTTGACCAAACAATACTGCGAAGAAAAACTAGGGCTTCAGTAATCCTGAGACTCCATCATCAATCTCAGAAAAATAAATATATAGTCTAGCTCTCCTTGAGGAGGCGCATCTTTTCCATCACTCAACCCTACGAGTGATTCCAACTAGAAAATTAGGATTTCTACATCAAACCCTAGGTCATCCTAAAGGAGGTCACCAAGAAGGTGTATTTATCAAGTAAGTACTACTCATTCTAATTCCAATTGAAGTTATCATTCTATTAAAATATGACAAAGAGTACCAAGCTATATCAGAATCTTTAATGTGCTAAAAAATTTAGAGCACGGAAATATCGGATCATGGTCATCCTAAAAGAAAATGATTTAGAACGATTTATAAAGGAGGAAGTTACAGAGCTAGAAGAAGTTGAAGCTAAGTCCAAATACAAGAAGGATATCATTAAGGCTAAGAGGATCATAGTTGACTCCATCAAAGATAACTTGATTCTTCAAGTGTCCTCAAGGTGCACACCAAAAGAAATGTTTGATGCTATATCCGTCCTATTTGAAGGAAGAAACATAAATAGGAAGATGACCTTGAGGAATCACCTCAAAAGTGTAAAGGATGAAAAGTCAGAAACCATGCAATCATATTTTACAAGAGTAGATCAAATCAAGGAGGCTTTGGAAGCCATTGGTGATATGGTTGAAGAAGAAGATATTGTAATGACCACCTTGAATGGTCTTCCAAGATATTGGGAATCCTTTATTAGAGGACTCTGTTCAAGAAGAAGACTAACCAAGTTTCGATAGTTATGGGAAGAATGTGTGCAAGAAGAAGAAATAATTGTAGCCATAGAAGAGAAGTTAAATGAAAATGATGATCAACCTTTAGCAATCCATACTGAAGGAAAGAAAAAGAGAAAGAGTCATGACCATCCTCTCGAAAGAATTGAAGGGTTTAAAGATCCCAATAAATACTTCTCAAATAATAAATGCTTCACTTGTCATAAAATGGGACACATTTCTATAAACTGTCACATGAAAGTAGAACGAATCAAGAAGAAGAAAATATTTCAGGCCGATGCTGCTGAAGACAATGATCAAGAATATGAGGAAAAAAACATCTTTTCCTTGGCATCTAATATCAAGTGGAAGTTACATCAAATGGATTTAAAGAAAACCATTATAAATGGCTTGATAGAATCAAAAGTATATATTGAAAAACCGCAAGGTTTCGATACTAGTGATCAAGAAACTCATGTATGGAAAATCAAGAAGGAATTGTATGGGTTAAAGCAAGAAACTAGAGCTTCGTATGGAAGAATCGATGGATTCCTGATCAGTTTAGGATTTAAAAATAGTAAAGAAAATTCCAACCTCTACTATAAAGTTGAGGGTGATGTACTTATGATATTGCTACTATATGTAGATGATATATTCTTGACCGGTGAAAATAATTCTATCAACGAATGTAAGAAGAAGCTTTTTGCAGAATTTGAATAAAATGTCTTGGAATGATGAAATATTTTCTAGGTCTTGAATTATGGCAATATCAAGACGATATTTTCCTAAGCCAAGGAAAATATGGAGTATAAATCCTAAAACATATTTGGGATGATATATTGTAAGGCTATGACTACTCCGACCACAACAAATTTAAATCTATTGAATGATGACACTTCAGAAGTAGTCAATGCCTCCCTATACAAACATATTATTGGTTCTCTTATGTGCTTAACCAATACAAGATGAGATATATGTTTGGTTGTAAAAAATATTATTCAAAAAATGGTGAATCGCAAACATATTCACCTAGTTGGACCAAAACATGTCATGAAATATCTAAAGGGGAATTTAGACTATGGTCTAAGATATGCATCAGATTGAGAGATCAGATTACAGGGATTTACATATTCAAATTGGGATGGAAGTGTTGAAAATAGAAAGAGCTCTTCAAGATGTTGTTTTAGTTTGGGAAGATGCATGATTGCATGGTTCTATAGGAAGCATACTAGTACTGCACTTAGCATGAGTGAAGTTGAATACATTTTAGCACGTTAAGCTTATAGGGAAGCAATATGGATTTGAAAGATGTTGGCAGGTTTATTTGATGCCGAGATAGATTCTACTGATATCCTTTGTGATAATCAGAGTTGTATTAAGATGATCGGAAACCAGGTATTTCATGATAAGATGAAACATATCCATGTTAGATATCATTACATCCGGGATATGGTTTATAAAGTAGCTTTACAGCTCAAGTATGTTCCTACATAGGAACAAGTGGCATATGTGTTAACTAATCCTCTGTCTCGTGTAAAGTTTGAATACTTTCAAGATATACTTGGTGTAGTCCGAAAGGACCTCTCGAGAGAGAGGGGGTGACGGTATATGGTAGAAGGATGCAGTGGTGGTAGCTCAACCTAGAGTAGGGTAAGTCTGGCTAGGCTTGTCGACATGAAAGGGTTAGTAATTCAGACAAGGCCTGTTGATCCTAGGGGTATTAATATGTTTGGATAGAATGGTTTAACCCAAGTGGGTTAGTAAGCCAGAAAAAGAATTGTTGGTCCTCGGGAAGATCCATCAGTCTGACTAGGCTTGTTGACTTGAAAGGGTTAGTAAGTTAGACAAAATACCCAGATGGATCTATGAGAAAACTCACCAAGATATTGCTTCGAGATAATTTAATGGGAAATATGTGGTTTCAATATTGTTATACTAATGATTATTGAGATAGTTTAAATATTCCTATACTGATGTAGTAGTATCAGAATTCCTATACTGCTGATTGTTGAGATGATTGTTGAGATAGTTTCAATATTCCTATGTTGATGTAGCAGGTTTAGTATTTTCATACTAATGATTGTTGTGATGACTGTTGATGATTTTTTTTTCTGTATTTCTATAATGATGATGATGATGATGTTGTTTTAAAAATTTAATGTTGATGATGATGATGTTTCGACATCTCTATGCTGGTGATGCAGATGATGATCTAACATTTATTGATGGTGTTTCTTTTAACACTAACATACTAATGATGTTGTTATTTATGTATCAATATTTACATATTGATGTTGTAGATGATGTTTCAATATTTATATACTAATGTTGCAAAAGATGTCTCAGTATTTGCAAACTGATGTTGCAGATGATGCTTTAGTATTTACATACTGATGTTGTAGATGATGTTTTAGTATCTACATTCTGATGTTGGTAGAATATTATTCAATATTAACATATTGATGTTGTAGAATATGATTTAGTATCCAAATACTGATGTTGTATAAGATGATTCAGTATCCACATACTGATGTGACAGAATATGATCGAGTACTCATAGAACGTGATTCAATATTTACATATTGAGGTTATAGAATATGATCTAGATGAGATCCATGAATATGATGTATGATGGTGTTCCAAAGTTTCCTATGACTTATAGAGACTCACTAGTCAGATGTACAGTTGTGGTAGCAGTTTCTACCTTGGTTGAATACAGTCCTAGTTAAGAGAGAGTGTTAAAGTATTGTAACTTTGGCATATATTTCATATGTATTTATTGTATTCCTCCATCATGAGATGAGTTTGGTGATATAAGGGTCATTGAAAGAATGAATGTAAAACTCTGGATGTAAGTCGGGTCAATAGTACCCAAGTGTCATTATAATAAATTTAATTTTTGGTGTTTTGCTAGACAAGTCGGCCCTGTTAGGCCCTAGAACAAGTCAAGTGAAAATTATAAATAGGGATGCGCTCCCCTTCATTTGAACACACTCACTCAAGCAAGTTTCCAAGAGAGAGAAGAACAAGTGCACCAGAAAGAAGAGAGAAGCAATTGTCTCGATTTACACTAGTATGGTTGAGTTCTATACCGCATAAAACTTGACCTTAAAGATGTCAAAAATCCCATAGCTAATTCTATCAATTCCAAAAAATTTATCATAATTTGAAAGTGAAATATGACGACACAATATTTTTTGTCATATTTTATCGTCAGATTTTGGGTTCAAATATTGTTGTGTTTGTGTTCTTTGTGTTTATATGCTTGTTTTTCTTTTAGTGATCCTACTCATGAAAATTGTTTTAAGATATCACCTAAGCAATTAAGAAAACTTTACATTTGTTGTGGGTGGAATAATGTCACGTCCCCACCCTTCTACTAGTGAGAGGACGCGACTATAATTCTGAAAATCCGGGAAAACTAAGCCCCATGAACACAATATAAAAGGCATTGGAAATAAACATACACAGATGCATAAATGATTATTGAACAGCGGAAGAAAAATAATTTCATTAAACACATTAACATGTTCATCATATTTATAAATCAAATGCAGTTGCAAGGATTTAAACACAAGAATACTTATCTTAGAAGAAGCTTGTTCTGCAACTAGCTACATCACTACAATGTTCCACCCAACCATAGGCCAATGTGCTAATCAATCTCTCAGCAAAAATACCACCCCTAAGATGGGCATGATTCCATAAGGAATAATGGGAAACTAGTAGGCTCACACGTAGCCAAGGATACACAACTCAGCCAAGTCAACATAGTTGGTTTTATCAGGTTGACAGGGAGCTGGAAAGGTTTCCTGCTAAGATAGTGAGCTCAATCCAAGAGCTATGGACACCTGCACTAGAACTAGAATGACTTATAAGACATCCACACACACCCAACACAAGGAAGCATCCCCTTCTCTGCTATGTAGTCCCTCGGTCCATGCCTTCCCTTCTAGTGCTATTCAGGGGGTGCAGAGAAGAAAGTCATCCCTCTAGCTCTATCTGTGAGGATCCTACACACACTAGGTTTTTAAAGTAGGCTCAGACCCCATTTCCACTCCAAAAAAAGTTCAACCAAAATAGCAGAGGAATACACAACAATTTCCATATCTGGGATAGATGAAAACTCGACTTGGGAGCCAAAACGAATTTGAAGATGGGAAAAACAACCCCCTTAGCAACAATTCAAATTCTAGATTCGTTTATGGCCCTAACGTTGCCAAAACAAACTCAATCACCACCCAAAATTCATGGCTCTGTTCCTCCCCATTGGTTGTGCAACTCTGAAACACGAAATTACCCAACCATGGAGAGGTGGAAACAACCCAAAACGCTCAGGAGGGATCCCAACCACTGAGCATTAACAAAAACACTTCCTAGCCTTGGGAAAAATGAATAACACAACAAAGAATGTGAATGGTGAATTTCAGGAGCTCCAAAATTGTGGGGAAGACCAAAAACATGAATGGTTTCACACACAGGAAGTTCAAAATGCCTGAGAGAGCTCACGTGAAGAAAAAATGGTGAGGAAAACATCAAAACATGAAAACATGGTAGAATGGCCTAAGTTTTTGGGTTTTTTCTTTCCCAAGGAGTCAAAATACGTTTCCCAGCAATTGATGGCTTCTCCAATTCGAATTTGGGTTGTCATACCTTTCCCATCCCATGCAATAACCAACCCAACCAATTTCTGGTAGTAATAAATGATTGGGTGAATGAGTCAATAAAGGTAGTTGACAGTTTGATGTGTTCTCCCTTTGACATTTGGATTTTCCCCATTGGCCCAAAGGTTTGAATACCACCCCCCTTATCCTTAGGAAATCATTCCCCTTCTCATTATTGTTGCATTGGCATAGCTGGTTATCGGAATTTTTAATTAAAATGCATATTTACATGTTGTCCAAATTATAATGTTCCTAACTAGCAAAAAAATACCATCAGCATCGATTTTAATCATTGAACATATAACGATAATCGATGGTGGGGATTTTTCCTATAGCTCCACACCATGATTAATTATAATATATATATCATATACATTTAATGCAAATGGGGTCAAAATTGGGGTGTTACAAATAACAATAAGTTCGATTCTGAAATTGCAAAAGGTTGTTCCACATTCATTAAGAGAAGCAGAGTATGTTTATGCTACATAGGCTACTAAAGAGATGATTTCGTTGTAGAGGACGTTCATGGAGGAATTAGGTAAGAAGCATGATAATAGTAGGCTATATAGTAACATCCATTGTTCCATCCATATTTCAAATAAATCATCATTTAATTTGAATATGAAACATATAAAACTCAAGTACAATTTCATAAGAACTTTTCTAGAAGATGAACTATTGAAGTTGGAAAAGATACATACTAGCCAGAATCCTCCATACATGTTGGAAAAGGTAGTAACTAGAGACAAATTGATTTCCTTCTTGGTTTCTACCGGGATTCAATCATAAAGGTGAAGAACAAACATTTTCCAAGTTCAAGATTTAGAGCATATCCCAGGAAATGAAACACTGGTGTATTTTTGTGATCAGTCTCCAAGTGGGAGATTATTGGTTGTGGAGCTTGATCCTATAGATTCCGAGTTGTTATTTTCCAGTCGTCTTTGTACCCCATTTTTATTGTACACTTGTCCCAATAGGTGGGTGCAGGGGGACATCGTCCCCCCATGGGGGTCTGGGGAGGACCATCCCCCGGTTTATGGGTTAGGGGGAAATCGCCCACCCATTTACGAGCCCATGGTATTGGGTGACTCATGATATTTCACCATGGTAATTCCCCTATAAAAATCAATTATTTTGATATGATTGTGTATTGTATTGTATTGTACCATTGTAAAAATAATCTCTATGATAATGAGAGAGAGAATGTGAGAAAGTCAAGAGGAAGTGCAAGTAGGTTTGTGACGGTTGTATCCCTTCATTTTGTTGGATGGTATAATTATAAAGTACTGATAATTTATGTATCGACGTATCCCATTTGGGTGAGCCATGTTATATCTTTCTCTCTCTTGTAATGTGTTTAATATTTGTATCTTGTATCTTGTATCTTGTTATTGTACTACGATCTTGTTTTCCTAACATTTACTTCTATTAATATTATTTATTAGTTCCTTTTCATTTTTAATAATAAGGAAAGATTCCAATTTTTTTTTTTTATTAATGAGTTAGATCAATGATCTATTGAATAACTAAGGGCTTGTAATAAGACCTAGGTAATTGTATCATCTATAATTTAGATGACTAAGGACATTTGGTCAACTCATAATCCTTTAGATGACTAATGAAATTTAGTTAACTCATAATCCTTTACATGACTAAGGATATTGCTCAACGTATGAACTCCTAGATGGCTAGTGGTATTTAAAGAAATATTTGTTAATACACAATGCACAATCTCATTGATAACTAAGGTCCTCTATTGCTAGGTAGAAAGTATAATATGCCAAAAAAAACATTCAAAATATAGTGAAGTAGGGACATTTTGTCCACAATTGTTTTTCCATTTTCCAATTTTTAGAGTTTTCTCAATATCTACAACATCTATAATTCAAGTCCCTTCATGTACCTTCGAAGCAAGTTTTGCATTTTAAATGTAGTATACTTGAAAATTTGATTAACTATAGAGAATTTTTAATTTAATTTTTTCCATACAATGTTTCGTAAGTGTAACCTAAACTTATGGAGTCCATAATGGCACATTTTTTTTAAATGGACAACTAGTCCATAATGGCACATCTCTTTTTAAATGGAAAACTAGTCCATAATGACATATTTCTTTTTAAATGGAAAACCATAACTAACTAAATATAATTAATAGGTTTTTTGGAATTAGATGTTAAGTTGAGTTCCTATAATTCAAGCTTTATAAATAATTAAAATGGTAGATTTGAACCATTATCGCTATTTTAAGCTTGTCTCATTCAATGGAGGACTATTGATATAATATTCTTAGCATAATTATATTATTGCATAAATAAATTGAATTGATAGAAAATGGGAGGTGCTTTAAGACTAATTGGAAAGAATACAGATATATATATTTATATATATTCTCTTACAAAAGACTAGCTAATTCAAGTAGTTGATACTAAATAGGAAAATACATCTTATATTACCCAATATTCCCCAACCTTTCATCCCACAACCTAATATTATCCTCTATAGGCATCAAGTTAATTAATTTATTCACTTATACTCTTAGGAACAACACGGTTGTTACACCCATTAGTGTCAAAAGATAAATAAAAATAATTTTTACATCTGAACTTAATTTGCAAAGATCGATCTATAATCTAAAGGTAATTTGAATTGATGTTTTTTCCCAAGGAGTTCAAATCTCTGTTAGTAGATGAATAGCTCAGGAATAATGTGAAACATGAAGTATATAATGTACTTAATGACAATCAATTTGACTTATGAATTGGAGTGTAACTAAACGTGAAAAAATTGTTATAGGTTTAGTACAAACTACGTGAAAGAAAATATGCTTTTTTGCATTTTTTAATATGTTATGACAACTGTAAACACTCATACATGGCATGAATGTAATGGAAGAGTGATCAAACTGAAATGAAATCAAATAGAATGAAAATGTGACTTGGAAAATGTAATTGCAAATGAATTGAGTGCAAATGTAGAATGATAACTAAACCAGACCAATAAAATATAAATTATATTCATAAAAGATAGATATTTATTTTCAAATATAAAGCAAAATGGGAAAAAAAGAAATACTTCACTTCTCTAGGAAAGTGACTCCTTTCCTTGTGGTGAGTGAGCCTTGTTTAAACTATCAAATGATATCCACAACCACTATTTTAGAAAGATGAATCCTCCATCAATGGTTATTTGAAACAAGTTTAAATTGACATCACACTACAATTTATAGGAAAAAATACAAGTCTTAACTTCATTCTTGTTATTCTTCATATATTCCACTAACTTAGTCTACAAATGAGAAAATGTATATATAACGATTACAAAACATCTAAGCTAGAATTGCATCCCTTCAATTTAAAAAACCACTCAATATATATGAGTGATGAACCATGATACTTGACATAGTGATTGAATTGTAAAAATGAAAATAAGGGTATTAATTGTACCATCATTACACAAATGTCCGAAGGTTAGGTAATACAATGAAAATACAAGATCGAGAAGATTAAATCGTGTACAACATTGCCACATGGATGATATTGTCCATTTGAATTGAGAAAGGATATGAGGCCACTACAGAGGTCTCGGTGCAATCTATGTAACATAGAACCCTATTGTGGCAAAAAAACCTCATGTGTTTGATTTATCATAAATAAACTACAACCATCTAGAAAAACAAAGTGGTACAAAAAGATCTTCAATTAGTACCAGAAATATGTAGTATGGGAATCTTGACAATAATGCATTGTCATAAATTAGTTGGATTAAAACTTCAAATAAATTCATTATAAACATGAAAATAAACAAAATAGTAATATTTACCTCAAAATGGTGTAAGCATGACATTAGGGTGAAAAAGATAAGGACATAGATGATTTTCTATGAAAGAATGATGTCAAAATGATTACATGGATTCATGACATTAGGGTGCAAACTATAAGCACATAGATCATTTTCTATGGAAGAATGATGTCAAAATGATTACAAGGTTTATGAAAACAAGATCAAAACTGTGGATGAATAGGGGTACTTAATGGTTTCCTAAAATGTATGGAAAATCATGTTAAATATTCTCTGTAAAATTTGATACATTAGTAGAGATAATTACATAGAACTATTTTTAAGAATTCCATGCTTTTTTATTGTTTTCATGTCTACACAAATTTCATG
Source organism: Pseudotsuga menziesii (assembly GCA_001517045.1). Classification (NCBI taxonomy): domain Eukaryota; kingdom Viridiplantae; phylum Streptophyta; class Pinopsida; order Pinales; family Pinaceae; genus Pseudotsuga; species Pseudotsuga menziesii. The sequence continues at coordinate 21,560 of LPNX010835818.1, forward strand.
GTACTTTGGTGCAATAGCCTTATTTCCCATTACTTTAGGTATGACTTAGCTATGGTCATATCTCCAATAATTATTAAATATAAAACTAATAACAACTAGAGACTTGGTAGCCTCATAGATTATATTTTGAAAATAATAATAGGATAGAGGAATATGGAATGTTGCATATGGCTTACTTTTTTACGAAAAAATAATATTTGTCATCCACCTTGAATTTTTTTTATTATATATTTCTAATGAAAATTTTTATCTTGGGAGCATGAACTAGGTAGGAACTAGTCAAAAAGTTCCTAAGATTAAACTTAAACAAATATTAAATTTACCTAAATTAAGTAAAATGGGTTATTTCAAGAAAACAAATGATTCTTGATTTAACTTCCCCTTTTCCTGAAAATTCGGTCTATAAATACCTAAGCCAAAGAAGGGCTTGGGGATCTTTTGATTATTCCATCATTTCTACTTGATTATTCTCAAGAGAGTTCTTGGAGAGTATTTTTCCCACGAGGAAAAGAAAACTGATACATAATCGATTATCCCAGATAGGGAAGCCCTACCTTAGTACCTCTAACTTACTTGCATGTTGGAACCAGCTTTGGGGGATCTAGATTGAAACCAGGAATAGTTTCGGGCCATGGTTGGGTGGAACGTGGTAGTTCCCAAGTTATTCAATTCAGTGAATAGAGGTCAGAATTGTCTATGTCCTTGTTAATGATGTGTGTTTAAGTGTGCAGGAATTCCATCCATTAAATAGATTCAAATTACAGGTATGTGATTTCTTCATCTTCCTTACAGTTCAAACATTTTTTTGTTTAATGAAGGGATTAAAGTGTTGAATGATAATATCATTATTATCTGCTTCTATAGCTAGGTTATTTCTACATAAACTTAAAAGAAAATATAGGGTTATATTTAGTTTACATATGCATATAAAACCTAGAAATGAAGATTTTGTTGCATGAGTATTTTGTTTGATTAGACATGATGACCTAGTTAGGAGAATATAAATTATGTTTCTTACTATTGATATGAGACTGTCATAGATACTTTTATCAGTTTTCAAAACCATAAGAAAACATGGCCTCTATTATTTCTGCATTTCTCTTTCATCATTTATATTTTAAAGTTCAGTCTTCTCTAATGGTGTATTTTTTCTAATAGAATCTAGAGTACTTAGGTTAGATAGATTTCTGATTATTGTTCAAACTTATATACAAAAGTAAAACAAAGTTTATAAACAAATAAAACTATCAACCAAAGAACTAATTAAAATCAACAAAAACGAAATTATCTCCATTAAAATCCAACTCTACATCTTTCACTACTAGTAGATTACATATTTCTGGCACGCTTATTATTTCACCCATCAAATCCGTTATATACAATTGTAGCATAAACACTATGCATAAAAAATAAATTAAATACCATTTCGATGTTGAATCTTAAACAACTATAGCATAAATATGATGACCAAACTTAACATAGTTAAACACTAATCCTTTAATAAACATAACGAAGATAAATCTAAAACAAACCCCATACATTATCTTAATTATAAAAAACTCTACATAAAATGCCATCCATCGAGACCTGTTAAGGTCTGACCGGAGGAAGAACTATCACTATAGTTATCTCAACTACGGTTGTAGCTGCAACTATTTCCAAAATTTTCTAAAAATTTTCGACCCTCTTTTTAATTTTATCTTCCCTGGATTTGTTTTGGATTGCTGAATTTTGTTGTTCCTTTGCTACATTTTGGATCTTTTGAGGTTGAATTGAGATAAATTATTTAACATTTTCGGAGGTGAATGACTATCTTTTGATTGAATTGAACTTGAAGTTTTGGTTTGTTGATAATTTCATTTTCCACTGTCGGAAGTCATTTGAACAAAGAATCGGGGCCGTAGTTCTCTACGTAGCCGCCATTGCGGAAGCTAAATGCTAAATGTTCCAATGGTTAGCTCTTATATTTTCCGATGTCGTGGTTTTGACTTTGCGATATTGTTGCTTTTCGCTCTTGGAATGGTTTATGACTTTAATCAGAAGTCATATTTCTTATGTCGTTCGATGTTGCGGCTCCTTAGCAGACTAACCATCTGACATATAATTGTTTCGTTTGTCGATGATTTGTTACGATCTTTGCCGACGTTTTCAATTGCTGCGGGACCCTTAGTCCATGTGATTTCCGTCGTTGCGGCTCTTTACCGAACTAATCGCCCAATTTTGTAGTTATTCCGATGTCTAATGCTGTAGTTTTTAATGTTTTATTTTGACGACATTTTATTTTGCTGCAGAACCCTTAGGCTGTATGTCTCTCGCCGTTGCGGCTCCTTGACGAACTAATCACCCGATCCTTAGTTAGTCTGCTTTCTGATGAAGTTTCTCCTGCTGACATTTTTTTCACCGAAGTCTATATATAGGACGAGGTTATTATTTTATTGTTTACCCTTGTGAACTTGTGCTTTCTGTCCTTGTCGAGTCGAACTGTGTATATGTGGTTAGTTGTCGGGATTTTCTACGTTTGGGGTTCTTCCATGGAAGTGTTGGACCATCCCATCGACTGCAACTCATTTCTAGGTAGGAAAACCATGGTTTTTATTTCCTTTTGATTGTATTGGGTCCTTTTTGGAACTAGGGTCTTTTCCTGGTTAGGTTTTCCCCCCGTGGGTGGTTAGCCGTATAGATTGATGAATGTGTATCCTTACAGCGTGAGGTATTAGTTGGTTTCACAATTTTGTGGTGGGGGTTTTTCTTTTCTTGAGCTTGTTTGAATCGTTATGGAAACTTGAACCCAGTCCAAAGGTTTAGGAAGTTGGTGTAGACAAGCATTATGCTATGTGCACTAGTTTTTGTGGGGTTCCTTATGGCTGTCTGGGGAGGGAGTTTTCATTTTTTTTTCGTCGTGGGAATTTACCTTATTTTTCAGGGAAGACAGAGGTTTTGATTCTCGTTCAGACTAGGATTTCTGCATAGGGCCTCATTTTCGAAGACGAGCCTCATTGATAGGGGTTTTTTGTTTTTGTAAGGAGTTAAGATGCATCTTGATTTAAACCATGTATGTGCTAGATGGGTCATGTTTTAGTTGCAGTTAGACTTAGCATTTTTCAGACCTAGTTTGTAGTTGTTCTTTTTGCTTGTTATTCTTGATTTTTCATTAATATTCAGATAATTTTATCTGCTGAGAATATGGAAAAGGTAAATGTTTTTATACAATTTTTCTTCGTTCTTAGAACAATGATTAAAAGCTCCAATAGACTAAAAGCATTTTTGTCTATGATAGGGCATCTTCTTCAAAGGAGATATGTCTAAAAGGAAAAAGAAGAAGGCTAATGTTGCTGAGGAAGAACCAGATGTGGAAATCATCACTAAGGTTGAATATATCTAAGAAGATACCAGTTCCACCTCTGGAGTAGAGCCAGACTACAAGTGGGGTGAGATATATCGAATGATTTCAAATCAGGATGTGCCTGATGTAGGTTTTGAAGAGCTAACCATATAAACCAATATCAAAAAATCACCTCTGATGAAGATGGCCATGAGGCCTGAGTTATTCCCATGCTCAGAGGTGATTAGTTGGATCCTCCCTAAGGCAGATGTAACCACAATGATTTTAGCAAACAATGCCAAACAAGGCTACGTTGCATACCGCTTTGCTTATGTCTCACTAGCATATCACCTACCTCTTGCTCAAGTATTCCTAACTAAAAGTTGACTAAAGGAGATAAATTTGTACCTAGTTGAAATAATGAAGAGAATGATGATAACCGGGAAGAACTTCCGAACCAGGCCATCAAGAGAGTATGACATAGCCACTCTCTGAACTCCTTATAGGTTTATAGCACTGATGCTAAATAGAGTGTTTGGGAGAGCTCATGATAAAAGTTTCAAGTTGGGATGTATTCCCATTATTTTCTATGTGGCCACCCAGGGGACTATATTCAACTGGGAAAACATTATGTCTAATAGCCTCTCAGCATGTATATCTTTAGCTTTGGGAGGGGTTTCCCAGAAGAAGTCTGAGTTTTATATGAGCTCCATCTTAGTGGACTGTATATTATGTACCCAACCATTTCCAGCCTGAAGGTGCAATTGGGACAGGGACAGGACCCCTGTTTACATTGCATACAAACTATTTTCGGCATGCAAGTATTATAGCCACTACAAAGAAATATGTGAAAATTTTATTATGTTTTTGTACACTTTAATCTTCCTAATAGAATGCGACTGTATGTTGCAGGAGGCATTGAAAGTCATAGAGGAACATGGGAGTTATTATTTGACTGAAGAGGGGATGTACATTAGAATGTATGGTTGCTCTAGGGCACCTTCTCTACTACCTCAGTATGCCACTCATTATGTGGTACATAAAGAAGCAGTTAGGCAGGTGTATCTGGATGGTGTCGGAATATTTTTGTTTGAACATAAGAAGGAAGCCTACCCTGCTATCCCTTTTTGGATAGGAAATTATAAGTTTGCAAATATTAAACAAACTGTTGAATTTGTATAGGAATTGGAGCAGTTTCATTCTGGGGAGATGAGCTTCCACGGGAATGACTCCCAAAAGAAGGTTGCAGAGTATTGCAAAAAAGCAAATTTTAATTTTGAATATGCAAATTTCTTGGATAAGGATGCAGAAGTCTTCAGGAATGCAAGGAACATGACTGCATTGAAGAGAAGATTCAAACAAAAGATCACCAGTGTGGGCGGTAAGGGAAAAACCACACAAAAGAAAGATGAAGAAGAGGAAGCCAAGAAAAGGGAAGAGGATGCTAGGAGACTAGCACAGGAGGCAAAAATTTGGACTAAGAATGAAGAAGAAGAAAGAAAGAAAGGTGCAGAAGAACCGACAAAGAAGGTAGATAGATAGCAGGTTGGAGGAAATCTTGGAAACTACCTCATATTTTGCAGATAGGTCTCCGAATATTTTTGAAGTCCTAACTGGAAGGATAGTAAGAATAGAAACCAATGAAGAAATCCCTGCAAATTTACCAACTAAAGATCAACATAGCTTAAATCAGGATTACAAATTGTTAGAGTTTGCAATAAGCACTACAGAAGAATTCAAGAAGACTATGAAGAAAACGAGAGCAGTCTATACCAAATACTGTAGAAGGGTGTTGGTCACCTACAACAGATGTCAAGTGGCTACAAAAAAAAGACTGGATGCATTAGGATAGAATGAGCTATTCACAAAACTATAGAGTAGGTACCAAGAGGATGAACAAAAGATGAAACATGACAAAGATTTAGTTGAGCTGATCCCGAAAAATGTAGTAGCTCATTCAACAGTCAGCATCCATTTACTAGAATATCGGCTACGTTTGAGTCTAGAAAGAATTGAGGTGGCTAGGAATTAGGATGCAAAATATGAAATAAACATTCTGTTTCTTGAGCCTTCAGATTTTGAAAGAATAGCAGCAGAGGCCCAAGCGTGGAAGAAGTTCATCAATGATCAAGTGGGGCCCTCTTCATGAAATGCTTTATTAAATTTTGTTTTGAATGTAATATTTTATAATGTATGAGAAATTTTGTTTTGAATTTAATATCGTATAATGTATGAGAACTCACTAATGGACAAATTTTGGGAATGAAAACATTGGGGAAGCCTAAGAGTCACTTTGGGGAAACCCAAAAGTTTTAGGCTTTTTGTATAAGTATAGGAGAGTTAGTTGTAGAGAATGACCTTTTCCTTTGAGACTTGTGAGAACCTGTTGTAAGAAGAACTATTTCCTTTTGCAATAAGAATTACATCTTTCCTGTTGGAGAAATATTGATGGAACTTTTGAAATGCTGTGCCATGGATGTGTTCAATGTGAACTATTTCAGTTTAAGTTGTGTGTCCATTAACTGTGAGATTGTTCTAACTCTTTTAACCTATTTTCTTGTATGAATGCTCTCTAGTTTATTCTATGAAATTTCTACTATGAGTAATGAATGTTGTTCATAAACAATTAGCTATCTGGTTGTTCATATATCTATAAATGTTCATGTATTTTGAAATCAGTAACAACTATCTATGATTTTATTAATGCATGTGCAAAACACATTACTCATTGATGAATGATAATCTTGCTCCATAGGGATAGGTTAGTTAGTTAGTGTTAATGTCTTGTTGTGTGTGATTAAGATGAGAGAGAGTTAAGACAAGAGGTAAGAACCTACGCATCACATTGTGATGCTCCTCGTATTCTCCATCAATCTACATTATTAGATAAGCACTTGCATATCATACTTAAATCAGAAAAAAACTAAAATATACACGGTGGACCGGGCTGTAACCAGTAAAACCTTTTATTTTTGGTTACTTTGACCTACGGTAGCGGGACCGTAAACCAGACAGATTCCCCATACCAAACAGTAACGAGATAGATGGGAATGCTTACTCAAGAGAATCCCTTGCTATTGTTTCCAGTGATTTTCTAGGCCTCAACAGTTTTTGGCGCTAGAAGGAGGGCCACAAGTGCATGGCTAGCTGAGGAAACTCATTTCCTCGAAATTACTCTACCGGTAATAGTTCTGATAGCAGTTTGTTTCCCAATCCAATTCCTGAAGAGAAAGGTAAAGAGCATCTGTATTATGTTGATAATGAAGTAGTTAATTATCTAAGATGACATACTAGGGAATATGTGAAGAATATTGGAGGATTATCAATTATTCCTATCTTATCCAGAAGAGAATATAAGAAGAAAGACCACCCTATATTGGAAGACACAGTATTGGTTGGAGATTTTGAAGAACTAGTAGAAACAGCCTTAGAGGAAGTTGTTCAACCTATGAATCAGTTGGGCCAAGATACACCTTATGGTTCACTGGTTCATACCCCTGTTCCTTCACCACCTCATTCTCCACCCATACTCATGGCAGGCATAAACGCAAATCAGCCACCCGACCCACCAAATCCACCACCTGCTTGGAAGGATAGGTCACCTCTAAAACTAGCACCTCCTTTGCATGACTTACCTGAGGCTTTTGAGAAAATGTTTCCCAAGTTTGACCCAAGTGAAAAGATTTTTGTAGATGACCATTTGCAAAGCTTTTACTTGGCCATAGAAGGACTAAGGGTGGGAGAACATGAAGATGTAGTCTGCAGATTATTTCCACATACCCTTAAAGGAGCAACAACCTCATGGTATTTTGTTCTGCTTGCAAACTCAATCCCAGAATGGGACACATTTTAGAGGATACTCAGAAATAAATATGAAAGGATTATGTGCTTTGAAGAAAGAAAGAAAAGAGAAAGTGCATAGTTTCACCCAAAGGTTTGCTTCTTGTCTTAAGAATTTTTCTGCAACTGATAAACCATCTAATAAGGTTCTGATCAAATACTATACTTCATCTTTAGGGACTGACTTGGCCGTGTTTTCCAAGATGCAAGTCAAACCTACATTGTCAGAAACATATGAAGAAGTGGAGAGAGTAGAAGTTGAAAAAGAGAGCATAGAAGATTATCCTGAGAATTTGGGAGAAAAAACTTTTGGTAAGAAAGCCTTATTATTGTCTAAGCCTAAGGAGGACTAGTCACATGACTTTGAAGGAATGTTAAAAATGATGCAGAAACTGTCTAATAGAATAATAGAGTTGGAAAAGGAAAAAGAAGCTCATAAATCTTATAAGCATTACTATAAAAGGAGAGAGGACAACAATCAATCTAATCCTCCTCCACACAGTCCTGCATCAATGAACTTAACAGAGGTGGGTATGGATAACTTTCGCACCTTTCATCAACAGCCCCATTCTAAGAAAAATTTCCCTCAATGGATAAATTCAATGACATTAGTAATGAATCGGCTATTGGACTCTAAACTAACAGAAGCTGATTATGAGGAAGAAAGGGGAAATAAATCCATAGAAAAACAAGAGGATGATGCTTTCGTTGTATGGGACTATGTCTCACTTTTTGACATAGAAGATGAAAGTACTCTGAAACATGACAAGATATCATAAACAAATTCAATAATTCCAAAGATTAAGAAATTTCAAGACAATATGAAGAGAATACAGAAGAACAACACAGATGATAAAATACTTGAACTTACTATTAGCAACGAAGATACAAAACAAGTCAACATGCCTATTAGGCCTATTGAAGACAAACTGATAATGTCAAAGAAAATATCAAAGCACCCAAGATGGGGTACGAATTGGTAAAGGAACTTGAAGTACAATAAGGGGAGCTCCCCCCTGAGCACCAACATGTAGAAGAGATTGTTGAAGTAAGTGTGGGAGGTAAGTCTAGGTTTGAAACCCCACCATTCCTCCTGACTTTGGAGATTTTAAACCATAATGTGCACAATTTTCCAGTAGACTCTGGGTCATCAGTCAATGGTATGCCACTTGTAGTATGCAAAAGGATTAATGGACAACCTAAACCTACTGACTGGCAGGTTACTCAGTTATACGAAACCAATATGAAAGTAGTCGAAGAAATGGAAGATGTTCTGATTTACTTATTTGCAAATAAAAAGATAGGTTAGTACATTGATGTTGTAGTAGCAGACATACCTGATGGCTATGGGCTTATTTTGAATTGAGACTAGTCAGCAAGACTAAATGGGTATTTTTCTTCAGATTGGTCACATTTGTGGTTTCCTCAAAAGGGAAGTCCAAACCAGATTAAAATATTAAGAGAGCCCCACATGAAGCACAATGTTACACAATTGGAAGAAAAAAATGAACTAGTGAATTCTATGTTTGGAAATCATCTAATTGAGTTAGAATCAGGAAACTACCAAGCAAAAGAAGCTAGCAGTACATCAGACACCCAGCTTGATCTCCTTCGATTTTCACGAGTTGATAAGATTGATTGTAAAATAGCAGATGTAGTTTTTTATTCAAGTATAGTAGAATTAGATAATGGTTAGGTCTTTTTAATTTTGTAGTCAAGCCTAGCCCCTTAACTTACAAGTTGCTAGATCTATAGGGGTAGGCAGAGGACTGACCAGTTAGTGGTTTAGTTCTCAAATTTTATTTTTGTTGATTTTTGTTTCTGGATTATCGTGTACATAAATAAATTGATTTGGTTATTTTGATTTACTTATTTCTGTTTGTTCTAGTTTAGATTTTGTTTGATTTCAATAAAAAGAGGCAAACGTTTGGTTGCATGGAGAGCATGAGAATTTCGTAGTAACTAAAATCCTTGATTATAAGACCGTGTACTATTGTTTTATCTAAAATAATTTCTTCTAGTTTAATAGTTTTCCTGAATGGCTATGAACACATTGAAGTCATACTTAATCCTTGTAATATAAATCATGATCAAAAGGTCTGGAATACTATTTCAAGGCTCCATCCATCTCACATTCAAAAATATCCTAGGGAGTGACAGCAAAAGACCCATGAAAATGAAGCAAGGTAAACAGTATATTATATATAAATGATCCCATGCCAAGAATTGAAAGCCAAAAAGGAAAATAAGAGTCAAAAGCTCCTAAGAAAGCAATATGTATCAAAACAAAGTACCAAACCAAATGAGTACAAAATTGCCAAAGTTCTTCTCTATCTGTGAGCTGAAAGTTAAATACATCTCTCACACAGAAGGACACTATGGATAGAGGAGACTGAATAAAAAATTCAGCAAGAAAGGCATGCAGGAGGACTCAGATGAAAGGACAAAAGTCCAAAAGCACAAAAAGTGCAAAATGGCATGCGAATGAGGAACAAATGAATATTTTTGTTTACTATATGTTACAATCCTGTGGTGTCCAAGTTGGAAGCTACCCGAATACCGAGGTAAAAAATGAAACTCATATTCGTGGCCTCAAAATACTTATATTGACTTTGAAATCTTGGTTTCCATTTTCCTAAATTGTACTATCATCAATGATTAAAAGTACATACAGTTTCCATTTGGGAAATCCAGACATCTAGAAGAATTCAACATATTGGTTTTATTGTCAAACAGTCTGTTACTTAAGGAAGGAATTGTCCAAAGATCTGGGTTCACCAGGTAGTTTCCAATTGTTGCAGCTGCAACTATTCCCAAATTTTCTAAAAATTTTGGACCCTCCTTTTAATTTTATCTTGCCTCGATTTGTTTTGGATCGCTGAATTTTGTTGTTCCTTTGCTATATTTTGGATCTGTTGAAGTTGAATTGAGATAAACTGTTTAACATTTTTAGAGGTGAATGACTATCTTTTGATTGACTTGAATTTGAAGTTTTTGTTTGTTGATAATTTTGCTTTTCCACTCTCGGAAGTCATTTGAACAAAGAATATGGGCCATAGTTCTCTACGTAGCCGCCGTTGCGGAAGCTAAACGCCGAATGTTCTGACGGTTAGCTCTTATCTTTTCCGATGCCATGGTTTTGACTTTGTGATATTGTTTCTTTTCACTCTCAGAACGGTTTATGAGTTTAATCAGAAGTCGTACTCCTTATGTTGTTCGCTGTTGTGGATCCTCAGCAGACTAACCATCCGACATATAGTTGTTCCATTTTCCAATGATTTGTTATGATCTTCGTCGATGTTTTTGATTGCTGTAGGACCCTTAGCCCATGTGATTTTTGTCGTTGTCGCTCTTTACTGAACTAATCACCCAATGCTATTAATTGTTTTGATGTCTGATGCTACAGATTTTAACGTTTTTTTTCTTCGACGTTTTATTTTTCCGCAGAACCCTTAGGATGTATGTGTCCTGCCATTGTGGCTCCTTGACGAACTAATTGCTCAATCCTTAGTTAGTCCACTTGTTTATGAAGTTTTTCCCATCGAAATTTTTTTCATTGAAGTCTATATATAGGACGGGTTTATTATTTTATTATTTACCCTTGTGAATTCACTCTTACTGTCCCTGTCGAGTAGAACTGTGCATCAGTGCTTAGCTGTCGGGATTTTGTGTATTTGTGGTGCTGCCATGGAAGTGTTGGACCATCCTGTCGACTGCAACTCATTGCCAGGTAGGCCAACCATGGTTTCTCTTTCCTTTTGATTATATTGGAACATTTTGGGAACTAGGGTCTTATCCTGGTTGGGTTTTCCCGCCATGGGTGGTTAGCTGTATAGATTGATGAATGTGTATCCTTATAGCGTGAGGTATTAGTCGGTTTCACAGTTTTGTGGTGGGGAGTTTTCTTTTCTTGAGCTTGTTTGAACCGTTATGGAAACTTGAATCCAGTCCAAACGTTTAGGAATTCACTAGTACATGTGATCAATTTTTCCACGTTAGTTTTCAACGTTAGTTTTACTTTCGTGGAAAAATCAAGGGTAAATTATGCATTTTTACAATTTTTTTAAGAAGCCCCGACTTTCGTCGCTGTATCCATGCCAGACCGTCGCTATAGAGAAAACACCATCTTTTGTTGACTTCTAAAACGGTCAAGGCGTCGATACAGCGACGGCCAGTTTAAGCGCGCAGGTTATGTTTGATTTTTTTTGAATTTTGTTCAGCGCGCGCGGTTATGTTTGTTTTTTTGGTGCGAAATTGAGATTAGTTTACCATTCACCCGATCTATACTGATTATTGATTCAGAGACAGACTGTGATTGGTGTTCTGATGCGCAAATTGGCCCGGTTGGTCCACTCTGGTTCAACTCTTGACCGGACTGGAATAAGCTTTGGCCCAAACCAAATTGGTTCAGCTCTGACCCCGAATGAAGTAAGCTGTGCCCCAATCTACCTGCGCCCCTGCACTATATTTTGAGAATAATAAGGATGGATTGATCCGAACGAGGAAGCTGAAGGAAGGAAGGTGTTCTGGAAATCTCAAGCCACAGACTTGTCCTTCTCCATTAGGTTCCAGGCATTCTGCTCAGGATTATCCCATTTTTACGCCTGTAAGTGTAATTTTCTGGCCTTTATTTGCAACGGCCATTATGAATTTTGCAGTTTTCTGTCAGCTATGCACCATTCCCATTAGAGCGCAGTTTCCACTTGGGTTGTGTTGGATATGAATACTGCATAGCCTTTATTGTATTAGCATCCTACTTTCCATTGTTTTATACATAATTCTTCCTGCAAATTGTTTTGATTTCTTAGTAAGCACGATAACGATCCAAAAAGTGATAACCTTGTGGTATTATGTTGTTTTGGAGCTCCAGTTCTTCGATTTCAGCAGACGCTGTCTCTTCCACTGCTTTCTGGTTATTTTGTATTCATCAGTTTATAGGTTTCCAATTAAGACTAGAGTATAGTGAAATGTTGACATATAGCATTTTGAAGGTTGGTTATACCTGAGCATAGAGTCGGGATATACAACCCTCTTATACAAAGTGAATAAAGCATAACAGAAGATCATTTGCAACTAAAATGTTGCATAGTAATTAAGAATTTGAGAAGTATGCTAAAAATTGGTGGGTATTCTTCCTTTCTCCCTTGATCCCTTAGTTTTTAGCAAGCATCTGAAGAGAATGATGTCTTCTAGAATTCATGATAGAATTTCATTGTCCTTGTGTTGAATGGCAGAGTTAAATATGCATCATTGGTCCATAATGTTAAATGTAGTCTGGAATAGGAGATTGATTTTTTTTCCTTTCACGAAAAATAATCATAGTCCAAGATGTATGCTTGATCGTTCCAAAAGTTGACAGTCGAGAAAAATCTCATTTGTCCTTAAATCGTTTTAAATTCTCAATAGACTTATGACGATGAAACTATGCCTGCATATCAACAAATTATATCATATCCCAGACGAAGGTCTTTGAATTGGGATGATGGACAAGAAGAGGAGGTTGAAAGCACTGGAACAGAAAAAGAAAGTCCTCTGTTTTCTATGAGAAGATCCTCTGGGTTGTTTAGTAGAGGGCTTGCCTCCTCCACAATAGGTCATTCTTGTAGCACAAACTCATTAGCTCACCATGCCATTGTTTTGCGGACTCCCCAAGGAAATGGTACTCCTCAACTACCAAAGCCTAATGAAATTGTTGCCATGGACAGAAGGAAAACCCTAAATGGAGTGGGGGAATGTGTGTCCTGTAATAGATGTAAGCCTACGGCTCTTGGTAGAGAAAGTACAACTGTGGTCCCTTTAGCAGAATCCCAATATGTGGTTGAGGTGCCTCAAAAGGATAAGGCTAGCAATGGTCTGTTCAAGTCATGGTTATTTTATCTAGCAAAGAAGAAGGTCAATAAAACTCAGACTTCCCCAAACAAGGCTAAGCCTGCCTACTTCTACCAAAGCATGGAGGAATGGGTAGTGGCCTTAGAAGCATTGAAGCAAAAGCTCATACTGGCTAATCAGAACAGGAATTTTGCACTGGCCGAGGTTGCATATTTGAAATCATCCATGTCAGAACTTGAGAAGAAATTGAGGGAATTAGAGTTATACTGCCAAGATCTAAAGCATGCATTGAATCAGACAGTTCAAGATGGGGATATGGGAGGTTCTGATAAAACAAAAGCAAGGAATCATGAAAAGGAAGGCATATGCAGTGAGTCCTACAAAATTGGAAAGAAAAATCCTTTGCTTGTCATCTCTGAAGTGATGGTAGAAGGTTTTCTGCAGATTGTATCAGAAGCAAGGGTCTCTGTAAAACAGTTCTGCAGGACGCTGGTAAATCAAATAGAGGAGCTGGATGAGAAAGCAATGGAAAATCTTAGCCTCCTTCTGCAACCATATAATGTGAATCTTACTTCTAGGGTTACTAGAGGTGTTATGTATCATTTGGAATCTCTCATAAATCAGGCCATTTATCAAGATTTTGAGAATTACAGCTTTCAAAAGAATGGTGCTCAGACCATTCTAGATTCACACGAAAGTTGTCGGGAAAATTTTTCATCCTTTGCATCATTGAGAAATTTGAGCTGGAGTGAAGTCCTCAGTAAGGGAACCAGATATTACAGTGAAAGTTTTAGCATGTTCTGCGATCAAAAGATGGGTTTGATTGTTTCTACGTTAAACTGGACAAGAACTTGGCCAGAGCCATTGTTACAAGCATTTTTTATTGCAGCAAAATGCATATGGCTAGTACATTTGTTGGATTTTTCCTTCAACCCTCCATTAGCTATATTCAGATTTAATAAAGCCAACAATTTTGGCCCTGTTTATATGGAGGATATAGTCACAGACAGGCATAAGAGACAGGTTCCTTCAAAAGTTTGAATTATGGTAATGCCTCGTTTTTTATGTTCATGATGACATACTGAGATGCAAAGTATTATGTTGGCACAAAAGTGGGGCCTGAAAGATGTTTTGCCTTCTCTTTCCTTCATCATACCAGAATTTCTTGCCTCAATTCTTTATTTATTCAAACATCTTATGTTTATCCTGCTCATGAGTGCTCACAAAACTAGATATTAATCAGGTGGGTTGATTTTATGTAAGAAGTTTTCAACTGTAATGAGAGAAAAGCGTAGGTACTATTTCAGATGTGGATGCATGATTACGATGTCTGTAACATGCCCATTGCGTTCTCATTTTCTCATCCTTTGAAGTATATTCCTGCTTTGGATTTCAGAACTTTGAAGTCATACCTATTGTATAGGTTATTGGATATAACATCAGTATACAGGTATCCAGTTTCTTTAATTTAGTCTGCATAACCACTTCATTTGTTTTTCCTATGCACTAAATTCCAGCTTTCAAACTGATCACTCTTATACTCTTGTAGAGAATCAGGATTGCTTGTTCTGAGGAGCAGAAGCAAGCACAGTATTTTACTTAATGTAAACTACATGTCAATTAAAATAGTTTTGACTCGAATTTTGTCAGATATGAATAGTGTTAGCATTATCTCTGTTAACACCACTCCTTTTACGGTACAACAGACTAAAGGAGCATCAAGGAGTGTTTTATAATTGCAAATTTGTAGGAACCATTTCAATATGAGTGTTGGAATAATGTGAGCAGTTTCTTTCGCTGCAGCACCAAATCTTGAACGGTAAAATAAAATACAACCAACATTCAAGGAGTGGTTGATAATTATGATGGTATTACTAGTTACAAGTAGGAGAAACTGTGTTTATAGAGATCTACTAAATCTTTGCACCAAAATATTTGCTTGCAAAATAAACACTTGATTTTTACATTTTCAAAAATAATACTTCCAGTGTAAAAGCAGGATGATGGAATGCCTAAATCTTCGCTGTTCGTAATGCCTAACTTGAATGGGGACAATTTGAGTTCATATTGGGCTGCATTCTGTAGAGCAAGAGAGTCTGTGGTATGGTTGATCATAGCTTGTATATAGCTTAAATGTTGGAGTGACTGCCATGTTGGGAACCTAAATCTGATTCACACATATTTTCGATATTATAGGTGAGTAGGATTGCTTATAACCTATCAATCAGTGACATTTTTATTTAGTCAAGGATAGCAAGTAGAAAGGCTTGACATAGGGTCTTGATGCAACTCTTTCATATATTCTAATTTTGGTTTTGTATGTGTTCCATGCTTTCATAAAGAGGCTGTGGGAATCCTGTTCAGTGCCATCTATTGGTGGTTGATGGAATGAAATTATAGTAAGTTATGATTGAATCATTGGATAATTGTTACATTTCTCATCTCAAGTGAGTGATCTCTGGCTATGTAGTTCATTTAGAGACTCGTGGCCTGCTTTTTGTTTTCAAAGCTGTGATAGGTGTTTAGGTTCACAAGAGGAATATGAGACTTTTTTTAGTATGTAGGAGGGGTAAATAGTTGATGCATTAACAGTTTAGTAGCATGGTTTAAATCTTCAACACAAACTCATTTTAGTCATGTCTGACGAGCAAACGATTGTTCATTGTGGGGATTAGATCAACAAGGACAGATTCAATTGCCAACTCTGTAAACAATACAGTGACCACCTTTTGCCAGAGTCTCAATGCTCATGTTACTAACTTGCTATTACCATATAGAGATAAGCATGGCTACAAATTGAAGGGGGCTCAAAATGACTTTTCCAAATTTGGACAGGGAACTTGTTTAACTGATGA
This sequence comes from Pseudotsuga menziesii, assembly GCA_001517045.1. Classification (NCBI taxonomy): domain Eukaryota; kingdom Viridiplantae; phylum Streptophyta; class Pinopsida; order Pinales; family Pinaceae; genus Pseudotsuga; species Pseudotsuga menziesii. The sequence goes on from LPNX010835818.1 coordinate 37,406, forward strand.
CATTGATAGAAATAGAATTTGGAACATTGCCTTGTCACATATGGACTTTGAAATGTCCCAAAAATGTTTTAGCCTTACCTATAAATTCTTACAAAAAAATTCTGGAAAGTAACTATATCCATCTTTCTTAAAAGCCTCAAATAAACTGATATGGAGGTCCACATTGGCCACTTGTGAATTTTCAATTATCATGGTCTAGCTGCTCATGATTTTTCTCATAGCAATTCTGTGTGTGTGAGTGAGATAATATACTAGGATTAAAAAAAAACCAGGCTAGGCAAACTTGGTGAAAGCCTATTGCATCAGAGTCATTGCTCTGCCTAATGAAATCACTTATTTTCAAAATTTGTTGTTTATAATTAGAAAATGAACACGACAGAAACTGTTAGGCAATGCGTGCATAGTGAATTAGCCCTTGAATGCATCCAGCTATGGTTTCAGAGGCTGTGTTGTGTGTGTTAATAAAAATGCATCCGCTTACGGTTTAGGGTTTAGAATTGTGCTTCATCTCAGATCTGGAATTGTTATAGGAAGGTTTGAAAAATGAGGACTCAGGACTGTCTTTGTCAATATTGTCTTTTAGGGTGGTTCTACATTGCCATGTATGTAGACCATATTAATCAGGCATGCACCAGAAAGAAGTAACCACAGTCATTGAAATAATGCTGAGGAATGTTGATATAATGACATAGGTTGCATTTTGAAGGCTTAGGTATGCCTAGGACTGCCATCTAGGGTTTGAAAGATTTGTTCTGGGTGTTGTGCCAGTTGACCAAGCAATGTTTCTCAGTGAGCGTGTTCGTGCCATTTCTGCAATGTATGTAAATGCAACATTGGTATTAACACTAGGATTGAACATTTCTTCTGACTACGGGCATTGGGTGTACAATAAACCCAATTATTGCAAGATTAAATTTTTTTCATATGATATGCATTCAAGTACCAGCGGGAAATACATTAACTTCTGCATTTCTGCCCCATTTTTTTACTGGTTGGTATTATGAACTTGATCCTTCTTTTTTTTGCAGGAAGTATTACTGCATATTCTATAGCTGGAAGTTGATACCTCATTATTAATTGCAGTGCACGGTAATTATGGTGTACATTTTCTCTCTGTCAACTCATATGTGATTATTAGTATAGTGTGGTGTATTTTGCTTTAGTTTTAGTGGAATGACAGGTCTGACATTAGATTCATTGCACTTAGAGTATTGATATCAGAGCTCTCTAATGCTTTTTGTGTCAACTTGTTGCAGTATACTTAGCGTGATGGTAACAGCAAAGAGCTTAATCAACGGGAACTTCACAATGAGTAAGCTGTGGCTGGTCGATCTTGCAGGCAGTGAGAGAATAGCAAAAACTGATGTCCATGGGGAGCGTCTAAAAGAAGCGCAGTATATCAATAAGTCCCTTTCTGCACTTGGTGATGTCATAGCTGCCCTGACAACGAAAAGCAGTCATATACCATACAGGTTTGTTGTTCTGATAAAAAATAAAGAGCAAGAGAGTTTTGCAATACTGTTTTCCAGTTCTCTCTTCTGCACTCTATGATTTGTTCTGTTGGATTTTTTTGTCAAGATAGAACTGATAGTAATGGTTTGGTGACAATAGGAACTCTAAGCTTACGCATTTGCTGCAAGATTCACTGGGTAATTGTCTTTAAGCTTACTGCATCTAGTTGCATCTCAACGTTTCTGCCTTATTGGTTACATCATATAGGTTATAAACAGGGATCTCCTCCATTCCCCATTTTTTAAACTCTTTCATCCATGAACCCAAAATGCTTTTGGGTGCTACAATTAGTGGCCTTTCCTCTGGGTACTTAGTCAAAAAAATTTGAATAAAGCTAATCACAAGGAATGTCTTCCCTGTTCCTGGTGCATGTGCCAAAATGCAGCCACCATGTTCTTCAGCTATAAGGTTCTTTTGCAAAAAGTTAAGTCCATCAACCTGGTGTGATTTCATGTGTTTTTTCAGACGGGGATGCAAAACAAGTTTCAGTACAGGGGTACTCTGCTCTGAGCTTTTGTAATTAAATGACTTAGCATTAGGAGATACGACATCTCTAGAAGATTTATTTCTCCTGTAATGGCAAGATTGTGTCATTTGATTTTCTGATTTTTCACAGATTTCTCATTTGTGTGTATTACTCAATCTGAATCAACTAACAGCCTTTGCCAAGAAATTCTTAGTCCTAAAATCCTGCTGAATGTTCAGATATTGTAAAGTACTTTTATAATCAATACAAATACAAATGCTCAAAATATCAGTACAACACTTTTTGTGTTTAGCATAACCATTCAGAAGCAGTACATTTTAAAATTGTTCTCTCCATCAAGTTCATCTATAAATACAAGAACATCTGAAAACTGGGCTTAAGTGGTGCCTGATCCTTTCCTTGGGGATATGGTGTGAAACTATTTTAAAACCAAATTATTTAGATTATTTTGTCCAAGTAGTTGATTTACGAAACAGAATAATCCAAGAGTTGCAGTCCAGAACCAAAGGGCATTCATCAAGTTATGATCAGTTGTATCCGGTCCTATTCTGACAAATAGAATTAAACATAGGCCATTGCCTGGAAACTACAACTACGATCATGTGGTATTTAAAGTGATGTACATTAAACTTGTCTTTGTTGTTTTTGAAATCATGCAACTATTGGTGTATAGATGCTAAACATGTAAGGGGCAATTGTCCGAGAGAGAGAGAGAAAGAGATAGAATGAAAAGAAAGACCAATAATTTATATGGGATAATAAACCCAAAACATAAGCATAATATTAACCAAACAATTTCACCTCCCTCGATATGCCTTTGTTGTGCCTTGCTAGATGCATGTACCTGCTGTACTCATCTTGTAGATTTTGAGTCCTAACAGTTGTCTTCTTTGTAAATATAGTTATAATCCTTTCACTCTTGCTTTATGAAGAGCTTCCACAGAATTTGAAAGCATTAATGAATTTAATTGACTTAATGCAACGAGAGCAAGAAAACCAAACCAAGATTAAGAAAAAGAAAATAGAAAGGCTTTGTTGGGTCAAGCTGTTATGTTGTTTATTACTACCCAAAGCATCAGAAGTTCAGTAATTGCAGGAGTCTACTAGGTTCACAGATGCTATTGCAGGAGTCTACTATGTTTCAATGTAGAATTATGTATAGGTAAAAGCCTACCAAAACAGTCCGAAAACCCAGCAAACCACGAGTTGCATTTTACCAACAACACGAAAAGAATAAACTTTCTAATAAAAAAATCAAAATCATGTGAGACTTTAACATTCGTGGTTAATATACTTATATCATGGAGCCATAGGGCTGCAATAGAATTTAAACAATACCATTATATAACCCACCGAATCATACCCTGAATTTTGCTCATTCAAATAGTCAATTCGCTAGCATTAAAGAAAATCGGTTATTCCTAGGAGTCCCCAACGAACACCTCTAAGTAATCGTACAAGGAAGGTGAAGGTTTGCCCTTCATATGTTGAATACGACTAACTAGTAGTAGCCTTGTAACAAAGGTTATGAAGCTTTAACTTGCATATGTCGAATATTATCAGGTATGCTAGATCAATTTCAAAGCAACTTACCTATTTCATAAATAACAGGACTGACATAGACAGAATAGTTGGACTAACACCAAAAATAGGTAGGTTGAATAGTTGGAACAACACCAAAAATAGGTTGGTATTGGATATTATCAGGCTTGCTCTTGATCGATTTCAAAGTAACTTAACTTGTCTCAGAGATAATAGCTGGACCAACACAGACAAGATAGTTGAGTCAACATCACAAATTGGTTGGTACTCCACATCCAGTTAATCCCAAATACTCAAACCAGATAACCACAGAATGGAATTTTCAAAGCCCTAGTATCCAGAGTCGAGTTTTTAAAACCCTGTTAAACTTAGTGATAAGAAAATTAGAATCAAATGACAAAATTACTTGGCCTAGAATGGAAAGTATGAATAACATTCGGACAGATAAACATATGAAAAAGATAGACAGATACAGATGAAAAAACAGTAAAATGAAAACCTTGTCATTCTCGAGTAATTTATGAGATCTAATATGTAAGGTGTTAGTACAGAACCCAAACATTTTACAATAGACACAAACCAAACACTCGTACAAAGAACATCAAAGGAGTAAAATGTGCTAATCAACCATGATCCTGGAATTCTGATGGATTTCGAAAGAACACTTCAATTATAAAATTTTGCATTGTAGCAAACTAGCAAACTAGCAACCCTAGAACTGAGCTGTCTCACTGCCATCATTAGTAATTTGACAATCTATACAAACATCAAGGTGTGTCTCCAGTAATCTGGCATAAGTTTGATGTTGAACTTTATGGCAGGCTACTTGTTATATAATGGAAGCTTAGAACTGTGGTTAGGGTTTTAAAGTTCATGATCTTGTTACGGCTTCAAAAAATTTGGATGTACTTATGTTATTAGTAGTGTTTAGGGCATCTTTAAGCTCTATTATACATGTACTTGTTATTTTCGGACATTTTGCCATCATAATGTTTTCTGTCTTAAAATTTTCTTTCCTTCTATGGTTCACTACCTTTGTTTTTTTCATTATGTTGGCTTTTGCTTGAGCCCATTCATAATTACTTAATTTATGCTTCAGGTCACGGTGTACAGATTGATTTGTAAGGAGACTGTCGAATAGAAAATTTTGCAAAGAGCTAGTCAAAAAAATATTGTTCAGCAGCTTGTTATGAGAGGGGGTCATGCACAAGGTGATTTACTTCCTGCTGAAGATGTCGTTTCTTTGTTGCTGGATGATGCTCAGCTGGAGCAGACGATAAAGGAACAAATATCTATCCAGGTGCTTTTAAGATTAAGACTCTGGCTTTCTTTCTGCTGGATATTTGTTGTCTGTGTATATTGGTGCAGAGAGGTTCTCAATAATTTATTGTGTAAATACTAAAACTTCATGGAAAAATACAAACTAAGAACTAGGTTTTTGCGGGAAGATTATATAAGTTCTTTCTTAGTATGATGCGGTTCCCATTATTAGGAATGCAATCTGAGATTAATATGATATGACTAAGTGTCTTGCTATGTGGCTAAATTTCCTTGCATCATTTTATTTCTGGTTGTCTCCCTGGCCTTTTTTCCAGCAAGTGTTCTTGGCACTTGATTCTATTTCCTTCTAATCTTATATTCTTATTTTTCATGTTTTGGCTCCTGCTATGATGATAACTATTGTGGCATAATTTATCTTGCCAGGGTAAGGATAGGCAGGGAAAGAAAAAGGGCATGTCCAGTGCAGCAAAAGCTATTCGAGTCAATGCTGAAGGTGATGTTTATTTAGATGATTCTACAGTACCACCAGAGAATGCTATTGAACTAGATACTGGAAAGGCAGGAACTAGAAAGGTTAGTTTGTTTCTTTTCAGTATTTGATTGGGATAGTAAAGAATGCTGAGAAAAACACTATCTTGAAGGTTGGTTTGTATTATTTGTTAGTTATTGCAATTTTTTTGTTTGGCAAGTAAAGTGCTTATCTTTTAGATAGTTTGTGGGGATCTGTAAATTGATGTTATAGAAGATGTTATGAATTTTGCAGAGAAAATTTAATTCAAAGAGGAAGCCATCTTCAAAACCTAGAAACGCTCAGAAAACTGTCAAGGATTCAGAAACACCTCTAGAACAAATGGATCCTAAGCATTTGAGAATAGATGGTGATTCTAAACAGAAAGGAAAACCTGGGAAGAGAATGAAGGGGAGTGCAAATGATGGTTCACATCCAGGAAGACCTGCTGAGAAAGTTGATGAGCCTGCAGAATCCCCTTCTTTTATTAATACAGGTAATATTGATGCCAATGTCGACATTGAAGAAGAAAATTATTCTCACAGCTGGTCTTCTCCAAGATAGAGGTTCATTTCTGGATTCCTTTTCAATAGACACTGCAAGGTGGATGGTACTAAATGATCACATGGCCTTGGTCTTATCCAACAAGAAGCATCTGATGGGAAAAAATTGTACAGGTAGGATCAGCAATAGAAAATTGTAGACTGCTATGATTCATATTCATTCTATCTTTTGGGTTCTTTGAAACCACTATGTACTGATACACGTATGCCCTATTCTCAAGGTGCTTAAGCTAAAGTAACCCCCATGCTTGCAGCCTCAAATTATGCACAGGAAACTTGAAGCAGGCTATATTTTGGCATATGAGAGGTTTGAGAGCTATCTGAGGCTACTTCAATGTATTTTATGTTCTAAGATCAATGAAATCTCCCCATCATGCGTCAATATGTGTGGGTGTACATGTCGTACTCAATGCTAGTCATACCATTCATTTTGGCAACCCCTCTCTCCATAGTTTTTGTGAACACATTTTTAGACTGTGTTGCACTTTTCTATGTAAACCCATTTCTGGCAGCTTCATTGTAGTGGGTTGCAGCTCCAGGCTGAGAATCAGTCTTTATTGCCTTCAATTTATATTTTCATTTATTTTTGGTGGTCCACATATCCTTCAATACTGGCCTATAATTTCATTCCCTGCTATACTGTATGCTGCCAATAACAATTATGAATTGATGTTGACTTTTCTCACAAGCATCTTTACCTCCTATTAATTGTACCTTTTCTCTTAGCATCTTATTAGCACATCAATTTTTAACTGTCGGGTACAGAGAGCAGGAAAAGACCTATGTATGGTATCTTTTTGCTCAGGCCAACATCCCAACTGAGTTTTTAGTAAGCTAATGGCAGTTGTTGCTTCAAGCTTATTACGAACTATACCATTACCGTAATGATTGGATACAACTAGATTACTAGTCTAAAGAGTAATAAAAATTTATTTCCAGTAAGTTTATATACAGCTTACCTATATTGTATAAGGTGTGTTAGCTACTATGAAGCATCATGTGTTTACAAACAGGTACCTATCTTTCCCAGGAATTAAACCTGTTAGATCTGTAATAAGACCACTGTAATTGAACTAGTGAAGTGAACTGGGAAGTGGCACATAATAATATTTTAATGGTGCATTGATGGAGGAGAAAGACTTTAATTTTGAATGAAAGAACCATCTTCCCACTTAAAATTGTACAAATATGAATACACAAAAAAAATTGTACAAAGATGAACAACATCCTACACTCGCACTGGATCAATTTACACTCCCCCTGGATCAATTTACACAAAAAAGTAGGATGAGAAGAAATATTATGTCGTCATACTCGGCATTAGACAAGCCGGTGGGAAACAATATATACAAATCCTACGGCTCCCCAGTTGAACGGATGGGCGGCATGGCGGATCGGCATGGTGATATGACTTGTATGATTTGCACACGATGAAGGCCACAAGCAGTGGGCTCTTCATCCATTTTTCCAAATTCTTGACTATAAAACTTATAGAAATCATTTTCTGAGCACTTTGGTAGATGCTACAGGCAAACCAAAACCAACTTCAACTAAAAATTTGGAATATCTCGTCAGTCGTGTGGACTGGACCATATTTTTTTTTTTTAAAACTACAGAGAGCGTCGCTATAGAGACGGCTTGCCGTGGAACTTTGTGACGGCTTGCCGTGGAACTTTGCGACGTATTTCTGTCGATATAGCGACGTCGGACCGTCGCAGGTATTGGGGTTTGTCTTTTTCATTTTAGGAAGGGCCGTCGCAATTGCGACGTATTCCCATCGCTATAGAGACAGAAAAACATCGTCGCTCTTGCCACGCAATTAACGGGTCGTCGCTATTGCGACGAAATAGTTGCCACAAGAAAAAAAAACTTAGACGTGGCAATTTCCATGCTTCTCTGTGGAAATTGCCACGTTTTTGCCGTGGCAAAATTGATCAAATGTACTAGTGATTTGGTGCAGATAAGCGTTACGCTGTTTGCACTGATTTTTGTGGGCTTCCTTATGGCCGTCTGGGGAGGGAGTTTTCAAATTTTTTTTTCTGTCGTGGGCATTTACCTTTTTTTTCTGGGAAGCAGGAGGTTTTTATTCTCGTTCAGACTAGGATTTCCATGTAGGGCCTCAGTTCCGAATATGAACCTCACTGATAGGGTTTTTTTGTTTTGGCGAGGATTTAAGATGCATTTCGATTAAATGATGTATGTGCTAGCTTGGTCATGTTTTAGTTTCAGTTAGAATTAGGATTTTTTAGACCTAGCTTATAAAGGTTGTTTTTGCTTGTTATTCTCGATTTTGCATTAATATTCTGATAATTTTATTTGCTAAGCATATGGAAGAGGTAAATGTTTTTATACAGTTTTTCTTCGTTCTTAGAACACTGATTAAAACCTCCAATAGGCTAAAATAATTTTGTTCTATGATAGGGAAACTTCTTCAAAGGATATGTCTAAAAGGAAGAAGAAGAAGGCTCCTATTGCTGAGGGAGAACCAGATGTGGAAATCGTCACTAAGGTTGAATATATCTATGAATATACCAGAGCCACCACTGGAGTAGAGCCAGAATACAAGTGGGGTGAGATATATCGGATGATTTCAAATTATGATGTGCCTGATGAAGGTCTCAAAGAGCTATCCATATACGCCAATATCGAAAAATCAGCTCTTATGAAGGTGGCCATGAGACCTAAGTTGTTCCCATGCTTAGAGGTGATCTGTTTGATCTTGCCTAAGGTAGATGTAACCATGATGATTTTAGCAAATACTGCCAAATAGGGCTACACAACATACAACCCTGCTTATGTCTCACTAGCATATCACCTACCTCCTGCTCAAGTATACCTAACTAAAAGTTGGCTAAAGGAGATTAATTTTGAACTATTTGAAATAGTGAAGAGAATGATGATACTTGGGAAGAACTTCCAAACCAGGCCATTAGGAGAGTATGATATAGCCACTATCCGAACTCCTTACAGGTTTATAGCATTGATAATAAATAGAGTGTTTGTGAAAGCTCATGGTAAAATTTTCAAGTTGGGATGGATTCCCATTATCTTCTATGTGGCCATTGAGGGGACTGTATTCAACTGGGAAAACATTGTGTCTAATAGACTCTCAGCTTATCTATCTTCAGATTTGGGAGAGGTTTCCTAGAATAAGTCTAAGTTTTCTATGAGCTCCATCGTAGTGGACTGTATATTGTGTACCCAACCATTTCCATCCTTAAGGTGCAATTGGGACAGGGACATGATCCCTGTCTACACTGCATACAACCTATTTTTGGCACACCAGTATTACAATCACTACAAAGAAATATGTGAACATTTTTCTATGCCTTTGTACACTTTAATCTTTCTAACATAATGCAACTGTATGTCGAAGGAGGCATTGAAAATCATTGAGGAACATGGGAGTTATTATTTGACTGAAGAGGGGGTGCACATTAGAATGTATGGTTTCTCTAGGGCATCTTCTCTACTACCTCAGTATGCCACTCATTATGTGGTGCATAAAGAAGCATTTAGGCAGGTGTATCTGGATGGTTTCGAAAGCCTTTTGTTTGAACATAAGAAGGTAGCCTACCCTGCTATCCCTTTTTTGATAGGAAATTATAAGTTTGCAAATATTAAACGAGCTGCTGAATTTGTACAGGTATTGGAGTAGTTTCGTTTTGGGGAGATGAGCTTCCATAGGAATGACTCCCAAAAGAAGGTTGCAGAGCATTGCAAAGAAGCAAATGTTCATTTTGAATATGCAAATTTTGGGGATAAGGATGAAGAAGTCTTCAGGAATGCAAGGAACATGACTGCATTGAAGAGAAGATTTAAATAGAAGATCACCATTGTGGGCAGTAAGGGAAAAACCACACAAAAGAAAGATGAAGAAGAGGAAGCCAAGAAAAGGGAAGAGGATGCTAGAAGACTAGCATAGGAGGCTGAAAGTTGGCTTAAGAATGAAGAAGAAGAAAGAAAGAAAGTTGCAGAAGGAGCAACAAAGAAGGAAGATAGATAGCAGGTTGGAGGAAATCTTTGAAACTAGCTCATATTTTCTAGATAGGTCTCAAGATATTTTGGAAGTATTGACTAGAAGGATAGTAAGAATAGAAACCAATGAAGAAATCCCTACATATTTACCAACTAAAAATGAACATATCTTAATGCAGGATTATGACTGGTTAGAGTTTGCAATAAGCACTGCAAAAGAATTCAAGAAGACTGTGAAGAAAACGAGAGCAGCCTGTACCGAATACTGCAGAAGGGTGCTGGTCATCTACAACAGATGTCAATTGGCTGCAAAAAAAAGACTGGATGCATTACTAGAGCATGAGCTGTTCACAGAACTACTACATAGCAGGTACAAGGAGGATGAATAGAAGAGGCAACAGGTCAAATATTTAGATGAGCAGATCCTGAAAAATGCAGTAGCTCATTCAGCAGTCAGCATCCATTTACTAGAAGATCAACTACGTTTGAGTCCAGCAAGAATTGAGGTGGTTAGGACCTAGGCTACAAAATATGAAATAAACATTTGGTTTCTTGATCCTTTAGATTTTGAAAGCATAGCAGTAGAGGCCCGAACATGGAAGAATTTCATTAATTATCAAGTGGGGCACTCTTCATGGAAATGCTTTACTAAATTTTGTTTTGAATGTAATGTATCGTATAATGTATGAGCACTCACTAATGGACAAATTTTGGGAATGAAAACGTCGGGAAGCCTAAGAGTCACTTTGGGGCAAACCAAAAGTTTTGCCTTTTTGTATAAGTATAGGAGATTTAGTTGTAGAGAGTGACTTTTTCCTTTGAGACTTGTGAGAACCTGTTGTAAGAAGAACTATTTCTTTTTGCAATAAGAATTACAACTTTCCTGTTGGAGAAAGCTTGGTGGAACTTTTCAAATATTGTGCCATGGATGTGTTGAATGTGAACTATTTTGTTTTCATCTTTCTGCCCATTAACTGTGGGATCACTCTCACTCTTTGAACCTATGTTTTGGTATGAATGCTCTCTAGTTTATTCTATGAAATTTTCACTATGAGTAATGAATGTTTTTCATAAAAAATTAGTTATCTGGTTGTTCATATATCTATAAATGTTCATGTATTTTGAAATAAGTAACAACTATCTATGATTTTTCTTAATGCATGCGCAAAACAGATTACTCATTGATGAATTGTAATCTTGCTCCCTAGGGATAGGTTAGTTAGTTAGTTTCAATGTCTTGCTATGTGTGATTTAGATGTGAGAGAGTTAAGATGATAGGTAAGAACTTGCGCATCACATTGTGACACTCCTCATATTTTGTATCAATCTGCATTCTTAGATAGGAACGTGCATCTCATACTTAATTTAAAAAAAAACTAAAATATACACGATGGACCGGGCCGTAGCCGGTAAAACCTTTTTTTTTTTTTACTTTGACCTACAGTAGCCGAACCATAAACCAGACAGATTCCCCATACGAAACAGTAACGGGCTAGTTGGGAATGTTTACTGGAGAGAATCCCTTGCTGTTGTTGCCTGTGATTTTCTAGGCCTCAACAACTACGTTAACAAAAACTAAGAATCAATTATATACATAATACAAAACAAATAATTAAACAACATATCCATTTAAGAAACTCAGGATTGATTCCTGTCAGCATCATTGCCAAAACAAAAATATACACGTATTGAAACACAAGTCCACGTATTAGACAACCCATGTTAGAATAGTAGAGTCAAGATAAACTAGTTAACCTATCTAAGCAATGGACAACATATCATAAAAGTTAAGAAAAGAAAAATAAAAGGACAAGAGAACACCGATATATGTGGTTCACCCTAATGGGTTACAGCCATGGGAAGGTAGTCTTCTATTATCTCCAAAATGTCTTCTCCAATCTTACAAGAGAGTAAAGCACAAATACCCCAAAGAATATAAATGATGTACAATAGTGTCACAATAGTGCCACTACTACACCAAGAATACATGATGTGCACATACTCACTTGACGCTATTATATACTAAGAGATGAGGAGGAATTACCTCCACATATTGCATGTGTGATAATATAATTCTCCAAACTAACATCTCTTAATACAATACCATGGACAAATACTCTACACAAGTAAATACAACACCATATAACTATGGGTTAAATGTATTACTCTTCTAAATAAGATTGTAGACAATTTCTGACATAATGCAAAGACATTATTACCTTCCATGGAATATAATATATTGTAACAATCCCTGTTAATAATGGTTGGGAGAAGGGCCCATACTAACACTAAGGAAGGAAGGAGTCATTGCTGCTCCCCCTTGATGACAAATTCCAAAAGAACCAAAGCTGCAAATAAGAAGAACACTTTGGTTGATGGAATTTGACGATGAACAACCACTTCTCACTGAATCATGAAAGTGCACATGAACCAGGTTGTACGATGAAAGACACAACAATAAAATGCTGATAACATGTGATGGGAGCCAATCTCAAGATGCCTAGATCACCACAAGAATCATCACAACCATACATGATAGCTGAAGAACTCTAATATAACATCCACACCAGTGTACAGATACCTTAGAACGTGTGGCTAAGAACACCAAAATAGTGTACCAAAAAAAACCATATGGCCAATACACATGTGGATAGCAGACACTCTTCTAATCAAGGTCCAATATAAATATATGTCGAAGACCTCAAACATTGAAGAAACAGGACCCCAATGGTCTATACATCGAAAAATGATATCATACAGATGAACATCATGAATTTAACAGTACAAGATGGTGCTTCATTATTCCTGAAATAAGGTGAAAGCCTAAACAAAGAACTTATCTGCACAAGAAATTTCAATATTAAAGCATATAAAGATCATAAAACAAAATTGGTCATACAGAAATTAAAATGCTTATATACCAAAGGTTAGCAAACATCATATAAAGGAATGGCAACATAGTATGATCAAATAAAAGATTAACTTGCTCATTAAGGAAAAGGAAGTTACTTTCACACATTAAGTGTCAACCACAACATCTAAATAGTGAGCCAACAAATTCACTTAAATATATGAAAATTTAGTCATCAAGCAACTAATATGAAGCATAGGTGCATTTCTTATTAGTATGATGTTAATATGCAAGAGATGAATGCCATGAAAATGTCAATGTTTCCATATAGGAACGTTAGAGATAAGTAGGAACAAGATAACCTCTGCAATCATAAGAAGTAAATAAAGAAAAATCACCAGTCATATGTTTAGATGCATCAGAATCCATTATCCATTTAGAAAAAGAATGATTAGGTAAACAACAGATGCACATAAAGCTACTTGAAAGTCATGAGAAGTTTTATTTTTAGCTTTAGCCATTAAACGTTTTTCTTTAAAACAATTCTTTTCAGGATGGTTAGTTTTAGCAGAATGTTTACAAGGATGATACACTTTCTTCTGTTTACTATTTTCATTAGAAGCATGAGAAGCATGTCCATAATTAGTATTAGAAGGATTAGAACCTTTAGCATTATTAAAACTTTTGATATGATTCTTATTAAGTGCAGTTAGACCTTTATTAGGTCTGAGTTGTTCTAAAACAATTAACCTTTCTTGCTCATTGATCAATCCTTTAAAAATCATCAAACGTTTGCTTGATAGTACCTTGATACAATTCTAGAGCTCTATTCCTAGTTTGGATGAACATATCAAAACAAGATGGAATTTTACATTCTAGAAGAATAATAAGAGCAGTGTCAGTTTTCTTATAATCTTTACCACAACTATTTAATTTCTCATTTAAATTTTTCAATTCAGAAAGATATAACTCAACTCTTCAAAGTTAGCAGGTTCGAGGTCAAATATCTTCTTTTCAAGATAATATATAGAAACATCATCAGATTTATCAAATAAAGAGAAAATAATTTTCCATACCTGAATCGCGTTGTCTTCTGCCTCAATACTTACCTGAAGACTATTTGCAATAGTTTGACCAATGAACCCCCTTTATTTATCACTTTTAGCTTCCCATATAACCAAATCATCAGCAACAGTGGGTGTCTTGTGTTCACCATTAATTAGCTTCCAAAGATTCTTACTCCTGAGAACATCAATCATTTTTCTCTTCTAGGCAAGATAGTTAGAACCAACTAATTCAGGAACAAAAGCTAGTTCAGAAGTCATAAATGAGTGAAGTTTTGACAAGAAATAAGAAACCCTAATACTCCAAAATGACAGAAAAACAGTGACGAACTTGAAAAACAATTACACTTTACTGATCTAAATCTACAAAAGCACAGTTTAAAACACAGTAAAGAAAAGAGGAGAAACTTTCACTTACAACCCTGTGAAGAAAAATGTGCCTAGAAAAGTCCAGTATTCTGTTCTGGTTGAGTAGGTGGATTCATAATGGCTATTCAAATTCCAAAAATAGGTTATAATAAAAAATATGGTAAAAAATGACCAAGTTGCAGCCTCTTTTTATAACTGTCGCTTTTATTACCGAAAGCAAAATTAAAAAGGCCTGGTTTTCTGTTCTGGCCACGTGGGTGTATCCAGAATGGTTGTTCCGATTCCAAAAATAGGTTATAATAAAAAATTTGGCAAGAAATAACCAAGTTACATCCCTTTTGTATAAATTTCATTTTTATTACGAAAAGGAAGCTCAGAAATACCCAGTTTTGTAATTTGGAGATGTGGGTGGATCCATAATGGCGTTTCCAATTCGAAGAAACAGGTTATAATAAAAATTCTGGTAAAAAATGACCAAGTTATGACCCTTTTTTATAACTGTCATTTTTATAATCAGAAGAAAGATCTCCTTGAGGAGAGCCTCGAAATCATGTAGATCTACAGAAAAAAAATGTCAAGAAACCCTTGAAAAAATTATGCAAAAGTCTTACACAACAAGTTAAGGTTAGGGTAAAAAAAAATGCAGAAATATGCCCAGATCTAAAGAGAATCCTAATGGCTACCGGATTGAAAGGAAATCTACAACAAAATGACAATGCCCAAATGATAATTGTTATTGATTGAAAGCTATACAAGGTACTAGATCATAGAAAAGTGCTCTAAAATTACTACGGTTATCAGAGTAGTAAGGTACCGTGTATGGTTTGTCATTACACCAAAACCTACAAATGTTGATGAACATTTGAAACCAAGCACAAGGCCCTATCACCAGTAGTGGCCGTTAGTCCACTTGTTCTTTTATATTCCCAGAGGTGCAGTGGTTATACATGTGGAGGTTGTACCGATACTCCAACACCCCACCTCTAGCATAGCTCAGGGGAATTGAATCTGAGACCTATGCTCTGATACCATGTTAGAATAGTAGATTCAAGCTAAACTTGTTAACCTATCTAAGTAACCAACAAAATATCATAAAACATAAGAACATGAAAAGAAAAGGACAAAAGAACACCGATATACGTGGTTCACCCTAATGGGTTGCATCCATGGGAAGGTAATATTCTATTATCTCTATAATGTCTTATCCAATCTTACAAGAGAGCAAACCACAATACCCCAAAGAATATAGATGATGTACAATAGTGTCACAATAGTACCACTACTACATCAAGAATACATGGTGTAGAGACTCACTTGACCCTATTATATACTAAGAGATGAGGAGGAATTACTCTCACATATCACATGTGGGATAATATAATTCTACAAAATAACATCTCTTAATACAATACCATGGACAAATACTCTGCAAAAGTAAATACAACACCATATAACTATGGGTTAAATGTATTACTCTTTTACATAAGATTGTAGACAATTTTTGACATAATACAAAGACATCATTACCTTCTAAGGAATATAATATATTCCTACAACCCATGGTTGAATCATGTAGGCTTACATTATTTACAAAACCGAAACCAAATCAAACACATGCCTAGGAATTGAATCCTATAGGTATCGATTTTAAAAAACCAACGTTGTAAAACCAGAAAGGGTTTGCATTACAGGCTTCCCATAAAAAATTAAACATAAACCAAAATTTTACACCAAATATAAATTATGCTACCAGAACCAAACAAACGGACTAACATCCAACAACTATTCATCGACTACGCATTTGCATGAGGGATGATTCGCAGCTACCAAGTTCACGACTATAAACCCCAGCCTTAAACCATAAATTAAATCGTTACAATGTCACAGATCTAAATAAACATAAAACTATAAAATGTGCATGTTGTGTTTCCATACCAAGGCTGAGCCAGGCTCATGTCTGTGAGGTGAAACCCCGCCATAATAAACATTAAAGCCAAAAACCAAACAATTTTTAAATGCAGAGAATAAATTATTAAACCCTACTGTCAATGTTGTTACAACCACAACATTAATAATAATATGCAATAGTATGCCAAGATAATGGTTGTAGCAATAATAAACCCCAACAACAATAAATAAACCATACATTCCTCAATTACAAACACTTAGAAGTAAAATGCACATAGTCATGATTCGACATAGTGCCATTGCAAGCAATTGCACTGCCATGCCATAGTTATCACATCATTTAAAACCAAAACGCAGAGTTATCCAGTAATATATTAAACCATATGATTAAGACACAAAACCATATTCTATTATAGAGCCGAGTCTTCGTCTACATAAACACGATCCTAAGTCTATACAATTAAAAACTTCATTGAAATAGTAATTACAAATGCATCTCTTGGATGACCAATATCTCAAGGTACCCAAACATTGAAACCGATAACCAAAATAATTATAGCATTAACCCTTTCAGCATAGAGCTCAAGACTTAGCTACTCACACATGCAGTGGTAAAAAGGCCTATGCTTTCACAGGGCTTACCCATTGAAGGGTAGTGCAGATAGTCTAGAGAGCGACCAACAAGCCACGAATCAAAGCCACCCTCATCACTTGCAAATCAAAACACATAGCCATTAGAAGTATGCTAAGCCTCAAAATGAAGCAAAAAAGAAAAACCAAGCTACAAAACCAAATGGAGAGCATACCTCTCAGCACAGGAATATTATGTTACTCCATGCAGCATAAACCCCTAAGAGCCAAAACCATGCAAAAGACCAGTAGCAGAGCCAAATGAATCCCAACAATGACTATACCAGCGCTTAGGGTTCGTTTTCCCCATTCCCTGAGGAGCCATAAATAACCCACCCTAGTACCCACTATGAACATGATTTTTTTACTCACCTCCCCATAGTCAAAACCACAACGTTTGTGCAATTCCAATAAACCCCCATCTAAACCCTCTTTGATATTGTTAAGCCATAGTTTCACAGCATATGAATTATGTCATGAAGGGTTTTCAGATAACCCATAGTCTTTTTAAAGACTTAACATAAGGTTTTCAATGACTTATAAGTTAATCCTTAAACCATAGGCTTTACACATTACAAAAATTACATGTTATAAAATAAATCTCAAGTGGATGAAATTATCATAACCTTGAACCATGACAATAATGTCAACCATAAATATTCAGGTCATACAACCCCAACTCTATGTAAACATAAAAAGTAGGAATAGTTAGGCCAGGAATTTAGTCCTTTTATCCTTGGTATGCATAAGATAGTGTAGCATAGTTATCATGCCATAGGATGTTACGTTTAACTATCATAGATAGATGCCATCAATGAAGTAACCTTCACAAAAAGGGGAAGTTTTCATTAGTTCACAATGAACTAACTAAACCCCGTAAAAGAAGGAGGAACCATTTATCTCTCCTAGCGGTCCCTTAAGGGATACAAATCCCACCACTCCACCCCTTGATAGTTAAAGGCAAGTCACAACTTTTCATAAATAAAACCATAAACAATGAACAAAACAGATAACCATGAAGTAAGACATAAATGAACCGGCATACGGAAATGTGTATTAAATAGTAAACACTACCGAAGTAATCATTTAACTAATTCTAGTAATATAAACATAGTGCATAATTACATCAGTATTACATAGGACAATACATAGAAAGGTAAAGGAATATTATGACACTTTAACATAGTAAACAATGATAGACATATTCCACAAAAGATGATTTAATGTCCATGATAGGTAGTATTTAACTAGCCTACATTTTTTTTTTCGAATTTTGGGGACATTCATATGAGTTTTATGATGTTTTTAGGCATATTTGAATATTTTAACAAAGTCAAAAGTCACCACCTAGCCTCAAATTGGAATTTGATTTTCAAGCTTTGACAAAGATTTGGGACAATTATTCAATCATATTCAAAGGAGAAAAATCATGGAGATATGAATAGAATATCTTATCCAAGATTTGTGAGAGGATTTGAAGGGATAATTGGTTGTACCTACTTGGGACAAAGGTGGAACTACATTTATTAGTTTCTTATCCTCTTTTCAAAGAAACTCGGGTATAAATAATAGTGTTTTTTCTTTGTTTGGAGTGTGGAGGCCTCTTTAGTGGTGTGGAAATAGAGAAATAATTTATGTCTTTTGAGCGTTATTCATGGATTGGATAAATTTGTAATGGACTGATGGTTTAATACAAGCAATTTTAATTCTCCATATTGATTTTGATTTATTTTTAATTGTTTTGGATTAGTTTATTTCATGCAATTTTATGCTTCCGTAGATTAGCCATTTCATGCTTTCGTAAACTAGGTTCAATTTCAATCGCATGGAATAGCATATTAAATTGTTGTTACTCTGACCCTACATATATTTTTCATGTACCTCATAAGTTTATGCTATCCTCGGGTTAACAATTTAAATCGTTGGATATTTATTTAATCACTTAATACTTTTCACCAACACCTCGATCGAATCTCTTCTCTACAGCTCTACGACTATGAGAATACAACACTATACTTCTTTAGCATCTCAGAGAGGAACCAGAGGGAGACCAACTCGTACACTACCTGGGTTTTTACTTTTATAAGGTCTTACATGTCGTAATCAACTGACTCTAATATTTTAGCTGACACAGTTTCATTCCTTTTCTCCTACAGTTAGTTACAACTCACAGTAGGCACTATCAACCAAAAAATACAAAATATGCTTTGTTACCCAATCATGCTTTAATTAAACTCACTTTTTACCCATGACCACTCGAATTGTCCATTTCAACTGTTGTAATCTTCTTCTATTGTGGTTTATTTCTTCAAAAATCCTCTCCTTGTAATTCCTCTTCTCTCGTGGACTCTTCCATCATTGGTTGCTCTCGTCACAACTTTTCCTCCTATTGCAGCTTCCTCTATCGTGCAGCCGAAATCTTCATATTCCATAGCAAAATTCATGTCAAATTCTGCCTCTCTTTTCATAGGGCCAATGCTAGATGATGAAACCAATTTAAAAAGCAAGATACATTCAAACTAACTTATTAACAAATTCCTTTTACTATTGACACTAGCCATGTTCATATATCGTCCATTACCTATGTTCTTGGTAAGAACATAGGTAATGGACGATGAGATTCATGATGGTTGCAACCCTATAAATTTGTTGGTTCTAAAGAAGGATATTATCAGATGGATATAGAACAAAAGAAAAAAGGACAATGAAGAACCATATTGTAACATTGATGATAACATAAAGGACATCGTAGAAATTAGTGAGGATTTCATTTTGAATGACAAGGAGATAATGGATATTATGGATTTGGAATTTTGAAGGTCCACTTTATTAAGACAAGAAGAAATGTAATGGCGATTAAAGATTTAAGCAATGCAAGAAGATTTCGGGGGGACAATAATACCATATTTTTTCATACTTTTTCCTCTAGATAAGGAACCAAAATTTATATCGAAACTTTGTGATGGATCGGGGAATGTGGTAAATACACAAGGGGATATTCAGGTGTTGGAAAAGGAACATTTTAGTGATCAATTTAAGGATCTAGTTCAGTGAAAAATTGATGCACAATTGAAGGTTATTAGTCATTTACCTGTTTTTTTTCTCCGAAGGAAGGTGAGGTTATTGTTGCTCCTATTTCCATAAATGAGGTCGGATAGGTTTTGAAGCAGTTTGTTAAAGAGACAAGTGTTCGTCTAGATGGTTGGATTTTTGAATTGTTTCAATATTTCAATGATGTGATGTGTGAGGATATCCTTGCTATGGTTGAATTCTCCAGATTGGAAGGGTATGTTTCGGGGGCTCTAAATTCTACATTTATTACACTCATTCCTAAGTGAAATAAACCCTATTACTTTAATGACTTTAGGTTATTTTATCTTTGGAATTTGTCCTCTAAAATTATCTCAAAAATTATTGCAAATATATTGAAGCATTTTTTATCTAGAAGGATGTCAAAATAGCAATTTTGGTTTCTGAATGACAAGAAGATAACTGATGTTATTGGAATTACTCAAGAAGTTGTTCCTTCTATTAAGAAAAGGGATTTGAATGCTTTGCTACTAAAAATGGACTTAGTAAATGCTTATAATAGGGTGGAATGGGTCTATTTGATAGTGCTTTTACTTTAGATTGGGCTTCCAATTTTTGCTATGGAATAGATTATGTCTTGTGTGATGTCAACACTATATGCTATGTTGATTAATGGTTCTCCTGCTGACTTTTTCAAAGGTTCTAGTTGTATCAAGCAAGGTTTCTTGTTGTCACCTATTATGTTTATATTTGTCATTGAAGGTTTCAGTTGCATGATATCAAAAGCAAAGGTTGTAGTTAAAATTAAAGGGGCAAATATTTTACATCTGTTTTTATTACCTATTTGTTGTTTGTAGATGATGTGTTATTTTTTGGTGGTGGTACAAGAGATGAATGTAATTTTTTTGCTGACATTATTCAATTATTTCGTGATGCTTTGGGAATGGAAGTAAGTTTAACAAAGTCATGTTTCTATACTTTGAAGATTGAAGATGATATAAGGGAAATGATTACATCATTTTTACCTTATAAGTTCAACATTTTGGGTGAGGGTTTTAAATATCTATGGTTCTTTCTCAAACATGTTGGCTACAAAAAATTAAAGATTGGCTTTGGTTGGTAGAGAAATTTGAGAAAATAATTAATTATTTGACTTTCAAGCTCCTTTATATTGGGTGTATATTGAACCTTCTTAGAGAAGTCTTGATTAGCATCCCTATTTATTGGATTTCCTTTGCACAACTGCCAAAAACTAGTTTGAATATGTGATAAGTATTATGTTCAACTTCCTTTAGCTAGGGAAGGATACTAGAAGGAATTTACATATGGTTAAGTGGGATAAATTGTTAGCTCCAAAGGCTTGGGGTTGTTGGGATATAAAATTTTTATTTTGGTTTAGCAAAGCTCTTTGTTTGAAAAGTTTTTGGAGGGCTACTTTTGAGATGGTCTCTCGATAGAGGTCCTTCATAACAATATATCAAAGGGAATCTTTTAAGATGGATAAGGATACCATGTAATATTCTTCTGAAATCATCCATTTTTTGGTCTTATTTCATTATTTAGTTTATCCTTGGTTGGTAAATGGCGTCCCATGGAAGGTTGGAGATCGTATCAATATACGATTGAAATTAAAGTGTTTTTCTTAGTTTTCTCTTGAAAATTGTCTCAAAAGGTGGGATAATTTTATGGCTAGAGGGTGGATTGGTCCATGTTTTTTTGTGTTTTGAAAAGAAGGTATGTAATTCGTTAATAATGTCTTTATGTCTTGTGATTTTTCTATTCAGGTCTGAAAATATATTCGTGATGTTTTAAATATAGAGCACGATTGGAACAGACTTTGTTTTGAACAAAACTTTCAGCATTGGTTTCATTATTAAAATAATCATGGTACACTTCGAGTTTTCATTAGTTGGGGTATTTAGAACTCTAGGAATACTCTATTGTTTGAGAACATGCCTCTAGTAATTAATGAAACTTGTGTACAAATTATCATTATATTTAAGGACTATCAAATTGTTCAAAGAACCATCTCAAATTGGGTAGTGATAACAAATACTCCTTTATCTATGAATGTTGTTGGTTTTTTTTTTTATGGTGCTCCTCAAGATCAATTCTGTAAAACTGGGTTTTTTCTCTCAATCAATGAGGGCCATTGTTTTAAATTGAAATTGAATTGTGGGTAGGATACAAATACAAATGATGAACTAATTGCATTATGGTGTTTATGCACGAATTCCTTATCTTTTGGCATTGATGAGAGTAAGATACGGGGTGATCCTCACATCATCATCAAATGGTTAAAAAAATCATAGTAGTTTTCAAATGGGGTAGTGATAACAAATACTCCTTCATATATGAATATTGTTGGTTTTTTTTATGGTGCTCCTCAAGATCAATTGTGTAAAACTAGGGTTTTCTCTCAATTAATGAGGGTAACTATTTTAAATTGAAATTGAATTGTGGACAGGATACAAATACAAAGGATGAACTAATTGCATTATGGTGTTTATCCACTAATTCCTTATTTTTTGGTAAAGATGAGAGTAAGTTATGGGGATCTCCTCACATCATCATCAAATGGGTAAAAAATTCATAGTAGTCTTCAAGGGGTTTCTCTTACAAACTAGTGTTGGAGAACTAAAAATCTTTTGTCAAAATTTCATAGCCTTGAGATTGATCATATTTATTGGGAAAATAATAACATGCTAATATTATCTCTAAATAAGCTCTAGACAAGGATGAAGGTATTCCATTTTGGGAGGTGTTTATTGAACAACAGCTTGAATGTAGTGGCCATTGTAATATTTTTTGGACTTGAAATGTTTATCCTTTCATTTTAACGACAAGGTGTCTGTAATCTCTTAAGCAGTTTGTGATAGGTTGTATTTACGTTTTTTGGGGAGGTTTGATAATTTTAGTGTGTAATATGAGGTCCTGGAATGATTTTGGAGCTTTGATGTTGGACAGAGATAATATGGTTTTCATCCATGATTAGTTGAAACATTATGTTTTTGTACTCTTTGATTCATAATAGAATAATAAAAGTACAATTTTTTTTGTTGAAAAGTTTTAAGTTAGCGTCGACATTGTAAAATTTTTATTCATTTAATATTTTGTTATTTGATTAATGGAATTACACCTGTGATTTAAATTTTTGAAAAAAAAAACTTATTATAACGCATTTATTTTTCAGCTACATTATTAATTTATAACATATCATTCTTTTATTATTGAAGTAACCAATAATGTTATAAACATTCTACATTAATTACATCATATAACATTTCCATGTCATTATAATGGATATTTATAAGCAATGATGTCCTAGTAAATTTAGTTGAAAGGGAGTATGAAGAGGGTAATTCAAAGCGACCATATGGATTTAGATAAAGCGAACGGTTTTGAGGAGAGTAATTGAAGGCTATCATATGGATGGATATATAAATCACAAGGACAACCAATTTAATTCTAGAGTCATTCAAAGGTGCAATGTCGATTTATATAAACTATAAATATCGTTGGTTTTGGATATTAAGAAATAAATTTATTTTATTATATGATGTATATTTGTTTTTATATAGATTGCATCTATATAGAATTCCATTAAAACAATTCCATAGAGGAAATAAAAAAAACTACAAAGTTTATCAGTGCAAGTAAATTATTGTTCTAAAGAATATAATCAATACCAATAATAATTTAGAAAATTATTCTTCTAAAGAATATTTAAGAATGGGCCATAGTGTCTCTGTCACTCTCAACACATGGCACATTCTTCATGAACCAACATATGTTGATGGAAACAACTAACTAGTTTTGGACAAGGAATGGATTTGACATGAATGGGATTGGATAATGATGCAAACTAGTCTGCATTATTCTCAATATTCTTAATATTGTTCTTGAAAAGACATAAATCTCACCACATTTACATTTTAATTTATCTTCATAGACCTCTTGGAAAATGTCTCTGAACCTACCAAATGTAAATCATATCAGCATCAAGGTTAAAGTTATGATTTTGATATTGAATTTTATGAAATGATTTTCGTTGTCTCCGCTTCATCACTCTAAACAATTTTGTGGAACATTAATATTTTGGTTATCTTAACTTCAAGAGTCCTAATAATTTTGTTGAACATTACGATGGGCAATAAATAACTTGAATCTCATAATTCCATTTGGACGTTTTGATGAGGAAGATATTTTAGCTAGTGAAACACAATGAATATAAGGATTCTTCATTGCAATTGTTTGATATTGGATTTGATAGCATTAAATGAACTCCATAATATGGATATAATTAAACTCATTTTTATGTCAAAATTCCAGCATTGACGAATCTTATGATTGTATTCAATTTTAAAACTTTCTCTATTTTCAAGGCAATCACTCATTACAGATGTAAATTATGAATTTATAATTCATATGTTATTTGGACAATACATTATCAAACATATATGGAGCATTAGATGAATTCCATATGATTGATATACTTCAACTCATTTTTATGTCAAAATTAAAGTATTGAACAAACTTATGACTGTATTCACTTTTATAAGTTTATGTATTTTGAAGTGAATCACTTAGTAGAGATGTAAATTATGAATTTATAATTCACATATGTTATTTTTACAATACATTACCAAACACATATGGAATCACTTAGTAGACATGTTAATTATGAATTTATAATTCACATATGTTATTTTGACAATACATTATCAAACGTATATTTAATTTATTAATTAATTGCACCAATTTTAATTAGATAGATAATTCAAAATTTCTTATGCATTGGAAGAAAATTGAGAATAAATAAGTAGATTTTCCATCAAAAGGGCACATAACAATTTCTACAACTTAGAAGAAATAAGTAAATTTTTCATCAAAAAGGTACATAACTATTTTTTATTTATAATTTCATGTTTTGCATTCAACATTCTATCTAATTTTATTTTATTTCTTCGGTGAATACAACTCAAGGGCCTTATGAAAGAGCTTATCATACAGGGACATTATGGACACAAGTTAAACACTTGAACATGGGGTTGAAACCATAGTAATTAATCATATGTTTTTATGTCATATGGTTACTTGATTTTGTAAATAAATTAATGTAATTAATTTTTGTTTAAAAAATAGGGAGCCTACCTAGTTTTGAAACACAAACCTACTGGATGTTGGATTTCTTCCTCTGGTCGACTAGGTTCAGGCGCTATGTAGTCAACAAAGACCCAGATATCGGCCCGATAGATAAGAGCTTAGTCAGCAGTACCTGCGACGCAAATACAGTCTCACCCAAGATATATTTATGGGGAATTCCAAAAACTAGGTTTACATATTTAGGTTGGGGGATTTCTATTCTTACTATACCTTATTACAACCCATGATCAAAGCGAGTGATTATATTTCCTTTTCGTTGTCTATTTATTCTAGTTAATAGGTTATTTACAAGTCGACACATATTGTAGCATTCAACATGAAGGCCATATCACGTATTCATTGAATAAGTAGTGCGACATATAGATAAATGAGATTATTCATAAACATAAGGGAAATGACATATTTAGATATTCTTATTCACAATATGCATGCATTCAACATAAACACACTCATCGCGTACACATAGAGTAACATTTAACCTGGAAACCCATCTCGAAAAAATTACAAAGGTGATCTTCATCTGGCATGAGAAATATATTAGCACCTTTTGTCTACACACTGAGCTTGATCATCCATTCAAAACATCCTTTCTAGACATCTAGAAACTAGGTTTCTTTCAAATAACGTTATGGTGTTAATGGAATGACAATCATAAATATGTAACCATATTAAGAACCATAAACCATTTAATTTCTCTTCCAAATATAAGATTTAAATGAATTATAAAACATGGCTGGTTGAGGAAGCTTTAGATTTAGTAAATGGATTGCCATGGGTCAAATACTTTCCTTTCGTGTGGTAACAGTAAATGTAGCAAATTGTAAATCCCGAAGTTGCCAGGAAACTTGGGTTCAGGGAATAAGATGAACATACTTTCTATCATTAGTTATGATTCTGAACTTGACTATTTTTTCAATGGTTGAATGGAACTAGTTCTGTCATTTTTCTTTTAGTAGTATGTAATTTGGAATTAAATAGACACAACAATACCCTTTCCAAACATTATAGCTATAAAATAGTTTACAAAGTTCTATAATGTATTTGGAATTCATGAGTTAGTTCTTCAATCTATTGGTTTACAAAGTGCGTACCTTGAATGCTAATAAAAATATTTGCGAAACCGAACCTTATAACAACGTTTTCAAGAAATAAATTCACAGTTGTCCCAGGAGAACAATCCTTTACTAGCACAGCTTTTTCCCATATGTTTAGGTAACCACTCGCATTGATAATTTAAAAATACAAAATTAGCGTTTTTGGGGAGATATTATAAATAAGAGTTTAGAAACAAATATATGCAGCAAGTTATTTTGTTACATCCTTCAATGTGTAACGATTGGATTGAGATTAGGGAGGTTTAACTTTTAAGTATCAATATAATGAGAAGTAAAAATCAAGGTGCTAACCGTTGTATGTAGAGGCTCAGTGCATGATTTTTCTCATTGTATTATGTACAATCTTTAGACCACTTTGAAAATTAGATTGATTTAGCTTAGATTGATAATCTTAGGTTTGTCTAGTGTTGGACTTTCCCAATGCATTTTCATAATACACATTTTTTATGTAGAAATCTCTACAATATTTCATACATTTACAAGGTTATGTTCCTTCATGTGAAGCTCGTGTAATTTAGGTTCGTCCTACATAATCAACAAAATATAGAGTAGCACAACTATTTTTAGACACGCTTCCAACTTTTTATGTATGTCTCGTGTGATGAACAACTTTCCTTTGGCTAGTTCCCATTGATACATTCCCAAGGAATTTGCATAATACACCTTTTTTATGCACAAATCTCTGTGATCTTTCATACATTTACAATATTTTGTTCCTTCATGTCAAGCTCATGTAATTTAGGTTCATCCTGCATAATCGACGAAATTTGGAGTAGCACAACTGAGTTTCATACACCCTTATAACTTGTTATGTATGTCTCACGTGATCAACAACTTTCATTTGGCTAGTTCCCATTGATTATTTTCCATCTCGTGGACTAGACGTATGAAACCAAGGGAAAAAACCAAGGGATGAGGTCAGATGTCAGTGCAGGTGGGTCAGGGTGTCAGATCTTGGAAGAATGAAAATAAAATCCTGACAATACGAGGAGGGAGACAAAAAATATACCAAAAGTGCTTTATTTAATCATGAAAGTATATCATAAAAACTGAATTTCATGCAGCTCTAATTTCAAAAACTGATTAAATACATAATTCACTACCTCTAATATTATTATTATTGTAAGGATTCCATTAGAACACATAGAACATTGGGTGATCTAAATCCATAGGAAAAATGAGTACTCACACAAAGATAGAAAGATATGCATGAAAGCTCATTTTCCTCATTCAAAAATGTACATTATATTACAAGAGATGACACTTGGTTTATAGATTCCAATAGGTTTTGTTGGAGGAGCAAGTCGGTAAGCCGACTAATTAGAGGTTAGGTTGGCCACATAAGGTCGTTTCAGTTGATGAAACCGATAGGTAGTTATTTGCAACTGTTTGTAATTCATATATATTAGGCTGTTGAGCCAGATGAGAATGTGGTTCAGTTCTCTGTATTGTATGCAACTTTTCACTATAGTATAATCTGTTATTCTGCTTACTTGTTCTTGTCTCTTGTCTCTGTTATGCATGTATGTTATTAATGTGTATTATTGGTAACCCTATGTGATTTGTGATATTACAACATTGGTTTCGTTGATGGGACAAAGAACTACAGACTGCAGAGACACCATTGATGAGGAGACTCAAACTCATCAAGAATGCTAAGGTTTAGGAGGGCTCATTGGCGAAGCTATGGGACAAGATTAAAGAATGGGCTTATGTCGACAAAAGGCATACACAAGCTGTAGAGAAAATCAACCACAGTACCATCGCAAACTACATCAATGCACCAATCATGGCCTGTTTTGGAGGCACAAAGGAAACAGTGATGAAATTTATCATGGTATCATAATGATAGATTTTACTTCGACCGACTGGTTGAAATCTCTGTGGAATTAATTTCCAAATTGATTGGGTTATCAAACCAAGGTGAACCAGTACCAGTTGGAATCAAGGAAGAGTTGGTAGAAGAACTAACAGGATCAACATTAGGAAAAAACTCCAAAGGGATAATGATTAGCCAAAAACAAACTCAGACACCGCAAATACTGGCCAAAATCATAGCCACTGCACTTACACCGACAGGTTGAGGAAGCGACCTCAAACTATATATGTTGGAGGTAGTGGATACCATTTCCCACACAAGAAATATATACAGATGGGATGAGTATGTCACCGACATGCTCAAAGGCATCTACAAAAATGTCAGGATTTTAGAGGAATGTTATGGATAGTAATGTACTCCTTGTGACTTGTCCAGGATAAGCAATTTCAAGAACCGACCAAATTTCACATGTGGAGATTTGAACTGTTCTCCCATAATGGAACACTCAAAGAACTTGCAAATGGAAAAGTGTTGTTTGAAAACTGGTTCCAATAGTTGAAAGTCCACACGACCAGATGGAGGGTTCCCCAGAACATCCGATGAAGTCTGCCCAAAAATTCCCACATCTAGTTAGAACTCGACCATACCGCGTTATGGTACATGCAAGGCACCAAGGCAAAGGCAATATCTCTCAACTATTACCTGACAGTTGAAGAGATTTTCTGAGAGCTAGCTTGACAAGCAAGTTCAAAACTGTCGATACTAGCAAGGGAAAAATAAATAAATTTCTCTATAGAAGAGCTGCTGACAGACCAGGAGAAGGAGGAATATTACGAGCTCAACCTATACATCAGCACATTTGTGTCGGAGGAGACACCGGTCGAAGGCACCGACCGACTATAAATCGTAATCAAACCTTAGACATCACAAAGGGAAGAGACAAAAACACAATAGCTAGTAACCAATCCAGCTGAAGAAAGCCTTGTCTCGACTACAGATCGGGGAGGAGAAATAGACACTGAGGATCTAGAGTATGCTGTCACCAAAGAAAACATAACCAAATTGTCAAAGGAGATAGCAGCCTCAAGAAAAAGGAAGAAAACACAAGAAAAAGAGCAAGCGCAAGCTTATCATTACAGAGTCCTCAAAAGACAAGGAATAACTACTATTCATCGCATGCGACATTATAGAATATGCTGCAGCAAACAAAGTATTGGTGGAAACATAGTTCCAAATATTTGTCGAAGTAGGGGCACAACAAGGTCGACCAAACAGGGAAAAAAGCACAAACACTTTGACAGCTAAAAATGTTATGGATCTCGTGTCTACACCTCCACCCCAGTCTCCGACCAAAATCGCACAAGAGCTAATTCTAGAACAACCTTCCAGAAGGCCACTCAACATATCCAAGAATGCTATGTCAGAGACCGTGAAGGAAAATTTCGACTGCGACAGAGACCTCGAGTAGAACATTGAAAAATTTCCTGAGTTACTCATGTTGGGTCAAAATATCACCACCAAAGCCCCTTTGTTTGAAGCTGGTGGATCCAGACTAACCTCTCCCCAACCTGGCCAAATACTCCAAAGGCCGAGGAATTTTGCAATTGTGACTTCGACATTTGAGAGAAACCCTAACAAAGAAGCTAAAGTTCTCACAAGTAGGATCACATCTATCATTTAGATCGACCTCAAATCCAACCCACCAGCTAATGAACCGACTGGAGATGAGGAAGGAGAGGACAGGGATGACATAAGTCAAGAAATTGAGGAATTGTTCTTCGACCTCCAGGAAAAATAACCTCCACAAACCCACAGCTCCTCACCTGACCATATCTCCACTAATCCAATCACACAAGACCATTCACCAACACCATCACCACTGCTTCACCACCCAGAGTCTCTAATCCAACTAGCTGCACTTGAAACACCTCCACCACAACCATTAGCACCAACCGCAATGGCATCTAGACCCTCTGAATCAAACCAACCAGATGCACAACCAGCTATAGCAGTTATCCAACCAGCCCAACCAGAAATACCATCGACCACTGTTAGCCAGCAACCAAACGGTCCAATTTTGAATGTTGTAGGTACACAGGTGTCAAAGAACGCAAAGCAACAAAAGCATAAAAGAAAGAAAGACAAAAAGAAGAAGGACCATCAAAACTAGATGACAATGATCCACCTTAGTCAACTTGGGTTGACCACTGTAGTCGATTCAACTAAACTGAGGGATGGAGAACTAGGGAAAATCTTGGAATAATTGGCAATCGAAGCAAAAACAAGGAGCCAAAAGATACGTAGGGAGCTTGAAGAGAACAAAAAAGAACAAGTTGATTTCCTTAACAAATGCAGAAACTTGGTGCAATCTGTAATACCAGGTCCAACAGAGGTCGATGCCAATGAGCCATTAGAAAAGGATTATCAGCTACTTGAGAGAGTGGTGTCAGCATTACAGGCACAAAGGCAAGATATTAAAGAAGAGCAAAAAGAAGAAACCGTTTGGCTACTGACACAGCAGCACACAACTTTTGTAGAAGCATACAAGGTACTACGATATCACATGGAGGATTCGGTCATCACATAAGAAGTACTAAGAGATTGGCCTGCATATTATGGGCAAGTCTCTCAGCAAGTTCGACAAACTCGACAAGAAATCCAAGTGCTCGAGAAGAGAAAAAACACAGAGGTAGAAATCAGAAGCACAATTGAAAATCAAATAGTGCTCGAAACCGCCAAGTTGCAGAAACACGAGCAACAAGCACACTAGTGGGTGCAACAAGCAATTCCAAATCTAGAAAAATTAGACATGATTTTCCTGTAGATGAGACAGTTTTTTGAGACAATAGAGGAAAAGGACCAGTTCATGGGTCCCGACATGGAGAAGATAGCAGAGTTTTCCATTCAAAAAAATATGTTGATATTATCAAGTCTGACTACATTAACAATCGACATCCAAAAAATACTACAAAGTTGGACAACATTTCAACATCACCTGGCAGTGACAGCTAAAGCAATTGTCAAAGTCTGTGTGCAGAAAAGACCAACAATCAAACATCATAGCCCATGAAGACCAAGCATAGAAATAATGACCTAAGGACAGATGGAGAAAAGTTTTTGTACCTCCCTATTTCTTTGGGACAAAGAAACATTTTGTTTGTGGGGCAGATGTTGGAGGAGCAAGTTAGTAATCCGACTTGAATGATAGCCAACATATTCAATCAACCGATTAAGTTGGTCAGTTGACTAATTAAAGGTTAGGTAGGCCACATAAGATCATGTCGGTTCACCGAACCGACAGGTAGTTATTTGTAACTGTTTGTAATTCATATATATTAGGCTGTTGAGCCAGATGAGAACTTGGTTCAGTTCTCTGTATTGTATGGACTCTTTCACTATAATATAATCTGTTATTCTACTTACTTGTTCTTGTCTCTTGTCTCTGTTATGCATATCTGTTATTAATGCGTATTATTGCTAACCCTATGTGATCTGTGAGATTACAACAGGTTTCTTGGAATCATGGGTGATAGTTTGTATCCCTTTTCATGTTCATATTCCTCACGCCATGGATTAGTATCCAACACATCCCCCCTTAATCCAAAAGGTCTAAATTAGTCCAAGAGAAAATAAGAGAGTTGATAAAAGACTTACAAAATTGATATCCCAAGCATGTTTGTAGAACCTTGCAATATGTTTTGCTTAATACAAGAGCTCTCTAAGGCGATGGTTTTTCTAACCACCAATCAATAGTGCTATAATAAGATGAAATATTTTACTATGTGGGCGGTTTAAGGATGACCACCAACTCTCGAACTTGGCACAAAGGATCAAAGTTTTTGTACAGAACTTGACAGCAAATCTCAAAAGTTCTTTACCGTAAGGAATAGGAAGCTAAAGTTTTAGCATGACCAATGTACCATTGGTATATTACTAGTCGGTGCATGGCATATAAAAAAATATTTTTCTTATTTCATAACAACATAATGAATACATTTTTATTCATTAGTATT
This sequence comes from Pseudotsuga menziesii, assembly GCA_001517045.1. Classification (NCBI taxonomy): domain Eukaryota; kingdom Viridiplantae; phylum Streptophyta; class Pinopsida; order Pinales; family Pinaceae; genus Pseudotsuga; species Pseudotsuga menziesii. The sequence continues at coordinate 69,242 of LPNX010835818.1, forward strand.
AAACTGCATCTAACACTATATGTTGGACCTAACTATCAATCATTATTTATCACTTGCAAAGTAATATGTTATTAAAAATCATAAACATACATATTAATGAGGGGGAATCTATCATATTTTAATACTTAAGTTCATCCTTTGTACTAAGGATCTATAAGTATTCACCATAGATTTGTAAATGAATTACCTAATATCAATTCATTTACTAATTATCATGTAAAGGATAGATAATAAATCCAGGCTTATCATAAGAATATAACAACTACCTAACACTTGTTAGCATTGACTAAGTATTTTAGTCATCTATCTATTCACATGAAAATTTTCCTAGAGTATGGTTGTAACACCACTATCTAATCTCATAGCATAGTCTTAGAAACATGAATAATTCTATTTCATTATTTGCAGTGCATACATTCAACATAAACACACTCATCGCATACACACAGAGGAAACATTTTACGTGGAAACCCATCTCAGAAAATCCACAAAGGTTCTCTTCATCTAGAATAAGAAATATATCAGCACCTTTTATCTATGCACTATGCTTGCAGGAAATGTTCTAGATATTCTCTACAAGTTATATAGACTTCTCTCCTCTCATGCTCTCTAGTCATGGATCTCTGCAGTTTTCCTCTCCTTCACTCTACCATCGATCACCACACAACCTTGTGTTGGTTCACCCAAATGTCGCATTTTCATCATATTTCCCTTCACTATTCCTCACATTGATCCCTATTCATCACTCTAGAAACCACTCATTAATACCATTTCCATGAATAAATATGGTTTTACCTTATTATTTTCCAATTCATTTATTTTTAAGTACTTTGAGTGAAATTCTGATTAGAAAATTGACATATTTTCATTATATCTCAATGTTAGATGAGGTTTATGATTTTTTCAGGCACATTTGAATATTTTAACAAGGTGAAAAAGTCACCACCTAGCCTCAAATTCGAATATCATCTTCAAGCTTTGAAGATTTGAAGAATATTTGGGACAATTATTCAAGCGTATTCAAAGAAGAAAAATCATGGAGATATGGATAGAATATCTTATCCAAGAGTTGTGAGAGGATTTGAAGGGATAATTGGTTGTACCTACTTGAGAGAAAAGTGGATCTACATTTATTAGTTTCTTGTCCTCTCTTCAAAGAAACTCATGTATAAATAAGATTGCTCTCTCTTCGTTTGGAGTGTGGAAGTAGAGAAATAATTTATGTATTTTGAGTGTTAGTCATGGATTGGATAATTTTGTAATGGATTGATGGTTTAATACAAGCATTTTTATTTCTACATATTGATTTTGACCTATTTTGAATTGTTTTGGATTAGTTTATTTCATGCAGGTTTATGCTTTCGTAGATTATCCATTTCTTGCTTTCATAAACTGGGTTCAATTTTAGTCGCATCTGTTTTCTTAGATTAATCACACGTTTTCTTACATTTTAGATGCATGTGTTTTCAATTTCAGTAGCATGGAATAGTAGATTAAATTAGTGTTACTCCGAGCCTGCATATATTTGCATGTACCTGATAAGTTTACACTATCCTCAGGTTAACAATTTAAATCGTTGGATATTTTGTTAATCACTTAATACTTTTCACCAACACATGGATCGTCTCTCTTCTCTACAACTCTACAAATTTGAGAATAAACCACTCTACTTCTTCATCATCTCAGAGAGTAACCAGAGGGACAACCCATACACGGCCTGGGTTTTCCCTTTTATACGGTCTTACATGACGTAATCAACCGACTCTAATGTTTTATCCGACAGTGTGTGATTCCTATTCTCGTATAGTCAGTTACAACTCACAATAGGAACTATCAACCCAAAAATACAAAATATTCTTTGTTACCCAATCATGCTTTAATTTAACTGACTTCTTACCCATGATCATTCAAACTGTCCCCTTCAACTATTGTACTCTTCTTCTACTATGATTGCTTTCATCACAACTCCTCCCGTGGTAGTTCCTCTTCTTTGGCATACTCTTCCATCATTGTCTTCTCTCGTGACAACTTCTCATCCTATCGTGTGACCAAAATCTTCATATTCCCTAGCAAAATTCATGTCAAATTATGCCTCTCTTTTCCTAGGGCCAACACTAGATGATAAAAGAAATTTGAAAGGAAAGATACATTCAAACTAATTTATTAACAAATTCCTTTTACCATTTTCACTAACCATGTTCATATATCGTCCATTACCTATGGAAGATCAAGATTTCTCTTTTACATTCTTTTTGACGTAACAAAGTTGTAATTAATCTACTCTCCACCACTCATACCTTCACACCTATGATTACATATTTATAAAGAAACATTTTAAAAATTCAAACAAAAACATTATAAAAAATCAAACCTAGAAAAAAAAACATTATAAGCGCACAAGAATAATTGAACACGAAATCTAGGAGTAATGATAGAGGACAATAATCAGAGGTAACTTTATTCGTGATTTATATTTTCCACTTAGGACAAAACATGATGATAATGAAAAACAAAATGTGGCTGGTGCATTCTCAAATGTAATTGCAAATGAATTGACTACAAATCTACAACAATAACTACAGAATGCCAATAAAATATAAATGACATTCATAAAAGACACAAATTGATTTTCAAATATAAAGCAAAATGGGAAAAAATGAAAGACGTCACTTCTCTAGGAAAGTGATCCCTTTCCTTGTGGTGAGTGAGCCTTGTTTAAACTATCAAATTATATCAACAAACACGAGTTTAGAAAGATGAATTCTCCATTAATGGTTAGTTGAAACAAGTTTAAATTGACATCACACTACAATTTATAGGAAAAAATACAAGTCTTAACTTCATTCTTATTATTATTCATATATTCCACTCACTTAGTCTACAAATGAGAAAAAGTATATATAATGATTACAAAACATCTAAGCTAGAATTGCATCCCTTCAATTTATAAAAATGCTCAATATATATGAGTGATGAACCATGATCCTTGACACAATGATTGAATTGTAAAAATGAAAAAAAGGATATTAACTGTACCTCCATGACATGAATGTCTGAAGATGAGGTAATACAATGAAAAAAGAAGATCTAGAAGATTAAATTGCGTGCAACATTTCCACATGGACCATATTGACCATTTGAAATGCGCAAGGATGTGAGGCTACTCAAAGGTCTTGGTGCAATCTATGTAACATAGAACCCTAGCGTGGCGAAAATAAAAAAAATAATACAAAAAAGCTCTCATGTGTTTGATTTCTCTTAAATGACCTACAACCATCTCGGAAAATAAAGTGTTACGAGAAGTTGGAACCAAAAAACTCTTTGACTAGTACCATAAATATGCAGTATAGGAATCTTGACAATAATGTATTGTCATAAATTAGTTGAATTAAAACTTCAAATAAATTCATTATAAACATGAAAATAAACAAAATAGTAATATTGACCTCAAAATGGTTGTAAGCATGACATTAGGGTGGAAACGATAAGCACATAGATGATTTTCTATGGAGGAATGACGTCAAAATGATTACATGGATTCATGAAATTAGGGTGCAAAAGATAAGCACATAGATCATTTTCTATGGAAGAATGATGTCAAAATGATTACATGGTTTATGAAAACAACATCAAAATTGTGGATGAATAGGGGTACTTAATGGTTTCCTAAAAAGTATGGAAAATCATGTTAAATTCTCTTTCTTAAATTTTATAAATTAGTAGAGATAATTACTTAGAACTATTTTTAAGAATTCCATGTTTTTTTATTGTTTTCATGTCTACACAACTTTCATGGTACTTGGGTGCAATAGCCTTATTTCCTCTTACTTCAAGTATGTCTTAGTTATGGTCATATCTACACTAATTATTAAATATAAAACTAATATCAACTAGAGACTATCATAGATTATATTTTCAAAATAATAACAGCATAGAGGGATAAGAAAACTTGCATATGGCTTTTTTTTTATAAAAAAATTATATTTGTCATCCACCTTGATTTTTTTTCTAATGCAAAAATTAATATGGGGAGCATGAATATTTTGGATTAAGCGAGGTTCGATCAATACGTCTCAATCATTTTAAGTAATTCTTTTTACCAAGAACATATTTTTACAATCAACAAATTGTATGTAAAAGGCCTAATATTGCTAAAATATTTTAAAACACTTATCCAAACATGCTCAACATTTTCTTTAGAGTTTTGTATTATAGTATTGTTTCATTTATAAAAAAAAAGGGAGATAGAATCTAAGCTTCAAGTCCCTTCCTTACTTCTTATTGTTTCCATTGTTATATATTGGTGGCTAAATAAGGTTTTAATTACAAATCATAAACAAAGTTTTAGACTGTCGGTGGTCCCTACTAAATCAGGATATCCACTTTGTAATATCCTCTACATCGATATGCATAGATATATCTATAGATTTCAAATGAAACCTATCTACTAACTACATGTTAACAAAGTGTTTGCATAGTGGTATCATCGCTTGTCTATCCACGTTTTCATTTAAGAATGGGCATAGTGTCTCTGTCACCTCTCAACACATGGCACATTCTTCATGAACCAACATATGTTGATGGAAACAAGTAACTAGTATTGGACAAGGAATGGATTTGACATGAATGGTATTTGGATAATGATGCAAACTAGTCTGCATTATGCTCAATATTCTTAATATTGTTCTTGCAATGACATAAATCTCACCCGATTTCTACTTCTTCACATTTACATTTTCAGTTAGCTTCATAGACCTCTTGGAAAATGTCTTTAAACCTACCAAATGTAAATCATATCAGCATCATCGTTAAAGTTATGATTTTGATATTGAACTTTGTGAAATGATTTTGGTTGTCTCCGCTTCATCATTCTAAACAATTTTGTTGAACATTAATATTTTGGTTATCTTAGCTTCAAAAGTCCTAATAATTTTGTTGAACATTAAGATGGGAAATAAAGAACTTGAATCTCACAATCCCATTTGGACGTTTCGATGAGGAAGATATTTTAGCTATTGAAACACAATGAATATACGGAGTCTTCATTGCAATTGTTTGATATTGGATTTGACAGAATTAAATGAATTCCATATTATGGATATAATTAAACTCATTTTTATGTCAAAATTCCAGGATTGACAAATCTTATGATTGTATTCACTTTTATAAGTTTCTCTATTTTGAAGGCAATCACTCATTACAGATGTTAATTATGAATTTATAATTCATATGTTATTTGGACAATACATTATCAAACATATATGGAGCATTAAATGAAGTCCATATTATTCATATACTTCAACTCATTTTTTATGTCAAAATTAAAGTATTGAAAAAACTTATGACTGTATTCACTTTTATAAGTTTATTTATTTTGAAGTGAATCACTTGGTAGAGATGTAAATTATGAATTTATAATTCACATATGTTATTTTTACAATACATTACCAAACACATATGGAATCACTCACTAGACATGTTGATTATGAATTTATAATTCACATATGTTATTTTGACAATACATTATCAAACATATATTTAATTTATTAATTAATTGCACTAATTTCGATTCTACAAATAATTCAAAATTTCTTATGCATTGGAAGAAAATTGAGAATAAATAAACAGATTTTCCATCAAAAGGGCACATAACAATTTCTACAACTTAGAAGAAATAAGTAAAATTTTCATCAAAAAGGTAGATAACTATTTTTATTTATAATTTCATCTTTTGCATTCAACATTCTATCTAATTTTATTTTATTTCGTAGGTGAATAGAACTCAAGGGCCTTATGAAAGAGCTTCTCATTAACGGGGACATTATGGACACAAGTTAAGCACTTGAACGTGGGGTTGAAACCATAGTAATTAATGATATGTTTTTATGTCATATGGTTACTTTATTTTTTAAATAAATTAATGTAATTAACTTTTGTTTAAAAAATAGAGAACCCACCCAGTTTTGAAACACAAACCTACTGGATGCTGGATTTCTTCCTCCAGTCGACCTAGGTTTAGGTCCTCTGTAGTCAATAAAGACCCAAGTATCGACCTAATAGAGCAGAGATTAGTCGGTAGCACATGCGACACAGATTTAGTCTCACCCGAGATATCTTTATGGGGAATTCCAAAAACTAGGTTTATGTATTTAGGTTGGGGGATTTCTATTCTTGCTGTACCTTATTACAACCTTTGATCGAAGCCAGGGATTATATTTCCTTTTCCTTGTCTATTTATTCAAGTTAATAGGTTATTTACGAGTCGACATATCTTGAAGCATTCAACATGAAGGCAATATCACAGATTCATTGAATAAGTAGTGGACATATACATATATGAGATTATTCATAAACATAAGGGAAATGACATATTTAGATATTCTTATTCACAATATGCATACATTCAACATAAACACACTCATCACGTACACATAGAGTTAACATTTAACATGGAAACCCATCTCAAAAAAATTACAAAGGTGCTCTACACATTGAGCTTGATCATCCATTCAGAACATCTTTCCTAGACATCTAGGAAGTAGGTTTCTTTCAAATAACGTTATGGTGTTAATGGAATGACAATCATAAATATGTAACCATCTTAAGAACCATAAACCATTTAATTTCTCTTCCAAATATATGATTGAAATGAATTATAAAACATGGCTAGTTGAAGAAGCTTTAGATTCAATAAATGGATTTCCATAGGTCAAATACTTTCCTTTCGTGTGGTAACAGTAAATGTAGCAAATTGAAAAATCCTTAAGTTTCCAGGAAACTTGGGTTTAGGGAATAAGATGAACATACTTTCTACAATTAGTTATACCATACTTTCTACAATTGGTTGAATGGAACTAGTTCTACCATTTTTGTTTTAGTAGTCTGTAATTTGGAATTAAATAGACACAACAATACCCTTTCCAAAAAATATATCTATAAAATAGTTTACAAAGTTATATGATGTATTTGGAATTCATGAGTTAGTTCTTCAATCTATTGGTTTACAAAGTGCATACCTTGAATGCTGATAAAAATATTTGGGAAACCAAACCTTGTCACAACGTTTTCAAATAAGAACTTCACGACTGTTAGAGGAGAACAATCCTTTATCGGCACAACTTCTTCTCATATGGTTAGGGAACATACTTTCTGCAATTGGTTGAATGGAACTAGTTCTACCATTTTTGTTTTAGTAATCTGGAATTTGGAATTAAATAGACACAACAATAATCTTTCCAAACAATTTATAGCTATGAAATAGTTTACAAAGTTCTATGATGTATTTGGAATTCATGAGTTAGTTCTTCAATATATTGGTTTACAAAGTGTGTACCTTGAATGTTGATCAAAATATTTGGGAAATCGAACCTTGTCACAACGTTTTCAAATAAGAACTGCATGGCTGTCAAAGGAGAACAATCCTTTACTGTCACAGCTTCTTCCCATATGGTTAGGTAATGAGTTGCATTGATAATTAATGAATACAAAATAAGCCTTTTGGGGGAGATATAATAAATAAGAGTTTAGAAACAAAGATATGCAGCAAGGTATTTTGTTACATCCTTCAATGTGGAACAATTGGATTGAGATAAGGGAGGTGTAACTTTTAAGTATGAAGATAATGAGAAGTCAAAATCAAGGTGCTAACATTTTATGTATAGGCTAAGTGCGTGATTTTTCTCATTGTAGTATGTACATACTTTAGAGCATTTTTCAAATTATATTGATTTAGCTTAGATTGAGAATCTTAGGTTTGGCTAGTGTTGGACTTTCCCAATGCATTTGCATAATACGCCTTTTTTTATCCAGAACTCTCTTTGATATTTCATACATTTCCAATATTTTGTTCCTTCATGTGAAGCTCATGTAATTTAGGTTCGTCCTACACAATTGATGAAATCTGGAGTAGCACAACTATTTTTAGACACCCTTCCAACTTGTTATGTATGTCTCATGCGATGAACAACTTTCGTTCAGCCAGTTCCCATTGATACATCCCCAAGGAGTTTGCATAATACACCTTTTTTATGCACAACTCTCTATGATCTTTCATACCTTTACAAGATTTTGTTCCTTCATGTGAAGCTCATGTAATTTAGGTTCGTCCTACATAATCGACGAAATATGGAGCAACACAACTGAGTTTGAGACACCCTTCTAACTTGTTATGTATGTCTCATGCGATCAACAACTTTCGTTTGTCTGGTTCCCATTGATTATTTTCCATCCCGTAGACTAGATGTATGAAACCAAGGGCAGAAACCAAGGGATGAGGTCAAATGTCAGAGCCAGCAACTGCAACTGTAGTGTGTCAGATGTCAGTGTAGGTGGGTCAGAGTGTCAGAGCTGGAATAACGAAAATAAAATCCTGAAAATAAGAGGAGGGAGGCAAAAGATATACCAATACTGCTTCATTTAATCATGAAAGTATATCATAAAAACTAAATTTGATGCAGCTCTAACTTCAAAAATTGATTGAATACATAATCCACACTGCCTCTAATATTATTATTATTGTAAGGATTCCATTAGAACACATAGAACATTTGGTGATCTAAAGCCATAGGAAAAATGAGTGCTCACACAAAGATAGAAAGATATGTGTGAAAGCTCATTTTCCTCATTCACAAATGTACATTATATTACAAGAGACGACACTTGTTTTATAGATTCCAGTAGGTTTCTTGGAATCGTGGGTGAAAGTTGGTATCCCTTTCATGTTCATATTCCTCACACCATGGATTAGTATCCAACACATCCCCCCTTAATCCAAAAGGTGTATATGAGTCCATGGGAAAATAAGAGAGTTGATAAAAGACTTAAGAAATTGATATCCCAAGCATGTTTGTAGAACCTTGCAATATGTTCTACTAAATACAAGAGCTCTCTAAGGGGATGGTTTTGCTAACCACCAACCAATGGTGCTAGAAAAAGATGAAATATTTTAATATGTGGGTGGTTTAAGCCTTGACCACCAACTCTCGAACTTGGCACAAAGGCTCAAATTTTTTGTACAGAATTTGACAAAAAAATATCAAAAGTTCTTTACCATAAGGAATAGGAAGCTAAGTTTTTACCATAACCAATGTAACACTGGTATACTAGTCGGGGCATGGCATATAAAAAAATAATTTTCTTATTCCATAGCAACATAATGAATACATTTTTATGCATTAGTATTAAACTACATCTAACACTATACGTTGGATCTAACTGTGAATCATTATTTATCACTTGCAAAGTAATAAGTTATTGAAAATCATAAACTTACATATTAATGAGGGTTAATCTATCACATTTTAATACTTAAGTTCATCCTTTGTACTAAGGATCTATAAGTATTCACCATCCTTTGTTTAAAAATTCAAACAAAAACATTATAAAAAATCAAACCTAAAAAAAAAATTATAAGCGCACAAGAATAATTGAACACGAAATCTAGGAGTAATGATAGAGGACAATAGTGAGACGTAAATTTATCCGTGATTTATATTTCCCACTTTAGACAAAACATGATGATAATGAAAAACAGAATGTGGCTAGTGCATTAATCAAAAACAAAATGTGGCTGGTGCATTTTTTTTAGTGCGACTAGTTTTTGTTTATAATGGGGAAAGACAGGAACACAGAAGGTGGCTGAAAAGGTTGTTAAACAAGTCAAGTATTCAGAAAATAACACATCATTGTTCATCTATGCATAATATATTCTCGAATATGCTTTTAAGTGACACATGTTTGCGTAGACTAACATGACATTGCTCATCCATGCATACTATAGGTTCAATTATGCTTTCCTGGCACTTGTTCGTTATGCAACAGGATGGGGGCATGTGATTTCTCTATGTTATGTTTGATTGTCGGCCTGAGGAAAATCACTAGAGGAAGTCTGCTCTTATGACCGATGGGAAGTGAAAGATTCTATACAGTAATTTTATTTGGAGATAAGTTAAGTTCATGGACAGAATCTATGGTTCCATCTCTCCCAGCCTTGATTGCATTAGGGAGAAGTTTGCAACCAAGAAAATAGTCTCTTACCTCACCTTGTTCGCAAGAAAATTTATCATTTGGAGTTTTGTGAGCCAATGTTATTGTTAATGATCAATTTACCAACATTAATTATTTATGCTAGAATTATAACCCTCCACCATTGATCGTATTTTTTTCCATCTCCATTAGTGTGATATTTATCCCTTCTACAACTCCATTATTTTGATATGTGTATGGAGTATACTTTATCCTTGAAATTCCACACTTCTTACATAGTTCCTTAAGCTTATTTCCACATAACTCTTTACTATTATATGTCCTCAACACCTTCATTTTCTTCTCTTCCTGTTTTTCTACAGTATCTTTAAAATTTTTAAACTTGCCAAAAAAATCATAAATTTTATGGAGTGAATAGACTGATGCGATCCTCCATAAGTTATCGATCAATCAAACATACTAAACAATTTTTTTTAGTGATGGAACATGGACATCTCAAACATACTTTTTATTAACTTGAATATTCGCTTTACTCTTGTAGTACCATACGGGAATCTTACCTGGTTATGTTTTATATACATTGAATGTTCACATAAATCAAAATCTAATGAAAAATCAAACATACTTTTAACCATACATTCATGTTGTAATTATTGAAGGAGGTTCTTTCCAGTATGTCCTAATCTTATATCCTATCTCATTGTCTTCTCTACATGGACAATAGGGGTCATATATTTTTCATTTCTATAATTAGGAATAATAGAATTATTACACCCATCAATGAAAGTGTTTCTGAAAAACTTGTACATATTTCCAATCTGGACTCCTTGTGTCAACAACATTGTCCCCCAAACCATCTAGCATGTGTGCTTTTCAAATACAATATGCACACCTACATCACGAATATTAAATATAGATATTAAGTTTTTTCCAAGATTTTGAATGTGGTAAACCCCAACAAAGTCCCCAATCCTTCCATATGTGGGAAAGAACTCGACCCTCCCATTCCCATGATATTCAATATCAAACCATCTCCAGGGAAAACAACATCTTCATTATACTTTCAATATTTACAAAACCAATCCTTGTGAGGAGTTGTGTTGAATGATGAAACCATACATCACTATCTACATGTGTGGTTCTATATGTTAAGAAAACATCACCTCTTTTATTGGTAGAAGGTTTTGTTTTTTTAAAGGGCCATCATGAGACCCTTTACCTTTATGTGACACTCTTAGATATGCAATTATGTTTACAATGCGGATCTTTATTTCATTTCCACTACTTATTTTCAACATGTCTTGGAGATTTGTGTTGAGAATATAAGTTGTCATTGATGTCAAAGGGTTTCACGTGTGACAAAAGAATAAATGAGTAGATATGGTTGTAGGATGAATTCATCAATGACACAAAGGAAGGTCAGTACTGAGGAATTAGGGATAATCCAAGAATTTATATGTACCTATAGATGACATCCTCCCACATAATACATATGCATTTTCCCATTGGAATGTCAACTGCTCATAGATAAAACATCCTTGGTCACAACTTCATTATATTTTCTATTATTTTCCTTTAGGAACAAGGATACAACTACATCCTAAAATCGTTATGTGGATTAAGAGACAATACTAATTTCCACAACGCGATTATCCCAATATCTTAACAAAGAACATAACAAGATATTATGCGTATCTTCATCCTCCATCGGAATACTAATAGAGTGCAATTGGCTTATCACAATACTAAACACATTTAGATGATTTCCAAGGGTGTCAATATCTTCCACGATAAGATTAAATAAGTTGTTTACTAGAAAATTTAACTGATACACATTCCCAAAATTATCCCATAGATTCATTGCACCATCTTCTCCAAAAAAAAATTCAACATCATTAAGGCTAAGAAAAGAGTTGAATCATGCTTCTATCTTTTCTCTCCATCTTTTTCCAGTCTTATTTTGACATGCTAGTGGGATTTGTACTTAGGTCCATTACAATCCATTGATCTCTCTCTACAAAAAGATATTCCATTTACAAATTGCATAGGTCAAATATTTTTCCGTTAAATATATCGATATTCCTATTATTAAAGTGATTTCCATTTTACTTGCACGAGATTAAGTGCACAAACCTCCCACCCCAACACATGTTTCTGATATACCCAATGTATTACCGGTCTTTATAGTATTGGATAAACCCCAGAAATAAAGGAGTTCATCCTAAAGATAAGAACCTTTCTATGATAGTAGATGGATAATTTTGATTAACATCTTATTCAAACTATTAACTATATGACCTCGGTTGTAAGTTGATCTTTGAAGGTAACTACTAAGAAACTAAAACCACTTGAGTTATATCGCTTCCTCTAGCTTTGTTGGCAAGAATTTTTTACCCCATTCATTGGTATGAAAGTTCTTCTGACCTCAGTGTTGAATCTCTATGATCACTTATCTCCTTTTTTATTTGATCTCTATGAATACCTTGCCCATCCATCAAAGTTCTACCCCCTTAAAGTCATCCTTTAGGCATTAATCTCCTCTATAATCCATGTTATGGTGTTCACATCATACTATGACCCATATGAAAAAATAAAAGTGTTAATTTCATTACTATTTTCTTTCATATCTTCCAATGGCTCAGTCTAGAAATGAGAAAAAACACACATCATAAGGGTGTGTGCAAGAAGTTGAGGGACCTTTTAGATGCAATGGTGGAGTGAAGTCAATCACTCTTGATCCAAAAAAAGAAATCATCTGAATCAATTCTGAACCTGCCAAGCCTAGTCCTAAGGATGCCAACAGGCATGCCAATTAGGATACTAAACCAAATCACGCCTCCGTTTTATTTCAGCAAATCGTGCCTCCGTTTTAGTGAACAAAATCGCGCGTGCGTTTTGGAAAGCCTATTTTTTTTTAATAGGTCGAGCGTGTATTTTTCACCTCATCCCACGGATATTGGACTACTTTGGAGCAAATATCGACTGGGCAAACACGTTTTTGGGTGTGCCAAAGCCATCCATCTCCACCTTTGGATAAACCTCCTATTTGTGAGATATTTTCCTCATTTCTTTTCATGTTTTTTTCTCTTTGTTCATCAATTTATTTTCCCTAAATTGAAAAATTAAACCAAAATAAATTAAATTTTGGCCAATGGAAACAAAAACCCCAATGGAATTGGCCAATGGAAACAAGAACCCCAATGTAATTGGTCAATTGAAACCAATTCCCCAATTTAATCATAAAAATTAAATAATTTTGATTATTTACCAAAATTCATACCCAAAACTCCCATGCCCAATGGAAACCAAAACCCCAATTAACTCAAAAAACAAATGAATTTCACTATTTCCATATGCATATTCACAAGGATCCTTGTGAATCCATACTAAAATCCACAAATATGCAAAGTTTGTCAAGCACATTGCATGTTTGCATAAGTAATTTACATGCCCAATGTAAACCAAAACCCCAATTAACTCATAAAAACAAACGAACTTCACTATTGTGAATCCAAACCAAAATTAACAAATATGCAAAGTTTTTCAATTATGCTGCAACCTTGCATACAACTAAAAATTAATCAAGTAGAATTCATATATTACCCTAAAATACATAAACAAACATGGTAAATCCCTTGCCTCTATCCGAAATATCGAAGTTTCTCTTCCAAGAAAATCAATAAATATGTTATAGTTTTGATCAAACTTCCCAATCCAAATGTTAAAATAAGGTATAGAAGCTTCCCATGCATTTAACAAATATTTCGCCTTGAACGGAGGGTACTTTTTGGTTAAGGTCAAGACAACAAAGTTCAGCAATAGACTCTATGAACGTGAAGATACATAGGTAGGTTGATGTATTTGATTAAACATGCCAATCACAGACTATCATACATGATATAATCCAGTGGAACCCTTGCATCAATAAAATCCATAAAGATTTGCTAAATAGACTTTGGAGTCCAAAAAACATCACACTACAAGAAATAATTACATATCTAACAAAATCGTTGCCTATACTGGGATTTTATTCATCAACAACACATTATGCCGCCTATTCTAGGGTCTAGTTGTTTCCTCTACCCACAATCTGGGACCTGGTCCTGCAAAGGAAATAGTTAGCACCTCACAATTTCGATGAAACTTCATAATCCAAGCCTTAAAATAAGCTAGAGGAGCTTCGCAATCAAGATATGCACTCAAGACACTTTATGTACACATGCATACTTAAAAATTGGAATTAATACTTGAATTTAGGACATAAATATGAAATGAAAAAATGTTAAATGTTTAAATTCTTTACTGTAAAATTCAAGATGAATTTTTAAATTTACATGATAGATTTAGTTTATATGTTGTTATTTGTTGTACATTAGTTATACAGTTTTCAGTGCTTAGATATGTCATTATATCATGTGTTTATATCTCTAATGATATTTTATTTGTATTTATGATTGCAGTTGCTACTATGGATAATGGTGTGGAGATACAGAGGTTTATTGCCCATTTGAGAGAGATTGGTTCTTCTTGGATGGGTGGAGATGAGCTCTGTTGCTCCTTGTCAGAGTCTTTGTTGTCTATTGTTGATACGATCGAAAGATCGAATGATGCTTTGTATAGCATTCCACCTTAGAGGGAGAGGAAAAGAGAACAATATGTTGATCGCTTAAGTTACAACGAGGTAAAAAAGCTCAAAATAACAAAACAACACATCTATTCATTGTTTAAACTTCCTGGGACAGATGACATTCCGAAGATCAACAGGCCACATATTTCTATTGAGTGGTGCACCTTTCCACCCATTAGAGACAATTGTATGGATAGGTGGTACATGGTTTTTGACATCCCTCCTCATAACAATAGGGAAGTACCGATGTAATTCCTCTGAAAATTGTATGCAGAGTTTGTGATGGGGAAACATGTAAACTATTTTGACATGTTGGACTTCCAGGGAGTTGGTAGGGGGATGCTCTAACACCAAAACAATTCTAGGCATAGAGATGCCAATCCACAGATACCTGCACCCTGTGCCCAACTACCGAGGGAAGACATCCCTCCTACACATGACATGGTTGCCCAGACACAGGAGTCATTTTTTAATCTAGCTGAGATGGTCTCTCGACACACAACCACTATTGACAAGAGAGCTCCCTCTTCCTATACTGGTGTACAACCACCCGCTTCTTGTGGTGGAGGGACATCTATTGGTTGGGATAGACTGACATCCCATGTGCCTCAGATCGATCCACACGCATGCACATCATGTGGGGGACCCTGTTATGGTCCTATACCAAGACATGGTACCACTACGATGACTGGTGATCAGGTAAGGACATTGTTTTAAAACTCTGTTATTGTTCAATTTTTAATTTTTTCATACTATATGTAACATATTAAAAGATTTGTAATATATGGAATATTTACTCTTGCAGGAGATTCATTCCTCTCACGAGGGTGGTACTGCACTCGTTGTGGTTGTACCCCAGGCCCAAACAACCACCATTGAGGTAATATTTGAACATTTGTCATTTTGTTATTACATATAATTTTGTTACTGCATGTGTTAGTCTTGATTAATTTATTAAATTGTCTAATATTTACAATTTTTGAAGTTGCAGGAACACCACTTAGAACGTGATGTTGGAGACGTTGATATCAATGACATAGTCCAAGGTGGAATTTATGATTACTTGAAGAATGTAAGTACATGGGTTATGACTGAATCTTGTTTGAATTATTTAAATTTATTATTGTACGCTCCTTTATAGATCGCTAATATTTTTAATTTTTAAACTTGCAGATGCTATTAGTATCTGAAGAGGGGTAAGAAATTGATGGAAGCGGTCACTCCCATGGTGGAGATATGTCCGAGGCAGGGGTAAAAATATTGAAACATGTTAGTTTTTCAGTACATATTATTCCATCCATTCAAATCCATGTCTAACTATGGTAACACTTTATGACTGCAGACGTCATCGCAGATCCCTACACCGCCTCTTTGGTTTGGATCTCCCCGTAGTCCAGACATAGATAAGGGGGTTGTTTACACCAAATGACCCTATTCCTTGAACAGAGCGGGTGTGCATGATGATCAACCTACTCATCCAACGGTAATGTACACACTTCCAATGGTAGTTGTTGGTTAGCTATGAATTCACTTCACAAGTGGTTTTTCTTAATGTTATTTTCGCATGTTTACGGCATCAGGATGTAGATTCATCCGTGCCAAACCTTAGTTGGATTGTTGATGATGTGGTAAATGTTGCATCTACAATAGGGATAAGTCACATTGAGGTACATCTACTTGAATATTTGTAATTGTACATTTCATTTGTATCGTTTATGGACATGCACGATGTCTAGCTATTTAATAATTTGGTGAATGTAGCCACACCCTGGTCCATTAGTGCACGCAACTCAGGTTTATGTTTAACCTTGTTAGAATAATCAAACCATAGTTAGATACCCTATACATTAATTAATCCATTTTTGTCTTATTTGCCTAGTTTCCAATATTCCACTCTATGCAAGTTGTCTTCCACATGTCCTAGAAGTCAAACTTGCTAAAACTGAGTCATGGAGCACTTGGGAAACCTCCTGGAATCCATATTTAGCATATCTACTTTATTCCAGATCGTTCCTAGTGCATATCTACTTTTTCTGCTAAGTTGCCTGCTTTATTGAGATTTATGGCAAAAGGGAGAGTAAGACTAGGTGTAGTTGACTTGTTTTTTTCCCTCAGCATCCTCCATTCTTTTGTCCTAATAAAAGCATGTATGAGTTTTATTTCCATCACTTATTATCTTTCCTACTTTACTTTTCCAATTTGTGAGCCTGTAGGTAGATTTGGAAACTGCTTTATGCACCTATGGGGGATTTGACTAGATTTAGTAAGCCTACTTTTTTACTATTTCGAATGGCATCCTTATGAATTTGAATCTCTCATGTAATTATATATTGCAGCATCTTATGACTTCATAAGGTTGGCTATTTTACACTTATTCAATACAGATTAGTGTTATGCTCCAATTTCAGTCTCCTTTGTGTGTAAATTTGCATGTTTGATGAGCAATTTTGTGAGTGCAATTGTTCTATCACATGTGTTAAATTTCCACATGGTATAAAATCCTTTGTAGATCAATTTGTCTCCTTCCATATTGGTGTTGTAGGTTTTTCATCTTGACTTGGAGCTATTATGCTGATTGAAGGGACAGTTTCTGAGGTATGGATCAATCTCAAAAGATCATCTTGACTCCATTTAATTTCTTCAAATGGAAAGTAGAGATGTAGATGCTGTTGAGAGTGAATGGTCTCTACAGGGTGACTATGGCAACTGAGGTAGATCCCAATGCATCTATGGAGAAAATTAAATGGCACAATAGGAGGGATGAGGCTTATGGCCTTCTGTGTCTAAGCATATCCAGAGACCTCCTTTTCCATCTTGATGGATTGACATCACCTAATGAAGTGTGGGAGAATATTGTAGATATTTTTGGTAAGATAGATGAGATGAGAGGACATAAAATTGAGAATGAATTGATCTCTTTGAGTCCCAGTAGCTTTGAATCCATGCAACTCTACTTTTCCAAGTTTAAAGCCCTTGTTTTGTAGCTAAAACACTGTGGAATTGAAAAGGAGGAGCAACTAGTTTTGGCCATACTCTCGAATATTTTCCCTAAGTATTCAGTGTTTGTTTCAACCTTCCATGCCACCAAGTTGACAGCTTGATCCTAGATGATGCCTAATCTCGCAGAGTTCATGGAATCACTCACACAAGAACAAGATAAACTGGTGATGATGGGCACCATCAAACCTTCCAAAGACCAAGATTTGGTTGTTGGATATTCGAGGGTGGATTCAAAAGGAAAGAAGAAAGCTAAGAAGCCACCTCAGCAAAAGAGAGACAAGAACAAGTCACAAGAGGAGCCCCAAGGCTCCATGAAGAACTTCTAGAAGAAGAAGAACGAAGGAGAAATGAGCAAGTGTGCATACTGCAATAAGGGTTATCATCCTAAAAGATCCTCCATGAAGAAGCAAATTGACATGTTGACCCAAATCCTGGAGAAGAATAACATCTCCCTTCCTAATTGCTCAAAGAAGAGGGAATGAGGGTCAAATTCAGAGCACCGAGAGAGAGTACATGCATTGGTTGCTTGCACATCAAGATCACCTAGCTTCATCATAGACTCTGGAGCTTCAAGACATATGGTTTCGACCAAGGAGGCATTCTCCTCTCTTGACATGTTGAAAGGTACACCAATAGTGTTGTGAGATGAATCTCTCACTGACAGTTTGGGAAAAGGAAGGATTGATATTGACCATGGTAAGTTCAGTAATGTATTGTATGTTCTAGGTCTTGCCTCCAACCTCTTGTCAGTGTATCAGATGACCCACGTAAGGTCTCCAAAGATGGTCATATTCTCCCCTAATGATGTTGAGATCATAGAGATCTCGAATGGTAAAGTCATTGCAAAAGGAGTTGTAGATCACACTTCGAAGGTGTACATGTTTTCACATTTTTTGCCCTACTCAAACCCCTCTACTCTTCTGATTCATGCTAATGAGGCAAGAAAGCTTTGGCATGAAACATTTGGCCATATTAAGTATAAGTATCTTTTTTATCTAAGTGAAAAATAAATGGTCATAGGGTTACCAAAGATTAAATTTTCCAAGGGAGTATGTTAAGGTTGTATCCTATGAAAACACCCAGAGCATAAATTTGAGAGAGCTAGTCATGAAAGAACCTCTGCACCTCTTGAGTTGATCCACAGTGATGTTGCTGGTCCATTTTCTAATATGTCAATGATTCAATACAAATATGCATTGACCTTCATAGATGACTTTTCCATGTATTGCTTGGTTTACTTCCTGAAGCATAAGTCTGATGTTTTTGGCCTCCTCAAAGTCTTTAAGGCTTTTGTTGAAAACCAGTCTGGGAGGAGACTCAAGATCCTCAGATCTGACAATGGTTGTGAGTATGTCAAGTCTAATCTCATTCAATATTATGAATATGTAGGTATTCATATGCATCATTCAATCCCTTACACACCACAACAAAATGGTGTTGCTGAGAGAAAGAACAGATCACTAAAGGAGATGGCAACTTGTATGATGAAGGCTAAGAATTTGCCACCAAAATTTTGGGTCGAGGCTATAAACTGTGCATCCTATATCCATAATAGGGTGCCTCATAAATATCTTTATGGTATGACTCCTTTTGAAGCTTGGAGTGGGCACAATCCAGATGTGAACCGTTTTAGCATTTTTGGCTCAAAGGCTTGGGCTAGAATTCCAATAGAAAAGAGGAAGGCTTTGCAACCCCAAATCCAAGAGTGTCTATTTGTTGTGTACTATGAATATTCAAAATGGTACAAGCTGATCAATTTGAGCACAAACAAATCCTTCATTGAAAGGATTGTTCAGTTCCAAGAAGAGCCTTTAGCAGCAGTTGAAGTTGGAGAGTCTTCTTCACCACCAGAACCATTGAATGTAAGTGAAGAGACAAATGAGTTTGCTGATTCTTATATTTCTGATAATGATGATTTAATTGCAAATCCTGATAGTCCTACAAGACCAAAATGGGAAGCAAAGACTATTCATGCAGTTGGGGAACTAGCTGGAAATCCTGGTGATCCTAGGAGGACTAGATCTCAGTTTGAGAGTGCCCCGTGTATGAAAGACCCTCTGTTTGCATAGAAGTGCTATATAATGGTTGAATTAGACCCAAATACATATGAATATGCAGCACATGATCCAATATGGAAAAAAAACATGAAAGAAGAATTCAGCTCATTGTAGAAGAACAACACTTGGGAACTTGTTGATCTTCCCCCAGGGAGGAAGCTAGTTCAATGTAAGTGGGTTTTCAAAACTAATTTTTTTGGTGATGGTTCACCTTTGAAATATAAGGCAATATTGGTAGCCAAGGGGTACTCACAGGTACATGGTATTGACTACAATGATACCTTTGCACCAGTGGTGAAGATGGACTCCATCAGGATAGCCTTAGCCATTGCAGCTTCGAAGCAGTGGGAGGTACATCACATGGATGTGAAGTGTAATTTTCTGAATGGAGATCTTACTGAAAATATTTACATGTAGAATCTTCAAGGGTTTGTGTCTAATCCATCTTTTGTGTGCAGGTTAAAGAAATCATTGTATGGGCTTAAGCAAGCCCTTAGGGCTTGATATGCCAAGATTGATGGCTTTCTGCTCTCATTGAGTTTTGTTAGAAGAAAGTCTGATCCTAATTTTTATTTGAAGCTGATTCATGGTTCTTTGATTATTATTGTATTGTATGTGGATGACCTTCTCATTACAGGAAGTTCAAAGAAAGAAAATGCCTCCTTGAAGGATGCAATGAACCATGCATTTTCTATGACTGATTTGGGGTTGTTGAGCCAATTCTTGGGTCTTGAAATTGCTTAATCCCGACATGGAATTAAGGTACATAAGTCCAAGTATGCTTTATATTTTCTGAACAAGTTCAACATGAAATATTGCAAGCCAAGTAAGAATCCCTTCCTTTTAGGAGTTAAGCTTGAAGAAGTAGGTTCTTCTCCTATGGTAAATAATACATTGTATAGGAAATTGATTGGGTGTTTGCTGTACCTTACACACACTCGACCTGATATTTTTTATCCAGTAAGTGTGGCCTCAAGATACATGGATCAACCTCATGAGATCCATTGGAAAGCAGCCAAAAGGATCCTTAACTTTGTTCAGGGAACAAGAACTCATGGGATCTTCTACAAAGCTAAATATGATCTTGATTTGATTGGTTTTACTGACAGTAATTGGGCAGGTGACAACACAGATCGAAAGTCAAAATCAGGATATGTGGTCATGCTTGCTGAAGGACCAATCATCTAGTCAGGCAAGAAATAGAGTGCCATAGCACTCTCATCTACAAAAGCATAGTATAGAGGACTTGTAAATGTAGCAACTCAATGTTTATGGTTGCGGGGGATACTTGGTGAGTGTGCCTTCAAATCAGAGTTTTCAACTATTATCTATTGTAATAATAAGATTACCATTCGAATCTACAATGATCTAGTTCAGAGACAGAGAACCAAACACATTTATATCCATATGCACTGCATCAGATAGCTTGTGCATGATGGCACCCTTCACCTACTCTTATGTGCATCTTCAGAACAAGTAGCAGACATTTTCACCAAAGTTTTTTGTGAGAAGACATTCAGAAATCTCAAATCACTGCTGTGGATTGCTGATCATGCTGTGAAGCATGATTGATGACAAGATTTTCAAATCTTTTTTCACTGTCCATGTTTAAGGGAGGATTTTCCCACTGGGTTTTTGCCTCTTTACTTGGTTAAATGGACATGCAGTATGTAAAGGGTGACTAAGAATTGTTGCTAGACCTTATATTTTTCTGATATTTAGTCATAAAGTTAGGCTTAAAGGGGGGTGTTAGAATAATCAACCAATCATTAGCTACCTTAGACATTAATTAATCCATTTTTGTTTTATTTGCCTAGTTTCCAATATTCTACTCTATGCAAGTTGTCTTCCACATGTCCTAGAAGTGAAAATTGCTAAAAATAAGTCATGGAGCACTTGGGAGACCTCGTGGAATCCATATTTAGCATATCTGTTTTATTCTAGATTCTCCCTAGCGCATATCTACTTTTTTTGCTAAGTTGCCTGCTTTATTGAGATTTATGGCAAAAGGGAAAGTAAGACTAGCTGTAGTTGACTTGTTTTTTGCCCTCATCATCCTCCATTATTTTCACCTAATAAAAGCATGTATGAGTTTTCTTTCCATCACTTATTAGCTTGCCTACTTGAATTTTCCAATTTGTGAGCCTCTACGTAGATTTGGAAACTGCTTTATGCACCTATGGGGGATTTGGCTATATTTACTAAGCCTACTTTTTGACTATTTCGAATGGAGTCCTTATGCATTCAAATATCCCATGTAATTATATATTGCAGCATCCTATGACTTGATAAGGTTGGCTATTGTACACTTATTCAATACAGATTAGTGTTATGCTCCAATTTCAGTCTCCTTTGTGTGTAAATTTGCATGCTTGATTAGCAATTTCGTGAGTGCAATTGTTCTATCACTTGGGTTCAATTTCCACAAACCTACAGCTCCTCTTACTACTAAATAATCCCATCGTAACCCTCTAGAAATGGTTTTTTTTCAGTGAGATGTTCATTTTTTACATAATTGATTAGTACTTTCTCATTCATGTACATGTTGATAATTCTTGAGATAATTGACATATTTTTTTTTATTCGTAGAGAAGCATTGTAGAGAGGCTATATGCAAGGTGGGCGACAGCAGAGGCACCTATACCCTCGACACCAGAGGCACCTATACCTCGGACGGATGTGGTGAGTCTTTGTTTTATTTACAATTGAGTCATATTTTAAATTTTCAAACTTTGTTATTGATGGATAGTACTAGTTCAGTTACCTAATCAAGAAATATTGTCATTGATTTGCAGTCTCTAGAGATGTACAGTGCTCGTAGACAGAGCCGAAAAGCATCAAGGTCTGGGGAAAACAAGAGAAAGTTAGATTTTTGATGCGCTAGTCCAGGACAAATATGTATTTTTATGTACAATATGGAGTTAGAGTATAGGGGTGCGCTCCAGGACAGATGTACTTTTGTTTGCACATGTACATCAAATATGTTTTTTATACATGTACATTGACAGGCCATAGATAGGCCTTCTATTTTTGTATTATAACTTCCACGATATAAAAAATATTTCATATCAAGGCTCTTGAGATCTTCATGGTTCAGTCTTTTAAGTGTGATTATACACGTGTGGCCAATAATGTTTCTATGTGTAATGTTCCCATTTTTTTATAGATTTTACGATTGCATGGAGATATCAGTTATAAATTTGAGAACAATGCACAATTACAATATTACATAATTACAAAAATGTACATTTTAATTTTTTTTTACCATGATCCAATTGCATATACCATGATCCAATTGATCAAATTGTATTCACAAAGATGGAACATACCTAATACAAATAAGCACCCAGCATAGCTAAGCAACTGATCCAACTTGGTGGAATACAAAATCACCCTACCCACATAACAACCTAACAAACTTTTAAAGGATGCACGAAGTTGACACACCTAAGTGATGCACCTGTGTGGTCTATATAAATAAAATTATTGTTTGGCATGATGTCTTTCATCGAACAAAAACATGGGATACACATCAAACCTAAAAGTATCTGAGTATTATAAGGTTGATTCAAAATAATGGTTATGACTATATCTTGCACATTATGTATGTCCTGCACATTATTTTATCCTTTTGTTAATGTACATGGAAATTGATGAATGGGCTCGAGTAACAACTTTGAAAGAGATGAAAGTTATGTGTGATTTTATTATAGTTTAAATTGATTAGAGAAGTACTATTCTGAATCTTGTTTTATAAATTCATGTTTATGGAGTATTATTCGAAGCATTTGTATTGTGAAGATATATATATTTTGTAATAATCGCATAATAGAATGGTCACTTGTTTCTAAACATAAACATGTTCCATTACATGGTTACTGACGTAATGGCATTGTCTCCTCCTGCATTTCATTGTACAAATGCTGACAGCTCTTTGATGAGGGGAAGATCTACAATCACCTTCAAGCTGACCTTTATGTGCAAAAATTTCACTTTCACTTATTGAGCAAAACCCTAGTTTCCAAAATCGACAAAAAAAAATGATCCCTTGTCCATGGACCTAGAGTAGAGGGCCACTCTAGCACTATCCCAATGTACTGAATCCAATGGATCTGGCGGTTTATCGATCCGAGCAATGGTCATCAATCTATGGAACGTTGAATCCCACCTCCTACAGGATTTTAGGGACACCTGTTGAATCCCTAACCAGGGCATAGAGTGGAAACCGTGCATCAAGAAGGGGTTTCAGTGGGTCATGCAAGTATGTTTAGGCAGGTTCCATGTGGGAATGCTAGCCACACGTTCATGGTCAAGGAATTTGCAAAGATGAACCCTATGTGCAGAAATTGGACATTCACTTACTGATAAAAACCCTAGTTTCCAAAATTGACCGAAAAAATGATCCCTTGTCCATGGACCCAGATTAGAGGACCACCCTAGCACTATCCTGATGTTCTGAATCCAATGGAGCTGATGTTTTTTTGATCCGATCAATGGTCATGATTCTATGGCACATTGAATCCCACCTCCTATAGGCTTACACAGACACCTGTTGAATCCCTACCCGGGGCATAGAATGGAAAATGTGCATCAAAAATGGATTTCAGTGGGTATTGCAAGCGTGTTTAGGAATTTGTTATGTGGGAACACTAACCACACCTTCATGCTCGAGCAATATGTGAATTTGACCCCTATGTGCAGAAATTGGACATTCACTTACTAAGCAAAACCCTAGTTTCCAAAATTGACCAAAAAAAATGTTCCCTTGTCCATGGACCCATATTAGAGGGCCACCCTAATAGTATCCTGATGTCTTGAATCCAATGAAGCTGATGGTTTTTCTATCCAAGAAATGGTCATGATTCTATGGCACATTGAATCCCACCTCCTATAGGCTTTCAGGGACACCTGTTGAATCCCTACCTAGGGCATAGAATGGAAACCGTGCATCAAAAAGGGATTTCAGTGGGTCATGCAAGCATGTTTAGGCATGTGTTATGTGGGAACACTAGCCATAGCTTCATGGTCAACCAATATGTGAATTTGACCCCCATGTGCAAAAATTTCACATTCACTTACTGAGCAAAACCCCAGTTTCCAAAATTGACCAAAACAATGGTATCTTATCCATCGAACCTGATTAGACGGCCACCCTAGCACTATCCCGATGTCTTGAATCCAATGGAGCAAACATTTTGTTGATCCGACCAACGGTCATGATTCTATGGCACGTTGAATCCCACCTCCTACAAGTTTTCAGGGACACCTATTGAATCCCTACTCGGTGCATAGAATGGAAACCATGCATCAAAAAGGGCTTCCAGTGGGTTGTTCAAGCTTGTTTAGGCATGTTTTATGTGGGAATGCTAGCCACACCTTCACGGTCGATCAATATGTGAATTTGACCCTCATGTGCAAAAATTTCACATTCACTTACTGAGAAAAACCATAGTTTCCAAAATTGACCAAAAAAATGGTCTCTTATCAGTGGAACTAGATTAGAGGGCCTCCCTAGCACTATCTCGATGTCTTGAATCCAACAGAGCTGAAGGTTTGTCGATCCAAGAAACGGTCATGATTCTATGGCACGTTGAATCCCACCTCCTACAGGATTTCAGGGACACCTGTTGAATCCCTACATGGGAGAAACAAATTATCGGAGTGAAGGAGATAATTATCGGAATCAAGGAGATGTCCTTATAGGATAAACTTCAAGATTCAAGGAAAATGCAATAGAAATATCCTAGATAGAGTGGTAGATAATGGTATTGGGCTATATGGAACGAGTCCTGTAAGTATCAATATAATACAACTAATCCATTGTAGAAGTCGATTGAATTTATCAATATATCAAGCACTCAATGTACCAAAATACAAATAATCAATGAGACCATGAATCCAAAATACCTTACTACCACATACCTGACTACCTGCATGTGGTCATTCAACTAGACCATCGGGATCACCTCTAATAGCAACGGTATTCTTTAGCCTCTTGTGCTCGGAGTAAGGCAACAAGTATCGTGACTTTGATGAGTTCTTGTTTGGCATTGTTTGCAGCTGGAGGTTTGTGCCAATAACTAAGTTTGTATAATGGTACACAATTTTACCTGGTCTACAATCTTCAAATACATAACCTTTTTTCTTTCGTGCGTGGGAAACCTGTGTCAAATATTCCACTTTGATAACCATTGACCCAATTGGAAAATCATTGCCCTCGGAGTCGCTTATTGATACAATGAGGGTTTGCTTCCCCTCCAAGCAATGTGCCAGCCAGTAGTCAGTGTGCCATTCATTTCCTCTTGGGTGAACCACTGCGTATATGTGCCCTGCATAAAATAAAGTGTAGACCTAGGAGTCAGCTAACTAAACACAACTAGTCGTCAAAAATTTCAAAGTGATCAACATAATAGTCGAACCTGGTTGTATGAGATCTGAAATGTGGTCATAGTCATGTGAAATACGCGACTGGCATTCCTCCAATTGGGATAATTCTAAAGTTATTTTTTGTCCAACTGGGAGTGATACACAATCCCAGCTGTCAACCCAATCTATGGATTAACAGTTGTCCCATTCACCACTGATACATGGATACCAAAAACAAGAGAGTTTTCTTGTCCACATTTCAAGTATAGCATTGTCTGACATCCTAACTGAATGGAATGCACAAGTTCCTTCAATGGTTTTACACTCATATAGGTGTGATTGATCTACATCAACCACCTCCCAAAAATATCTATGTACATGTGCTTTTTAAAATGATTCGTCTTCTTGCCTTCTAGCTCCCTGCCCCATCACTGAAGAATACCATGCAACAATGGTCTTTGCATCTTGGATGAGAGAAATAGTTGTGAATTTCATCTCTTTCCTATGTAATGCAGTATTGATGCATGCACCTGCTCCATCATGTTCCCCTTTTCTGTGTCCTATCTCAAAATAGTTCCAAATATGTGGCACCTTGTGCCTCTTGTGGAGAATACACAGCCATTGGAAGACACGGGAATTTTCAAATTTCCATGCACAACCATCAAACCAAATCCAATGTTGCTCCATATGTATATTGTTATCCTCCAAGTGTTTGTAGAGCAATTGAAAGCTATGTTGTACAAAATCCAAGTCATGACACCTATCATCACTTATGTAAAAGTGATACTCCTTCAATATAACCATGTTCTCTTCATTACTATCTGCCCCGTGTCTATAGGTGATATGGACCATTATGCTGACCTGATCTGAGTGATAATATTGACTCTGAATCTTTTTTTGTAGTTCAAGAGTGTATTTTTCCACAAAATCGACCACTGATAATATAGTTCCAATAGGAAATGTATCCCTGCATGCTCTAAATTGCTTATCTTGCCAACGAGGCACATGTACATGCTTTACATACTGTTGTGTCTTTTCAAATAATTCCTGCATAAAGTTGCATACCAGTACCTGGTATATCAACAGTAAAGATGTACAGATCAATAGGTTGTTACATATATGAAGTAGCAATAGATATCAATAGGAGAAAATATTATTCAGTAACTTGTTGCTAACCTGAGAGGTGACCAGTTGTATTTTTTTCCTTTCATTCCCTCCACCGATATCATAGATGACATATTTGAATGACTGCAAATTCACTTCATGTCTCCCAAGTTCATGCTCATCAGTGACATGTATGCATTTGTCCAAAAATGTCATTCCACCACACCTTGGGCATGTCCCATCTACCCAAGGCCTTTGATAAAATGTGCAACCTTCTGTCCTTCTACACAAGATGCTATGGATAAACTCTCTAGATGATGTCGATGGCAATGTAGTTGAGCATTCCTACACAAGAGTGTTATGCAAAACACGCAATATATGTATATATGTATCATAATAATAAGTGTACTCAATGTGATATCAACAACAACATGTGTTACGAGTTGTGTTTATTTTGACATACCATGGTTTGCATTTCTTGAAGGATGTTTGGCCTAAGTTAAGTTAATTATGTTCATGCCTAAACCTCTCCTATAATTCTATTTGTGTCATGTCAAGAAAATGTTTAATATGGGGTTCACGATCCCTTGAAACCATTCTCAATTTTAGTACATATTTTTGGTTGGATGAAGATCTACTATTGTCATGCCAAAACTCTTGCACCAGTCCCTTTACCACATCAATGAGCTTCATATCGGAGTGTGGCAACCTGCCAATGAAGGACTAGACATATGTTTCACCAGAGGCAAGTTGTTTTATTCTAGAACAATACCTAGGGAGTGCTTTGATATCCAATCCTACAAATTCAGATGTAGGATTAAGAAGGCAAAGGGCCCTAGTGATTTTGTTCACGATTGATTGTGACAACACATGGTGAGCTGCATTGCGATCCTTTGAATGAGATTTCTGTCCAATATTACTAAATGCATCTACCAAACTTCTGACAACATAAGAACTTGGTTCAGAACTATTTATCATCTTTATCCTTAAATTTTTCCTAACAATAGTCATAGACCTATGTTTAACAATGATATAAATAATCTACATTTATCTCAATCACATTTAGAATCAAAATAGTTGACAATTATGTGTTGAGATTGATATGAAATACTACGTTTAGACAGCGTACCTTCAAGTGAACCAATGAGATTTTGATTGATTTGTATACGTTTTGGAGTTCTTCGTCGTGAAGTTGCTAACGGAGGTAGGGAGGTTGGAATTGCACCTTGTACCATATCACCGATTCGGTCTGGCATTTGAAAATGAGATTCATGTCCTTCTGTTTCTTCCTAATGGTCGGACGGTGGCAATTGCAAATCCTCTTGATTGGTCTAAATAACATTGTCTTCTTTGAGCATACCTTTGGCCTTCAATGTCTCTCTAAATTTTTCACTTGTATACCCACATTCAATTAAATGTTCAAAGGTTTCTGGTGGCCTTGATGTGCACCTACGTTTTACTCCTTGATCAGTGCCATGCAGTGGTAATTCTTCTACTGATATGGTGACTGAAGACCCCTCGAGCGAATGATTTTGTCTTTCTTGATGTGGATTAGTAGGAAGAACTATGGCATCCTCAACAATCAGAATTGGTTGAGTATCCATAGAGTGTCTTCAATTGGTCATGTCATTTCTTTTATTCTCTCTAATTTATTCAAGGATTTCATTGGGTATCCGCTTCCTTTCTAATTTTCTTTCTTGATTGCATGAGTTTCCCATGAACACAATGATCAATGATATATATGGTTTCCTTTTATAGCTCCTCAATGGGAAACTACCCAGGGATTGGTTTCTTTCTTTCTCAATTGTGTCTAGATACTCAAGATAGGGGGAAGATTGGGAAGAATGTTGCCTTTGCTAGATCCTTAATTCTAAGAAAAACAATGGTAGAGAAGCTCTATGGTGCTCCTCAATGGGAAATTCCCCAATCTTGGTAAATATCTTAAGCAATTGTGTCTACATACTCTTGAGCTAGGGGGCATATTGGGAAGAATACATTGCCTTTTCTAGATCCTCAATTGCAAGAAAAATAATGGTAGAAATGTTGTATGGTGCTCCTCAATGGGAAATTATCCAAAATTGGTTTCTTTCTTGCTCAATTGTGTCTACATACTCCACCATAGTGACCAAGTTAATGTTTCCTTTGCTAGCTCCTCAATTGCAAGAAAAACAATGGTGGAGATGCTCTATGTGGCTCCTTCATCAATTATGTTAGATTTTTAACATTAAGCTAGCATAACATTAGGATCTTTAACTGAGAGAACAACAAGCACGACAATAAAATACAAGAGACAATGAACACAGTGTTTTTCCTCGAGGAAACCATAAATGGATAAAAACCAGCAACTTCCTCAGAAATAGAATTAGCACCAAAAGTGAAACCCAAAAACAACAAGATGATCTCTCGACAGCAGTAACCTTTTTCTTCCTTGCCCCAATGTCTTTCTCTTCCTCAGCTATGTGCTACAACTGAGTGTGTGTTCAATAGAGAGGCTAGCTCTCTATTTATACTAATTCCTGACTTGACTAAATGCAACTAGGGATTAATTTAGTAGGTGAATCTAATAATCCTAGTGCCCCAGAACTTTGGGGACTTTAACCCTTAGACAATAGGAGGGTTACCCACCTTGACTTGACGTGACTTGTTTACATTATAGAAACTCTCGATAGGAACGTCGAGGCATGAAATGACTAAAGTACATTACAAATGCATCCTAGAATAAACATCGGGTTACAATACATAAGAAATACAAGTGAATACATTCTGAAGTTACAATTACATCAACACTCCCTCTTAACTAGGAAGGTATTCTCTCGACACAATTTATCAACACAAGTCTTCTTCTCTGTATCATCTGGATCGTCATCGATTCTTCGTCATATTCACCTTCAAGTCATCTCTATCTTCAATTCACCTTCATATTCAAGTCACCCTCATCTTCAAGTCCTCTTTACCTGGATCTGGATCATCACTTGATCTGGATCATCATCAGTGGGTCTACATTATCCCTCGATCTTGATCATCTCTGGATCTCGATCATCCCTCGATCTGGATCATCTTTGCTAGATCATCATCACTAGATATTCATGGGTTCTATCTCATGATTCTTATCGTCACAGGAAGTTCTATAGAGCCAGCCCTTTTTCATGCTAGTTATAGGCCTAGCCTCCATGTAGGTCTTCTTTAACACTTATATCTGACCCTAAGTCAGAATGGCTTGCCCAACGCTTACATCTAATCATGTAGGAACCAATAGTATAATCATATCATAAAGGCACGCCCAACACTCACATCTAACCATTTGGGAACACCTCCTGCAACCCTGTTAGAAATGCCCAACACTCACATCCTTAATGTTATATTTTTATCATTAAGCTAGCAATACATTAGGATCTTTAACTGAGAGAATAAAAAGCACAATAATGAAACAAAAGAGACAATGAACATAGTGTTTATCCTCAGGGAAACCATAAATGGTGAAAACCCTGCAATTTCCTCAGAGATAGAATCAACACCAAAAGTAAAGCCCGAAAAGAATAACGTGATCTCCCGACAGTAGTAAACTCTTTCTATCTAGCCCCAATGTCTTCTCCTTCCTCAACTATGCGCTACACTTGAGTGTGTATGAGATGTGTTATAAATAGAGAGGCCAACTCTCTATTTATACTAATTCCTGACTTGACTAAATCCTACTCAGGTCGACCTATCTAGGAGAGTCTAATAACCCTAGTGCCATGGAACTACGAGGACTCTAACCCTTAGCCAATAGGAGGGTTACCCACAATGACTTAAAATGACTTCTTTACATTATAGAAATTCCTGATAGGAACATCGGGGCATGACATGACTCAAGTAGATCCCGGAATAAACATCAGGTTACAATACATAAGAAATACAAGTGAAATACATTCTGAAGTTACATATACATCAACACTCCCTCTTAACTAGGAAGGTATTCTTTCGACACAATTTTCAGCACAAGTATTCTTCTCTGTATCATCTGGATCATCATCAAGTCCACATCATCTTCAAGTCATCTTCATCTTCAAGTCATATTCATATTCAAGTTATATTCATCCTCGGATATGGATCATCACTCGATCTGGATCATAATCACTAGACATCATCATTGGATCTAGATCATCACTAGATATCGATCCTGAATGGACGTCATCATTGGATCTATATCATCGCTCAATCTGGATCATCACTGATGGATCATCATCACGGGTGATATCTCTTGATTCTTCTGATCACAAGAAGTTCTACAGAGCCAGCCCTTTTTCATGCTGGATGTACATCTACAGAGCCAATCCTTTTTCATATTGGATGTATCATCACACAGAGCTAGTCCTTTTTCATACTAGATGTGGCATTGAATCAGAGCTAGTCCTTTTTCATACTAGATGAGTCTTCACAGATCCAGTTATTTTTCATACTAGGTGTGGGATCCACCTAGAGATAGTTATTTTTCATACTAGATGAGTCTTCACAGAGCCAGTCCTTTTTCATACTGGGTGGGGCATCCACACAGAGCTAGTCTTTTTTCATACTAGATGAGTCTTCACAGAGCCAGTCATTTTTCATACTGGGTGTGGAATCCACATAGAGCTAGTCCTTTTTCATACTAGATGAGTCTTCACAGAGCCATTCCTTTTTCATACTAGGTGTGGCATCCACACAGAGCTAGCCCTTTTTCATACTAGATGTGTGTTCACATAGCTATCCCTTTTCCATTTTGGAAGTGGAATCCACACATACATCTGACAATGGAAGAAACCAATCCTCTCACCATGTCACATCTCTTACATCCCACCATAGAAGGAACCAATCCTCTCACCATGTCGGAAGGGCATAGCACTTACATCTGACCATGGAAGGAACCAATCCTCTCACCATGTCAGAAGTGCATAGCACGGACACATCAGTTCATCTTGGGAGGAATATGGATCTAGAGAACACCAAGATTCTCCCTGAAGTACTCAAACTTCATCCTAGCCAATAGCTTAGTTAATACATCAGCTATCTGTTCATCCATAGTAACATACTGGAGCTTGACTACTCCTCTCTACACCATATCCCTGATATAGTGATACTTGATCTTGATATTCTTTGAATTGTCATGGAACACAGGGTTCTTCGACAACTTCACATTACTCTGGTTGTCATAGTATATACAAGTAGCATCTAACTAGAGATCAAATAAATCAGACATTAGCTTCCTCAGCTATACTACCTCACAACTAAATGAACAGGCTGTGATATATTCTACTTCAGTTGTACTCAGTGCCACACAAGATTGATACTTGCTAAACCAAGAGATCACACCTGATCCCATACACAAGCAACACCCTGAAGTTCTCTTCCTATCGATGGCACTGCCTACCGAATCTGAATCAACACAACCCTCTAGTTTAATCCTTTGATCAGTCTTATACTTGAGCCCATAATCAACCGTACCCTTCAGGTACCTCGGAATATGCTTTGCAGCAATCAAGTGAACGTGTCTTGGATCTCTCAAGAATTCGCTCAAGGCGTTCTTGGCAAAGCAAATATCTGGTCTCGTGTTCGTCAGGTACATCAAGGGCCCAATCATTTGATGATACATCGTGGCATCCATCGACTCTCATGAAGCATCATTCAATAGCTTCAGGTTTGATGCCATAGGTGTCGTTAATGCCTTTCAGTCCATCACCCCAAATCTCTTCAGGATCTCTATTGCATACTTCCCTTGTCCAAGGAAGATTCCATTCATATTCTGCCACACCTCCATACCTAGAAAATAATGCATCATACCCAAGTCCTTCATTTTTAACTTAGCAAAAATCTTTCTCTTGGTATCAGCAGTCAACCCATCCTTACCTATTACAAACAGATCATCTACATATCGTAGGATCATCATTGGGTTGTCATCTTCAACCTTTTAGTAAAGGTTGGAATCTGCTTTACTCTTGGTAAAGCCCAGAATGGATAGAAAGCTATCAATTCTGCCATACCATGTCCTGGGTTCCTATTTCAAACCGTATAGGGCTTTGTTCAATCTACACACATGAGACTCCCTATCATGTGTCTTGAAACCGAGTGGTTGCTCCACATACACTTCCTCTTCCACTACACCATTCAAGAAAGTAGTATTGACATCCATTTGGTGTATCTTCCATTTCATCACTGTCTCCAGAGAAAGTACCGATCTAATGGAAGTGTATCTCACTACAAGTGCAAAAGTTTCTTCATAATTTATGCCTTCTTTCTGGGAGAAACCACGAGCAACAAATCTTGCTTTATATTTTTGAATGCTACCATCTACAGCATGGTTGATCTGGTAGATCCATTTGAA
The DNA here is from genome assembly GCA_001517045.1 of Pseudotsuga menziesii. Classification (NCBI taxonomy): domain Eukaryota; kingdom Viridiplantae; phylum Streptophyta; class Pinopsida; order Pinales; family Pinaceae; genus Pseudotsuga; species Pseudotsuga menziesii. The sequence continues at coordinate 102,717 of LPNX010835818.1, forward strand.
GTTATGACACACTTCCCTTTTGGTCTTGGGACTACATCCCAAACATCGTTCTTCATGATCGACTGATACTCTTCAACCATAGCATTCTTCCATTCTTTCCATTCTACCACTTCTTCATAATTGTAAGGTTCTTTATCGATGAAATCACATAATAATGCTACATACTCGGAGCAGGATCTGGTCCTCTTTCTTTCTATGCGATTCTCTTCTAGAGCCCCATATATTTCCACACCTTGGATAATTTCTTGTACCCAAGAAGGTTTCCTCTTGTGAGGATTCTTCTCCCGAGGTGGATCTACAGGTATTTGTGGTTCTTCAAATTCTTGATCTTCTTCATGAGTTTCTTTGTTCATGGTTGTATCATGAGTTATGGGTGCTTCATCTTCTTCAGTACCTTCAGCAGGTGTCTTTTTGGATTTGTTGTACGCTAAGTCTTCGTAAAATCTTACATCCCTGCTGATGTCAATCTTCTTGAACCCTGGGCAGTATATTTTGTAAGCCTTCGATCTTTCATAGTATCCCACAAATATACCCTTATTTCCTAGAGGATCTAATTTTGTGCTCTTCTCTTTTCGAATGTGTATGTATACTGGACAGCCAAATATTCTGAGATGGATGACTGTTGGTTTCTTGCCAGAAAAGACTTCTTTAGGAGTCTTGTTCTTGAGTACTCTATTTGGAGTATGCTTTTGTACATACATCGTTGTTTTGGATGCTTCTACCCAAATATGCATAGGAATATCTTGATCATGAAGCATTGCTCTTGTAGCTTCCATGATAGTTCTATTCTTCCTTTGTGCAATCCCATTCTGTTGTGGATTATATGGGGTGGATAACTCCCTCTTAATCCCTGAGTCTTTACATAGTTTTTTGAACTCATTCGAAGTGAATTGTCTGCCATTATCTGATTGAAAAGACTTAATCTTATTTTTAGTGTGGTTCTCCATCAAGGCTTTGAATTCCTTGAACTTGCTGAATACTTCATCTTTGTTCTTCATGAAGTAAATCCATGTCTTCCTAGAAAAATCATCAATGAAAGAGACATAGTATGCATACCTTCTTATAGAACTTGATGACATTGGTCTGCATACATCACAATGGATGATTTCCAAGATTCCTTTTTCTTTGCTCTCACTACCTGGAAATGTCTTCTTTGTATTCTTTCCTTTCATACATTCTTTGCAGACCCCATCATGTTTTTCTTGAATTTCTGGAAGACCTTCAACAGCTTTGCTTGCAAGTGGTAGTGCTATATAATGCACATGTGCAAGCCTTCTGTTCCAAAGTTCATTTGGATCTACTATTTCATGAACCAAAGATTGTTCTGGTTGACCCTTTAACTTGTATATACCACCTTCTTGTTCCCCAATCACTATTGCATCGTTAAAAGTCTTTCGCTTTGACCACATAAGAACTTGGCCATCTACGAAAGAAACCCTCATACATTTTACATCCAATGAAAATATTGAGAGGAGGTTCTTCTTTATTCTTGCAAAAAATAATACATTCTTCATCTTCATATAATTTCCAGAGTCTATTTTATAGGAGGATTCACCACTACCTTTTATTGTATACTGGTAGTCATCCCCAAGTTTCACCTTGTGAGGTGATTCATGTTCAGATAGTTTCACAAATGATTCTTTCAAACCCATCATGTGCTTGGAAGCACCAATATCTATAAGCTAATCAAATCATTGCTTCCATGTGAAACAATTCCCGTGAGAGTGGACATCAGTACATATTCTTCATCACTTGAAGAATCACTTTCTTGTCTCATTCTCTTTGTGGAAGGTTCATCATCCTCTCCAGCATGAGCATGATGTCTTCTCTTGTTTCCATTCTTATTCTTTGAATTCCCTTTGTTAGGGAAGAATTTGGATATGTTGTGGAAATTGAACCCAGTGATAGATTAATTTTAGTCACAACAATTAACAATTGATCATGCAAAATCACTCACAAAAGAGACTGAAATTGGAGATGAACACTAAACTATATTAAATCAGTGTACAATATCCAACCCTATAAAATAATAGGTTGTTGTATAAATAAAATACATCAGGGATTCGAATGCATCAGGAGCAATTCGAATCTAGCATAAAGCAGGCTTACTAAAATTAAGCAAATCCCCCATAGGTGTAAAAAGCTGATCCCAAATCTGTCATGGAGCTCACGAATTAGAAAAATGGCTTAGGAAATCTAAAGAGTGATGGAATGACAACTCATATATGCTTTTCCAAGGAGAAAATAGTGAAGGATGAAGAGGACAAAAAACTAGTTCACCTCACCTAGTCAAACTTTCCCTATTGCCTTAAAACACTGAAAAAGCAGGCAATAAAGCAGAAAAAGCAGAAGGGTGCCTAGGAGACCAAGAATAAATTAGAATTGATTCCTTGAGGTTTCCCAAGTGCTACATGGGTCAAATTAGGCAAGTTAGACCACTATGGATAGGTAATTGACAACTTGCATAAGGTGGAACACATGAACTAGGCAAATAAGACAAAAATAATTAAATTAATGTCTAAAGTAGTAAACTATGGGTTGATTATTCTAACACCCCCCCTTAAGCCTGACTTATGAGTAATATATCAGAAAATTATAGGGCCTAGCAACAAGGATTAGTCACCCTTTTACATACTACATGTCCACACAACCAAGGAAAGAGGCAAAACCAACTTGGGAAAATCCTCCCTTAAACATGGAATATAAAACAAAATTTGGAAATCTTGTCTTCACTCATGCTTCATAGCATGATCAGCAATCCCCAGTAGTAATTTGAGATTGCTGAAGGTATTCTCACAAAATTCTTTGGTGAAGATATCAACTACTTGTTCTGAAGATGAACAGAAGAGTAGGTGAATGGTGCCATCATGCACAAGCTCTCTGATGTAGTGCATATGGATCTCAATGTGTTTGGTTCTCTTCTTCTGAACTAGATCTTTGTAGATTCAAATGGTACTCTGTTTATCATAGTACATGGTAGTTTATTACTCTAATTCGAAGCCACACTCTCCAAGTAAACCCTGCAACCATAAACATTGAGTTGCTGCATTAACAACTCCTCTGTACTCTGCTTCTATAGATGAGAGTGCAATGTGACTCTATTTCTTGCTTGACCAGCTGATTGTCCCTTCTGCAAGCATGAACACATATCCTGATGTGGACTTTCTATCTGTGCTATCACCTACCCAATCACTGTCAGTAAATCCAATCAAATCAAGATCAGAATTTGCTTTATAGAAGATCCCATGTGTCCTTGTTCCCTGAACAAAGTTAAGGATCCTTTTGGCTGCTTTCCAATGGATCTCATGAGGCCTATCCATGTATCTAGAAGCCACACTTACTACATAATAAATATCAGGTCTAGTATGTGTCAGATACAACAAACATCCAATCAATTGCCTATACAGTCTATTGTTTACCATAGGTGAAGAATCAGCTTCTTCCAGCTTCACTCCTGAAAGGAAAGGAGTTTTGCTTGCTTTGCAATCCTTCATTCTGAATTCATTCAGCAATTCCAAGGCATATTTTGATTGTTGCAACTTGATTCGAGCTTTGGTTTGAGCAATCTCAAGCCCCAAAAATTGACTTAAGAGCCCCAAATTTGTCATGGAGAAGGTTGGTTCATAGCACCCTTTGAGGAAGCAATCTCATCCTTTGAGCTTCCTGTAATGAGGAGGTCATCAACATATAACAAAATTATCATCAATGAACCATTAACTAACTTCAAATAGACATTTGGATCTGATTTTCACCGAACAAAATTCAGTGATAGCAAGAAGCTATCGATCTTGGCATACCAAGCCCTGGGGGCTTGCTTTAGCCCATACAATGACTTTCTCAACCTGCACACAAGAGAAGGGTTAGCAGAAAAACCTTGAGGCTAATGCATATATATCTCTTCAGTGAGATATCCATTCAGGAAGGAACATTTTACATCCATGTGATGTACCTCCCATTGTCTTGAGGATGCAATGGCTAAGGCTAGCCCGATGGAATCCATCTTTGCCACTGGGGAAAAGGTCTCATTGTAATATATCCCATGAAACTGTGAGTATGCCTTGGCTACCAATATGTCCTTCTACTTCAGTGGTGAACCATCAGTATCAAATTTGGTCTTGTAGACCCACTTACACTGTACTAGCTTCCTCCCTGGGGAAAGATCCACTAGCTCCCATGTGTCACTCTTCTGGAGTGAGCTAAACTCCTCCTTCATGGATGTTTGCCATCTTGGATCTCCTACTACTTCTTCATATGTTTGAGGATCAGACTCCACCATCAAATAGTATTTTTCATCAAACATAGGATCCTTCATGCACAGACCACTCTCAAATTGAGATCTAGTCCTCCTTGGGTCATTGGGATCCCCAGCTAGCTCTCCTACTGCATGTAGTGTCTTGGCTGCCCATTTTTGCCTTGTAGGGCTGTTAGGGTCTACAATAAACTCATATCCATTAGACAAATAAGAATCATCATGTTCAACAAACTCTTTACTTACTTCCTGAGGTTCAGGTGGAGAAGAGGCTTCTCCAACTTCCACTGTTGCAAGGGGTTCTTCTTCAAACTGAACACACCTTTCGATGAAGGCTTTGTTTATGATCAAATTTATCAGTTTGTACCCTTTTTAATCTTCAGAGTATCCAAAAAAAAGACACTCTTGGATTTGGGGCTGCAAAGCCTTCCTCTTCTCTGTTGGAATTCTAGCCCAAGCCTTTGAGCCAAAAATCCTGAAATGGGTCACATCTGGCTTGTTCCCACTCCATGCTTCGAAGGGAGTCATACCATCAAGCTGTTTATGAGGAAACCTATTCTAAATATAGGCTGCACAGTTGATAGCTTCGTCCCATTACTTTGGTGGAAAAGTTTTGGCCTCCATCATGCATGTTGCCATCTCTTTCAGTGATGTGTTCTTCCTCTCAGCAACACCATTTTGCTATGGTGTGTAAGGGATAGAATGATGCATTTGAATACCTACATCTAAAAAATAATTAATAAAATAAGAATTTACATACTCACCACCATTGTCATATCTGAGGACCTTGAGTTTCCTCCCAGACTGGTTTTCAACCAAAGCCTTAAAGACTTTGAATAGGCCAAAAACTTCAGAGTTGTGTTTCAGGAAGTAAACCCAGCAATACCTGGAAAATTCATCAATGAAATTCAATGCATATTTGGCCTGACTCATGGAAATATGAGGGAATGGGCCAGCAACATCACTATGGATCAGCTCGAGGGGTGCAGAGGTTCTCTCATGACTAGCTCTCTAAAATTTATGCTCTGGGTGTTTTCCTAGGATACAACCTTGGCAGACTCATTTGGAAAATTTTATCTTGGGAAACCCTATGACCATCTCTTTTTCACTAATATAATAAAGATACTTGTAATTTAGGTGGCCAAATCTTTCACTCCAAATCTTGTTAGCCTCATTAGCATGAATCACAAGAGCAGAGGGGTTTGAGTAGGGTAGGAAGTGTGAGAACATGTATACCTTTTGAGCATGATTCACAAGTCCTTTTGCAATGACTCTACCACTTGATATCTCTGTGATCTCAACTTCATCAGGGGAGAATATGAATTTCTTAGGAGACCCAGTGTGGGTCATCTGGTACACTGACAAGAGGTTGGAGGCAAGACCAGGCACATACAACACATTGCTGAACTGACCATGATCAAGATCAATCCTCCCTTTGCCCAAACTTTCAGTGAGAGAGTCATCTAACAGTACTATAGGTGGTCCTTTTGACATGTCAAGTGAGGAGAAGGATTCCTTGGTCGAAACCATGTGTCTTGAAGCTCCAGAATCAATGATAAAACTGGGTGAGCTTGATGTGCCAACAACCAATGCATGAACTCTCTCTCTGTCATCTGAACTTGATCCTCCTTCTCTCTTCTTTGAGCTGTCTGTAAGGGAGATGCCATTCTTCTCCACGAGTTGTGTCAGCATGTCTATTTGCTTCTTCATACAAGAGCTTTCAGTGTGATTTCCCTTATTGCAGTATGCGCACTTTCTCATTTCTCCTTTGTTTTTCTTCTTCTGGTAGTTCTTCTTGGAACCTTGTGGCTCCTCTGGAGACTGTTTCTTGTCTCTCTTTTGCTCAGGTGGATTTTTATATTTCTTTTTGCCTTTTGAATCCACCTTCAAATCTCCAGCAATCAGAGCTTGATCTTTGGATGGTTTGATGGTTCCCATCATCACTAGCTTATCCTGTTCTTGTGTGAGAGATTCCATGAAATCTGCAAGGTAAGGCATCTTCCAGGTTTGAGCTGTCAGTTTTGTGGCATAGAAGGTTGAAAAAAACACTGAATAGTCAGGGCCTAGCTTCCAGAGAATGGCCAGGACAAGCTGATCATCCTTGTTTTGGATCCCACACTGTTTCAGCTACAAAACAAGTGCTTTGAACTTGGAGAAATATAGCTGCAGGGATTCAAAGCTATTTGGACTCAGAGAAATCAGCTCATTTTTTATTTGATGTCCCCTCATCTCATCTTTCTTTCCAAAAATATCAGCAAGCTTCTCCCATACTTCATTCGGTGATGTCAATCCATGAAGATGGAAAATGAGGTCTCTGGAAATACTCAGACACAGGAGACCATAGGCCTCATCCCTCCTATTGTGCCATTTTATCTTCTCTGCAGCTGCATTGGGATCTACTTCTGTTTCCATAGTCACCCTGTAGAGGCCTTTTGCTCTCAACAGTATCTCCATCTCCGCTTTCCATTCAAAGAAATTGAAGGGAGTCAAGATAGTTTTCTGTGATTGATCCATAGCTTAGAAAATCTGGCCCGGCTGTCAGTAGAAGGCTCCCAGTCACTGATGTCGAACCTGTAAAACAATTTTGAAGGAGATAAATCGATCTCCAATGGCTCTGATACCATGTGGAAATTGAACCCAGTGATAGATTAATTTTACTCACAACAATTAACAATTGATCATGCAAAGTCACTCACAAAAGAGACTGAAATTGGAGCTGAACACTAAACTATATTAACTGAGTGTATAATAGCCAACCCTATAAAATAATAGGTTGATTTATAAATAAAATACATCAAGGATTCGAATGCATGAGGAGCAATTCGAATCTAGCATAAATTAGGCTTACTAAAATTAAGCAAATCCCCCATAGGTGTAAAAAGCTGATCACAAATATGTATTGGAGCTCACGAATTAGAAAAATGGCTTAGCAAAGCTAAAGAGTGATGGAATTAAAACTCATACATGCTTTTCCAAGGAGAAAAGAGTGGAGGATGAAGAGGACAAAAAACTAGTTCACCTCACCTAGTCAAACTTTCCCTATTGCCTTAAAACACTGAAAAATCAGGAAATAAAGCAGAAAAAGCAGAAGGGTGCCTAGGAGATCAGGAATAAAGCATAATTGATTCCTTGAGGTTTCCCAAGCACTACATGGGTCAAATTATCCAAGTTGGACCACTATGGATAGGTAATTGACAACTTGCATAAGGTAGGACACATGAACTAGGAAAATAAGACAAAAATAATTAAATTAATGTCTAAGGTACTAAACTATGGGTTGATTATTCTAACATATGTGACCTTTCTCATCACATGTGTAACATCTAATAGTATCCCAATCTCTTCTAGAGTGATGAGGCTTACCTTTGGAGTGATGATGGTCTCTTTTGGTTTTCGTGGTGTGGGTTGTGAGAGCTTGATCTTCACGTCCCATATTTTCTTCTCAAGCTTCTATCCAAGCTTCTTCATGAGAGAATTCTTCCCATAGTCTATTGAACTTGACTAACTTCTTTCTAGCACAGATCCCTTGAATGAAAGAGTCCCATGATCTAGGGAGACCATTCAAGGTGGTCATCACAATCTCTGCATTTTCCACTTCTTCATCTACTACTTCCAGCTGTTCCTTGATCTAAGATACCCTTGTAAATTAATACTAGATGGTCTCAGCATTCTAGATCTTTACATTCTTTAGTTGGTTTCTCAGATTCATATTCCAGTCTATGTTCTTCCCTTCAAACAATTTGGTTAGGGCATCAAACATAGCTTTAGGTGTCTTTAGGGATGACACCTATGGTATGAGGTGATCCTTGATAGAATCATCAATGATTTTCTTTTCCATAACTAACTTCTTCTTGTGTAAGGCCTTAGCCTCATCTCCCTCTTGAACTAGAACCTCCTCACTGATATAGGAGTCCAACTCATTTTCTTCCAAGACCAAGGAGATCCTATACTTCTAGGCTCGAAATTTATCAGCTCCCTCAATATTTTCATCAAGCTTGGTATGATGAGACATCTTAAACGGAGAACCTCAAATGGAAATACAAAAGATTCACATCTTACCAGGTCAAGATGTCGTATCTGGATTTGGAGCTAAAATCCTACAGTGCTGGTTCAGTAGCAAATTAGGGTTTTGCTTTCCCAGAGTTTTGTCAAACCAAATGCTTTGAATTTGATCCCTAACTTTGATTTTGGGGAGGAGATCGATCCAGGCCTGGGATCACTAAAAAATTCCTCTTCTGTGAGAAGCCCTACTTTCTGGCAGTAGTGTCGGGTCCAAAACTGAAAAACCTTAGAATTGGATTCAGCTTCGATAGAAAGATGCACCCTAGGGAGGAGAGTTATTCCAACCTTCTGTTGCTAAAAATACATGGAGATAGATCCACAAAGTAGGAAGCCCTAGTTCCCGTGGATGCACAGTTTCTTTTTCTCAGGTTAGCTCTCATACCATGTTAGATTTTTATCATTAAGCTAGCAATACATTAGGATCTTTAACTGATAGAATAACAAGCACAATAATCAAACACAAGAGACAATGAACATAATGTTTATCCTTGGGGAAACCATAAATGGTGAAAACCTTGCAACTTCCTCAGAGATAGGATCAACACCAAAAGTAAAGAACCAAAACAGTAAGGTGATCTCCTGACAGTAGTGACCTGTTTCTATCTAGCCCTAGTGTCTTCTCCTTCCTCAACTATGTGTTACACTTGAGTGTGTGAGATTTGTGATAAATAGAGAGGCTAGCTCTCTATTTATACTAATTCTCGACTTGAATAAACCCTACTAGGGCCAAAATCTCTAGGATAGTCAAATAACCCTAGTTCCCCGGAACTATGGGGACTTTAACCCTTAGCGATAGAATCAATACCAAAAGTAAGGCCCCAAAATGGTAAGGTGATCTCTCGACACCACTAACCTCTTTCTTTCTAGCCCTAGTGTCTTCTCCTTCCTCAACTATGCACTACACTTGATTGTGTATGAGATGTGTGATAAATAGAGAGGAAAACTCTCTATTTATACTAATTCTGACTTGACTAAACCCTTCTAGGGCCAACCTCTCTAGGAGAGTCTAATAACCCTAGTGCTTCGGAACTACGGGGACTTTAACCCTTAGCCAATAGGAGGGTTACCCACAATGAATTGACATGAATTGTTTACATTATAGAACTTCCCGATAGGAACATAGAGGCATGACATGACTCAAGTACATCTCGGAATAAACATTGGGTTACAATACATAAGAAATCCAAGTGAAATACATTCTGAAGTTACATATACATCAACACTCCCTCTAAAGTATGAAGGTATTATTTCAACACAATTTTCAGCACAAGATTTCTTCTCTGTATCATCTAGAAGATCATCAAGTACTCGTCATCTTCAAATCATATTCATCTTCAAGTCATCTTCATCTTCAGGTCATCTTCATCTTCAAGATATCTGCATCATCGGATCTGGATCATCACTCGATCTGGGTCATCATCACTGGACATCATCACTGGATTTGGATCATCACTCGATCTTGATTATCACTAGACATCATCATTGTATCTGGATCATCACTCGATTTGGATCATCACTGCTGGATCATTATTACTAAATCATCATGGGTGCTATATTTTAATTCTTCTCATCACAGGAATTTCTACAGAGCCAACCCTTTTTCATGCTTGATGTACATCTACAGAGCCAGTCCTTTTTCATACTAGATGTATCATCACATAGATATAGTCCTTTTTCATACTAGATGTGGCATCCACTCAGAGCTAGTCCTTTTTCAGACTAGATGAGCCTTCATAGAGCCAGTCCTTTTTCATACTGGGTGTGATATCCACCCAGAGCTAGTCCTTTTTCATACTAGATGAGTCTTCACAGAACCAGTCCTTTTTCATACTGGGTGTGGCATCCACAGATAGCTAGTCCTTTTTCATACTAGATGAGTCTTCACAGAGCTAGTCCTTTTTCATACTGGGTGTGGCACCCACACAGAGCTATTCCTTTTACATACTGGGTGTGGCATCCACACAAAGCTAGTCCATTTTCATACTATATGTGTCTTCATAGAGCCAACCCTCTTTCATCCTAGATGTGGAATCCACACATACTATTGACAATGGAAGGAACCAATCCTCTCACCATGTCACAACTCTTACATCCAACCATGGAAGGAACTAATCCTCTCACCATGTCGGAAGGGCACAACACTTACATCTAACCATGGAAGGAACCAATGCTATCACCATGTCAAAATGGCACAGCACAGACACATCAGTTCCTCTTGGGAGGAATCTCGATCTGGAGAACACCAAGCTTCTCCCTGAACTACTCAAAATTCAGCAGGTACATCAAGGACCCAATCATCTGACGATACATCGTGGAATCAATCGACTCTAATGAAGCATCACTCAATAGCTTCAGGTTTGATGCCATAGGTGTGGTTAATTCCTTGCAGTCCATCATCCCAAATATCTTCAGGGTCTCTACTGCATACTTCCCTTGTACAAGGAAGATTCCATTTGTATTCTCCCACACCTCCATACTTAGAAAATAATGCATCATACCCAAGTCCTTCATTTCGAACTCGACATCAAGATTTATCTTTGTATTAGCAATCAACCCATCCATACCTATTACAAACAGATCAGCTACATATAGTAGGAGCATCACTGGGTTTCCATCTTCAACCTTGTAGTAAAGGTTGGAATCTGCTTTACTCTTGGTAAATCCCAAACTGGATCAAAATCTATTAATTCTACCATACCATGTCCTGGGTGCCTGTTTCAAATCGTACAGGGCTTTCTTCAATCTACACAAATGAGAGTCCCTATCGTGTGTCTCAAAATCGAGTGGTTCCTCCACATACACTTCCTCTTCTAGTACACCATTCAAGAAAGCAGTCTTGACATCCATTTAGTGTATCTTCCATTTCATCACTACACCCAGAGCAAGTACTAATATGATGGGAGTGTATCTAGCTACAGGTGCAAAAGTTTCTTCATAATCTATTCCTTCTTTCTGGGACAAAACCCGAGTAACAAATCTTTCTTTATATTTTTCAATGCTACCATCTGCAGCATGCTTGATCTTGTAGATCCATTTGGAAGTTACCACAGAATTCCCTTTTGGTCTTGGGACGACATCCCAAACATTGTTCTTCATGATTGACTGATACTCTTCGTTCATAGCATCCTTACATTCTTTTCGTTCTACTACTTCTTCATAATTGGAAGGTTCTTTATCGATGAAATCACATAAGAATGCTACATACCCGGAGCAGGATCTTTTCCTCTTTCTTTCTCTGTGATTCTCTTCTAGATCCCCATATCTTTTTGCACCTTGGATAATTTATTGTACCCAAGCAGGTTTCCTCTTGTGAGGATTCTTCTGCTGAGGTGGATCTATAGGTATTTGTGGTTCTTCAAATTCTTGATCTTCTTCATGAGTTTCTTCATTCATGGTTGTATCATGAGTTCTGGGTGCTTCAGCTTCTTCAGTATCTTTATCAGGTCTCTTTCTAGATTTTTTGTAAGCTGAGTCTTCGTCAAATGTTACATCCCTGATGATGTCAATCTTCTTGAACCATGGGCAGTATATTCTGTAAGCCTTCGAGCTTTTAGAGTATCCCACAAATATACCCTTCTTTCCTGAAGGATCTAATTTTGTCCTCTTCTCTTTTGGAATGTGTATGTATACTGGACAGCCGAATATTCTGAGATGACTAACTTCTGGTTTCCTTTTGAAGAAGACTTCTTCAGGAGTCTTGTTCTCGAGTACTCTGTGTGGATTACGGTTTTGTACATACACCGCTATTCTGGCTGCTTCTGCCCAAAGCTGCATAGGAAGATCTTGATTGTGAATTATTTCTCTTGTAGCTTCCATGATAGTTCTATTCTTCCTTTTTGCAATCTCATTCTGTTGTGCATTATATGGGGTGGAAAACTCCCTCTTAATCCCTGAGCCTTTACATAGTTCTTTGAGCTCATTCGAAGTGAATTATCCACCATTATTTGATTGAAAATTCTTGATCTTCTTTTCAGTATGGTTCTTGATCAAGGCTTTGAATTCCTTGAACTTGCTGAATATTCCATCTTTGTTCTTCATGAAGTAAATCCATGTCTTCCTATAAAAATCATCAATGGAAGAGACATAGTATGCATACCCGCTTAGAGAACTTGATGATATTGGTCTACATACACTGAAGTGGATGATTTCCAAGATTCCTTTTGCTTTACTCTTGCTACTTGGAAATGTCTTCTTTGTATTCTTTCCTTTCGCACATCCTTTTGCAGATCCCATCATATTTTGCTTGAATTTCTGGAAGACCTTCAACATCTTTGCTTGCAAGTGGTAGTGCCCTGTAATGCACATGTGCAACCCTTCTATGCCAAAGTTCATTTGGCTCTACTGTGTCATTAACCAAAGCTTGTTCTGGTTGACCCTTTAACTTGTATAGACCTCCTTCTTGTTCCCCAATCACTATTGCATCCTCAAAAGTCCTTCCCTTTGGTCACATAAGAACTTGGCCAACTACGAAAGAAACCCTCATATATTTTGCATCCAATGCAAATATGGAGATGAGGTTCTCCTTTAGTGCTGGAACAAATAATACATTCTTCATCTTCATAGACTTTCCAGACTCTAGTTTATAGGAGGATTCACCAATACCTTTTATTGAATACTGGTAGTCATCCCCAAGTTTCACCTTGTGAGGTGATTCATGTTCACATAGTTTCACAAATGATTATTTGAAACCCATCATGTGCTTGGAAGCACCACTCTCTATGAGCTAATCATTGCTTCCATGTGAAACAATTCCCGTGAGAGTGTACATCAGTACATATTCTTCATCATTTGAAGAATCAATTTCTTGTCTGATTCTCTTTGTGGAAAGTTCATCATCCTCTGCAACATGAGCATGATGTCTTCTCTCGTCTCCCTTCTTCTTCTTTGAATTTCCTTTGTTAGGGAATAATTTGGATATGTGACCTTTCTCATCACATGTGTAACATCTTGTCACGTACCTCTTAGACCCAAGTGCCTTCTTGTCTGATTCTCTTTGTGGAAAGTTCATCATCCTCTGCAACATGAGCATGATGTCTTCTCTCGTCTCCCTTCTTCTTCTTTGAATTTCCTTTGTTAGGGAATAATTTGGATATGTGACCTTTCTCATCACATGTGTAACATCTTGTCACGTACCTCTTAGACCCAAGTGCCTTCTTGTGCTGAAAGGGTAAATGTTTTGTTAAAATGTTACTACAAAATGAGACACTTCTGTTAGCGGCATGGAAAATTTATATGAAACATGTCCAATCGAGTTCAAGTCATATCAAGCCATGTGCATTGTAATAGAATCGTTCGTGAGTTTCCCTTAAATTTAAACTCCCCAAAACATTATTCATGACCACAAGCATTGCACCATCATGGTGCCTTGAAGACGATTTACTTTGCATGCAATTAAAACATTATGATAACCATGGCATACTTTGAGTAACTTCAACAGTACTACAGTCCATTTACAGAACATGATCATATGTACTGATATATCATTAAGGAAAAATGAACAACTAGACACAACACAACACAAAGAGACAACATTAAAACTACATGAGGCACAACATGCAAGGGACACATGCAATGAACTAAGTTTTAAAAACATTCGTTTGGAGTTATTGACAATCTACCCCGTCCAGGTTATCGCAGTATAGTCGTTAAATGAAATCTGAATGCATAAGGTGAATATATCCATAGTACATAACAACAGACATGAAGCAAGAACTTGGTATGCATTTTCATATTTTAAACGAATACAGTTTTCTATTTAACTTCCTATACTTCTGTTGCAATTAATATAAACATCGTGATCTAAGCCATGAAATCATACTCTGTATAAATATTGTCCTTCTGTGACAGACTCATATCTCTGTAATGGTATCATAATATATGATGACTTGCCTTCTCTTGACTAACAGAGTGTAAGTGGTGAAAATAAATTGTAACTGTTTGAGTGAGAAAATGTGCTCATCATCAAAGATTTCTCAGGTATAGAACTACTAACCCCTTAAGCATAGATGATGCATTTGAAAGGATTATTTATTATTTCCTTCTAACTATCAAAACATAAGAGGTGTATTACCGCATATCTTTGCTTCAACCCTATTTTAATAGTGTTGTTGACAATATCTTAAAGTGATTTCCAGTAGTTTATTTATGCAAAACCCTAAAGGTGCATGAAACATCTAGTCATCATAATGCCATAACAGAACATTAACTATGAAGTGATTATCATTTCTAAAGCCTTCCCTTTAACGGGCAGGGTTGCCCAACAAGGTAAGATCTGTAAACAATACAACAATACAAGAAGACATAAGATTTAGTCATACACATAAAAGAGAAGCCAATATAGGTGGTTCACCCATTCATTAGGCTACGTCCACAAAAGGTCACGTCCTCTGAAATTCTTTCATTAGTATTCCATTAAGAGGTTACAATCCGCAACAGTATTGTTGCAACTCCTTTCTAACCTGCTCATAGACTCTTTCTGTGAGAGTGCTTCTAGGTCATACCCCAAAAGTGTTATGTAATCATATTCATTTATCTATTGGAATACATAGTCATTCCATACTTACAATACATAGTTTAGAATGATGATCTGCAATACTCATGCTTTTTGAAACAGTAAAGTAACAACCGTCTGTGGAAAAACAAACCCTTCCATTCATACATATGATTTCTATATGCACAATATGGGTCTATAATGTAATATATGTACCTATGGAAATAGCTGAGGTAAAAAGGAGGATCTCTTGGGTGCAACCCTACAATCTCATACTGTGCACACGACTACAATATAAATAATATATACATAAATCATTCTCACATTCGGTGTTTAGTATAAGGTTCCGGTTATCATTAACTTGGAATCCTTTATCCCTTCCATAATATAGAATGGGATACACTTGGTTTTCTGGATCTCAACCCAGGTAGCAAGCATGCAGCCCCCAAAATTGGAGCCTACTCCCAGCTCGTGGGTAAAAATGAAACGCTGGTAAGGAGAAGATCCTTACTAAGCTCAGTGATAAGATGGTTACTCTCAGCCCAACCGTTCAAGTCGCAGCAAGCAATAGGTTCTTATAAAGACAAAGGTGGTTCTTATTTTCCAAGATCCTCCAATTTCATTTCTGCAGCAGATCATCGCAGACCAAATTTTCATCCAAACGGGGCAGATAAATTGGCTATCAATTCTAATTCATGCAAAATTATTGGACAAAATCCACGCCCAGATAAATTGGATGTCAATAATTCATACAAAGTTAATGGACAAAATCCAAATACAGCAATTGATCAGTCACAGAACAAGCGAGGTGTCCCACCGTTCAAGTCGCAGCAGGCAAACGGTGCTAAACAAAAAGGTGGTTCTTAATTCTTCATACAGAAAAAAATCTGTTAATCAGCAGCGCTTTCAAGGTTTTAATTTTGAGAGCTTTAGAGACGCGAGAAGGAAGCCATCGTAAAATAGCTTCCGAAAAGGAAAGCAAACGAGAACGCTAAATCCATTAACGTCGGTAGCGCTCTCACTGCCGGTGCATGCAGAGAGCATGGTTCTCCCTATGAGCCAAATATTTTATACAGGAAACACAGAACTCACAAAGGACTCCTATAGATCTTATGGGCGACCTAAGGTTTTCCGACAATACTCCTACTACACACATGGAGGCTTGAGCACAAATTGAAAATACACCCAAGGTGTTTGACAGGCTACGGCTCTGTCAGGTAACACGTAGATATATCTTCTGCCATAACTGTTTGCGAGTATATATACAAGGTATGAGAAGAATCACCAATTCAGCGTGGACATAAAACATTTCTACAGTTCTATCAGATAGCGTGCATCATCAATATCATAAGTATGGGCATATAAAAGAAGAACCACAACATATAACAAAAGGAACAGCGTGGACATCGAAATAAAATTTGCAGCAGGTAGTCAGCCTACCGTCCATGCGCAGGGTGTAAAATACAATACCATAAGGTGGTTCCCGCTGAAGCCATCCTACGCAGCCAGTCCTGAGTTTCCTCCACTAAGTTTTTTTTTCTTAACTTCTGGCTCCAGCGTGTGCTTCAACATACCCCCCAGCCCCCGACTTAGTACCTCTCGCGCTCCCTAAAAAAATGTGCATTCCCCTTGAGTGCGATGAACCCTTATTAACATCCACCCTCTAAGGAATGTAACGCTCCATCTAAATCGCCGAGTCTGGCCAAAATGTCCAGCTTCAGCAAGAAACGCCGAGTGCCCTGTGGGTATCATCATAAATTTTTAAGATACGTTTTCTACCCCTCTGTCAAATTCCCTAAAATAAGGTGTTGTTCTTTTATATCTTTTTAACTCTCTTAATGACCCACAGTTTTGTTCTTGGTCATCCTCGATTTCGCTGAGTTGGTAGGGGCAGATTTCCCTAAACTCATGCCATAGTAAGAGCACAATCAAAGGCACTTTCCTTTCTGTGATCATACGTGTTAATAAAAGAAAAATAGGGGTAAATTCAGTTATATAAATACAAAAGTCATCCTTTAATGAATTATTTACTCCTCTTCCCAAAAGGAGACTATTAAGATAATTCCATTTAATTCTTCCTATAATTTCTTTTTTCCCTGCCCCCATTATTCTGGAATAAATAATGGTTTTTTTAACATCGTGTTAAATCAAGTAAAATAGGCACTTTTAAAATGCATATTTATCTATAGGGTAGCCTTTTGGGCAATGTGATTTGCTTTGCTTCAAAATATAGGATAGCTATTGTGTGTTATTAACCCATTAATAGTTTTCCCCCATGCTCAAAAGAAGATACCTTTCTTACCTTCCCTGTGGTGTTTAATTTTTTTGGAGGGTTGCATATCCCCTTATTGGACTTAAATCACCTTAGAGTTAAATACTTACCTAGGGTGTCTTAGTCGCGATAGGCCTGGATTCCTTTGTGAAGTAGGAATTCCTTCCTTAAAAGTTTCTGTGATATAAACGATACGGTTATGGTATCAAAGTCGCTCCCCACCCACTCACTCCTTTATACCTTATAGGTTTGGGTTAGCCTCTTGCTAAAAGGTGTCACTGTCTTCTATCTTTTACATAGATAATATTAACTTATACAGACTAGACAATTCTGTTTCTGGTGGGGCCTTGGCCTTGATCTCCTTACCAGAGACAAGTACAATCAAATATTGGTAACTGCAAAAACATCTTGGGTATGGGAGGGACATTACATCCTCCCCCCCTAAAAACAACACCATCCTCGGTGTTCATATTTCAATCAATTTTCTTCTTTTGTTTTGTCTGTTTATCCTTTTGTTCTGATCCCCTAAGATATTTTCGTTTCTTCTTTTTCCTGCAACATGATGGAGCCTAATTTACATATTAGCCATCGATCCTTTCAATCCGCAACTTTCTAGTGCCATAATACCCAATCATTTTCCACAATGCAATTTATTTATCAATAAAACATGATTACTATCATTTTACTATTGGTTTTATCCCCAATTCTTGGACAATTAGGTGGTCCTCTACATGAGGAGCCATTTCTTCACCTTACACATTAAGCAATGTAAGAGTCTCTTGGAAAAAATCATCCAACATGTTTTTACATTCGATATGTTTTCCAAACTCCCTTTGAGTTTCTTTTCTGTTCTGGTGTGGACTTACAAAAATTCTGAGGTTACTCTCCTCAGTGACATCAGACAACGTCATGTCTTTCCCGATGTCCAAATTTTGCCTAGGTCTTTTGCCACACCACATGCCTAACACCAATGTGCTCATGCGACAATCGCTTTCCTAACACCATTGTGCTCCTGCAGCATGTATGCCTAACACCGATGTGCTCACGTGGCAATCACTTTCCTAACACCATGGTGCTCCCACGACATTCAAAATTTTCCTTGTTCGTATTCAGTATTAACCTTGACTATTTGTAACGCACACTCCTTGTGCTTAGCATGACTCTACTGTCATGAATTGGATACATGGTTAGTCAAAGCATTTCTTGATAAAGCCTAGCTCTATTATTTAACCATTATTATTTCATAAGTTGCAATGATTTTACCATCATTTATGAGTCACTAACTCCTTACCCACTTCTGAGAAATTGAGTGCAACTTGTACACCCAAGTGGATTTATATATACCATAGTGTCCATGGACCGTGACAATGGTCCCAATCTTGGTAAAACTCAACAGCCAATTTTGACTGATATCCCTGCAAGGTTAGCTCATAGCATTACACAACGTTCATCCATATCCCTGCATAAGTTATCTCATAGCATTATTCAACCTTCATGCATATCCCTGCACAAGTTAGCTCTTATCATTATACAACATTCATGCATATCCTTGCAACAGTTAGCTCATAGCATTATGCAACCTGCATGCATATCCCTGCATAAGTTATCTCTTAGCATTATACAACATTCATGCATATCCCTGCATAAGTTAGCTCACAGCATTATACAACCTTCATGCATATCCCTGCATAAGTTAGTTCTTACCATTATACAACATTCATGCATATCCCTGCATAAGTTAGCTCACAACATCTATTTAGTACTCTACTAGTATTCAACATTCACAAGTTAATCAACAACTTCTGGTAAAGAAGTTAACATTATTGTTACACACAGGTTTAGAAGCCAATATCATTTACTTATTAAGTGTAACCACTAACCATTCCTAGGTTTATTAGTTCATGATAGCCAGACTAGAATAACCAAACATAATCCTTCCTTACGACAATATGTATTTAGGACCCAAGTCATATGATAGTTATGTGCATACATATAGGTGAAGGGGTTTGGTTTAAAAATAATGGACCCAAAACTTGAGTACCATGACCTCCTTCTACCTTTGATCTCAATGTTCAATCCATAAATTTGTTTTGGCTATTCTTAGCCATGAACCTCAACCTAAAGATTCATTACCCACACTTATATGAATTCGTAGCTGTTCGACTAACATGTATCCATTTTAATGCAATCGTTTGTTTCTGGTTTTACATGAATTCTAGATGTAAAGAGGTGTTTTCCTATTTTACATAATGTTAGCATTGATAGCTTTTACACCTCTAACTTTTATTCTGAATCCACCCATTTCCACTTAAAATTTACCACATGGGTGTAACATACTTGTAACCAACAAGTTCCAAGTGGCCGAAAAAGTTTTTAACATGATGTGATGATTCTGATTGGATCGTGTTACTTCCATATGAGTACATGACTTTTATAAAGAGTTTACCTACCTCTCCTTTAATACAAGAAACATAATCATGAAAGAGTACATATTGATGCTTCCCTTACTATGCCCAATATTTTAATTCCAGTGTGAGATCACCCATCACTCTTTTTGTATCATACATTACACGGAACACATCAATACCGTAAGGGGTATTGTTTCGCCAGGTTTTTCCATTCCACTTCTGCGGTAATAATTTAGCATTATGCTTGGCTTAAGTTTAATTTTAGACTCTTCTTTAAATTACCTCCATGGGTAAGAATGATTCTTATCATCACATTGTACACCCAGTAATAATTTTTAATTATTTTTAATCAGATCTTTAAAATGAGCCTTAGCTCTTCATGCTTACGAACATACCTTGTCATGATATTCATTTTTATCCTCCTTACATACCTCCTTCGATCCTTGAGGTCCGCTTAGATAACTCGGTTCCCTTGTTCGTTATTGCCATGCATCCACAAAATCATTTCATTAGTTAGTCATAAACATGTTCATGCTCTTCAGCTTCATGTTGAGCCCAAAATATGCCCAAGTATTGTCACTCCGACTCTGATACCATATGTCACGTACCTCTTAGACCTAAGTGCCTTCTTGTGCTGAAAGGGTAAATGTTTTGTTAAAATGTTACTACAAAATGAGACACTTCTGTTAGCGGAATGGCCACTTTATATGAAACATGTCCAATCGAGTTCAAGTCATATCAAGCCATGTGCATTGTAATAGAATCGTTCGTGAGTTTCCCTTAAATTTAAACTCCCCAAAACATTATTCATGACCACAAGCATTCCACCATCATGGTGCCCTGAAGACGATTTACTTTGCATGCAATTAAAACATTATGATAACCATGGCATACTTTGAGTAACTGCAACAGTACTACAGTCCATTTACAGAACATGATCATATGTACTAATATATCATGAACGAAAAATGAACAACTAGACACAACACAACACAAAGAGACAACATTAAAACCGCATGAGGCACAACATGCAAGGGACAAATGCAATGAACCAAGTTTTAAAAACATTCGTTTGGAGTTATTGACAATCTACCCCGTCCAGGTTATCGCAGTATAATCGTTAAATGCAATCTGAATGCATAAGGTGAATATCTCCATAGTACATAACAACGGACATGAAGCAAGAACTTGGTATGCATTTTCATCTTTTAAACGAATACAGTTTTCTATTTAACTTCCTATACTTCTTTTGCAATAAATATAAACTTCATGATCTAAGCCATGAAATCATACTCTGTATAAATATTGTCCTTCTGTGACAGACTCAGATCTCTGTAATGGTATCATAATATATGATGACTTGCCTTCTCTTGACTAACAGAGTGTAAGTGGTGAAAATAAATCATAACTGTTTGAGTGAGAAAATGCGCTCATCATCAAAGATTTCTCAGGTATAGAACTACTAACCCCTTAAGCATAGATGATGCATTTGAAAGGATTATTTATTATGTCCTTCTAACTATCAAAACATAATAGGTGTATTACCGCATATCTTTGCTTCAACCCTATTTTAATAGTGCTGTTGACAATATCTTAAAGTGATTTCAAGTAGTTTATTTATGCAAAACCCTAAAGGTGCATGAAACATCTAGTCATCATAATTCCATAACAGAACATTAACTATCAAGTGATTATCATTTCTGAAGCCTTTGCTTTAACGAGCAGGGTTGCCCAACAAGGTAAGATCTGTAAACAATACAACAATACAAGAAGACATAACATTTAGTCATACACATAAAAGAGAAGCCAATATAGGTGGTTCACCCGTTCCTTGTGCTACGTCCACAAAAGGTCACATCCTGTGACATTCTTTCATTAGTATTCCATTAAGAGGTTACAATCC
Source organism: Pseudotsuga menziesii (assembly GCA_001517045.1). NCBI lineage: Eukaryota > Viridiplantae > Streptophyta > Pinopsida > Pinales > Pinaceae > Pseudotsuga > Pseudotsuga menziesii. The sequence goes on from LPNX010835818.1 coordinate 124,101, forward strand.
GCAACAGTATTGTTGTAACTCCTTTCTAACCTGCTCATAGACTCTTTCTGTGAGAGTGCTTCTAGCTCATACCCCAAAAGTGTTATGTAATCAGATTCATTTATCTCTTGGAATACATAGTCATTCCATACTTACAATACATAGTTTAGAATGATCATCTGCAATACTCATGCTGTTTGAAACAGTAAAGTAACAACCGTCTATGGAAAAACAAACCCTTCCATTCATACATATGATTTCTATATGCACAACATGGGTCTATAATGTAAGATATGTACCTATGGAAATAGCTGAGGTAAAAAGGAGGATCTCTTGGGTGCAACCCTACGATCTCATACTGTGCACTCGACTACAATATAAATAATATATACATAAATCATTCTCACATTCAGTGTTTAGTATATGGTTCCGGTTATCATTAACTTGGAATCCTTTATCCCTTCCATAATATAGAATGGGATACAGTTGGTTTTCTGGATCCCAAACCAGGTAGCAAGCACGCAACCCCAAAATTGGAGCCTACTCCCAGCTCGTGGGTAAAAATGAAACGCTGGTAAGGAGAAGATCCTTACGAAGCTCAGCAATAAGATGGCTACTCTCATCCCAACCGTTCAAGTCGCAGCATGCAATAGGTTCTTATAAAGACAAAGGTGGTTCTTATTTTCCAAGATCCTCCAATTTCATTTCTGTAGCAGATCATCGCAGACCAAATTTTCATCCAAATGGGGCAGATAAATTGGCTGTCAATTCTAATTCATGCAAAATTATCGGACAAAATCCATGCCCAGATAAATTGGATGTCAATAATTCATACAAAGTTAATGGACAAAATCCAAATCCAGCAATTGATCAGTCACAGAACAAGTGAGGTGTCCCACCGTTCAAGTCGCAGTAGGCAAAGGGTGCTAAACACAAAGGTGGTTCTTAATTCTTCATACAGAAAAAAATATCTTAATCAGCAGCGCTTTCAAGGTTGTAAGTTTGAGAGCTCTAGAGACGCGAGAAGGAAGCCATCGCAAAATAGCTTCCGAAGAGGAAAGCAAACGGGAACGCTAAATCCATTAACGTCTATAGTGCTCTCACTGCTGGCGCATGCAGAGAGCATGGTTCTCTCTATGAGCCAAAGATTTTATACAGGAAACACAGAACTCACAAAGCACTCCTATAGATCTTATGGGCGACCCAAGGTTTTCGGACAATACTCCTACTACACACATGGAGGCTTGAGCACAAATTCAAAAGACGCCCAAGGTGTTTGACAGGCTACGGCTCTGTTAGGTAACACGTAGATATATCTTCTGCCATAACTATTTGCGAGTATAGATACAAGGTAAGAGAAGAATCACCAATTCAGCGTGGACATAAAACATTTCTACAGTTCTATCAGATAGCGTGCATCATCAATATCATAAGTATGGGCATATAAAAGAAGAACCACAACATATAACAAAAGGAACAGCGTGGACATCGAAATAAAATTTGCAGCAGGTAGTCAGCCTACCATTCGCGCGCAGGGTGTAAAATGCAGTACCATAAGGCGGTGCCCGCTGAAGCCATCCTACGCATCCAGTCCTGCGTTTCCTCCACTAAGTGTTTTTTTATTAACATTTCTGGCTCCAGCGTGTGCTTCAACATACCCCCCAGCCCCCGACTTAGTACCTCTCACACTCCCTAAAAAAATGTGCATGCCCCTTGAGTGCGCTGAACCCTTATTAACATCCACCCTCTAAGGAATGTAACGTTCCATCTAAATCGCCGAGTCTGGCCAAAATTTCCAGCTTCAGCAAGAAACGCCGAGTGCCCTGTGGGTATCATCATAAATTTTTAAGATACGTTTTCTACCCCTCTATCAAATTCCCTAAAACAAGGAGTTGTTCTTTTATATCTTTTTAACTTTCTTAATGACCCACAGTTTTGTTCTTGGTCATGCTCGATTTCCCTGAGTTGGTAGTGGTAGATTTCCCTAAACTCATGCCATAGTAAGAGCACAATCAAAGGCGCTTTCCTTTCTATGATCATAAGTGTTAATAAAAGAAAAATAGGGGTAAATTCAGTTATATAAATACAAAAGTCATCCTTTAATGAATTATTTACTCATCTTCCCAAAAGGAGACTATTAAGATAATTCCATTTAATTCTTCCTATAATTTCTTTTTTCCCTGCCCCCATTATTCTGGAATAATGGTGTTTTTAACATCGTGTTAAATCAAGTAAAATAGGCACTTTTAAAATGCATATTTATCTATAGGGTAGCCTTTTGGGCGATGTGATTTGCTTTGCTTCAAAATCTAGGATAGCTATTGTGTGTTATTAACCCATTAATAGTTTTACCCCCCATGCCCACAAGAAGATACCTTTCTTACCTTCCTTGTGGTGTTTAATTTTTTTGGAGGGTTGCATATCCCCTTATTGGACTTAAATCACCTTAGAGTTAAATACTTAGCTAGGGTGTCTTAGTCGCGATAGGCCTGAATTCCTTTGTGAAGTAGGAATTCCTTCCTTAAAAGTTGTTGTGATATAAACGATATGGTTATGGTATCAAAGTGTCTCCCCACCCATTCACTCCTTTAGACCTTATAGGTTTGGGTTAGCCGCTTGCTAAAAGGTGTCACTGTCTTCTGTCTTTTACATAGATAATATTAACTTATACAGACTGGACAATTTTGTTTCTGGTGGGGCCTTGGCCTTGAGCTCCTCACTAGAGACAAGTACAATCAAATATTGGTAACTACAAAAACATCTTGGGTATGGGAGGGACATTACACATCAAATAGTATCCCAATCTCTTCTAGGGTGATGAGGCTTACCTTTCGAGTGATGATGGTCTCTTTTGTCTTTCTTGGTGTGGGTTGTGAGAGCTTTATCTTCACTTCCCATATTTTCTTCTCAAGCTGTTATCTGAGCTTCTTCTTGAGAGCATTCTTCCCATAATTTGTTGAACTTGACTAACTTGTTTCTGTCACATATCCCTTGAATGAAAGATTCCCATGATCTAGGGAGGCCATTGAAGGTGGTCATCACAATCTCTGCATTTTCCACTTCTTCATCTACTGCTTCCATCTTTTCCTTGATATGAGATACCCTTGTGAAGTAAGATTGGATGGTCTCAACATTCTGGATCTTTACATTCTTCAGTTGGTTTCTCAGATTCATCTTCCAGTTTATGTTCTTCCCTTCAAACAATTTGGTTAGGGCATCAAACATAGCTTTAGGTGTCTTTAGGGAGGACACATGTGGTATGTGGTGATCCTTGATATCATCAGCAATGATTCTCTTTGCCATAACCAACTTCTTCTTATGTAAGGACTTAGCCTCATCTCCCTCTGCAATTGGAACCTCCTCACTAATATAGGAGTCCAACTCATTTTCTTCCAAGACTAGGGAGATCCTATACTTCCAGGCTCGGAAGTTATCAGCTCCATTAAGCTTTTCATGAAGCTTGGTATGATGAGACATCTTAAACTGAGAACCTCAAATGGAAATAAAAATACTTAGATCTTACTAGGTCAATATGTCGGATCTAGATTTGGAGCTGAAATCCTGCAGTGTTGGTTTAGTAACAAATTAGGGTTTTTATTTTCCGGAGTTATGTCCAACCAAATTCTTTGAATTTTATCCCTAACTTCGATTTTGGGGAGGAGATCAATCCAGGACTGGGCTCACTGAAAAATTCCTCTTCTGTGAGAAGCCCTAATTTTTGGCAGCAGTGTTGGGTTCAAAACTGAAAAACCTCAAAATTGGATTCTGCTTCGACAGAAAGATGCACCCGATGGAGGAGAGTTATTCCAACCTTATTTTGATGAAAATATGTGGAGAGAGATCCACAAAGTAGGAATCCCTAGTTCCCGCAGCTGCACAGTGTCTTCTTCTCATGTTAGCTCTGATACCATGTTATATTTTTATCATTAAGCTAGCAATACATTAGGATCTTTAACTGAGATAATAAAAATCACAACAATCAAACACAAGAGACAATGAACACAGTGTTTATCCTCGTGGAAACCATAAATGGTGAAAACCTTGCAAATTCCTCAGAGATAGGATCAACACCAAAAGTAAAGAACCAAAACAGTAAGGTGATCTCCTGACAGCAGTAACCTGTTTCTATCTAGCCCTAGTGTCTTCTCCTTCCTCAACTATGTGTTACACTTGAGTGTGTGAGATTTGTGATAAATAGAGAGGCTAGCTCTCTATTTATACTAATTCTCGACTTGAATAAACCCTACTAGGGCCAAAATCTCTAGGATAGTCAAATAACCCTAGTTCCCCGGAACTATGGGGACTTTAACCCTTAGACAATAGGACGGTTACCCATAATGACTTGACATGACTTGTTTACATTATATAAATTCCTGATAGGAACATCGGGGCATGACATGACTCAAGTACATCCCAGAATAAAAATCGGGTTACAATACATAAGAAACACAAGTGAAATACATTCCAAAGTTACATATACATCCACATGTCAACCAATGTCATAAAGGATCAGCACTTACACTTGGCCATACAAGGAACCAATCCTTCATGCCAAAAGGATTTGCACTTACATCTAACAACCAATGTCAGAAGGGCTCAGCACTTATATTCGACCATGCAAGGAACCAATCCTTGATGTCGAATGGGCTCTGCACTTACATCTAACAACCAATGTCAGAAGGGCGTGCACTCACATATGATCTTGTAGGAACCAATCCTACAGTCATATCAGAATGGCCCCTAGTCCCAAATTGAGCTACCTGGTAACTGACTAGGTGCCTCCATTCAAGGAATGGTATTCAGTGCTTACTTCTGATCATGTAGGAACCAATCCTATATTCACATTAGAATGGCTTAGCACTCACATATAACATGGAAGGAACCAATCCTCTCACCATGATAGAATGTCTTAGCCATTACATCTTACCATGGAAGGAACCAATCCTCTCACCATGTCAGAATGGCTCTAGGTCTCATCATTTCCCATTGGAGGAAACCTCAATCTGGAGAACACCAAGCTTCTCCCTGAAGTACTTGAACTTCACCCTAGCCAATGCCTTCATCAACACATCAGCTATATTTTCCTCCGTCACAACATACTATAGCTTCGTTGATCCCCTCTGCGCCATATCCATGATATAATGATACTTGATCTTGATATGCTTCGACTTGTCATGGAACACTAGATTCTCTGACAACTTTACGCAACTCTAGTTGTCACAATGTATACAAGTAGCATCCATTTGGAGATCAAATAAATCAGACAGTAGCTTCCGCATCCATACTACCTCACAACTAGATGAACAAGCTACAACATAATCTGCTTCAGCTGTACTTAGTGCCACATAGGATTTCTTCCTGCTAAACCAAGAGATCAAACCTAATCCCAGATTGAAGCAACACCCTGAAGTGCTCTTCCTATTGATGGCACTGCCTGCCCAATCTGAATCAACATAACCCTCTAGGTTAATATTTTGATTCGCTTTATACTTGAGCCCATAATCAATTGTACCCCTCATGTACCTCAAAATATGCTTTGCAACAATCAATTGAACATGTCTCAGATCTATCAAGAACTGGCTCAAGGAGTTCATAGCAAAGCAAATGTCTAGTCTCGTGTTCGTCAGGTACATCAAGGACCCAATCATTGACGATACATTGTATCATCAACTATTGATGATGAAGCATCACTAAATAGATTCGGGTTTGATGCCATAGGTGTGGTCATGGCCTTGCAGTCCATCATCCCAAACCTCTTCAGGATCTCTATTGCATACTTCCCTTCTTTGAGGGAGATTCCATCTGCATTTTTCCACACCTCCATGCCTAGAAAATAATGCATCATACCCAAGTCCTTCATTTCGAACTCAGCAACAAGCTTTCTCTTCATATTAGTAATCAACCCATCCATACATTTTACAAAGAGATCATCTCCATAAAGTAGTAGCATCACTGGGTTTCCATATTCAACCTTGTAGTAAAGGTTGGAATCTACTTTACTCTTTGTAAAGCCCAAACTAGATAGAAACTTGTCAATTCTGTCATACCATGTCCTGGGTTCCTGTTTCAAACCATACAGGGTGTTCTTCAGTCTGCACACATGAGACTCCCTATCATGTGTCTCAAAACCAAGTGGCTGTTCTACATACACTTCCTCTTCCACTACACCATTCAAGAAAGAAGTCTTGACATCCATTTGGTGTATCTTCCATTTCATTACTGTAGCCAGAGCAAGTACTGATCTGATGGAAGTGTATCTTGTTACAGGTGCAAAGGTATATTCATAGTCTATTCCTTCTTTCTGTGAGAAACCATGAGCCACAAACCTTGTCTTATATTTCTCTATGGTACCATATGTAGCATGCTGGATCTTCTAGATCCATTTGGAATTTACAACCGAATTCCCTTCTGGTCTTGGGACAACATCCCAAACATCATTCTTCATGATCGATTGATACTCTTCGATCATAGTATCCTTCCATTCTTTTGGTTCTGCCACTTCTTCATAATTGCAAGTTTATTAATTGATAAAGTCACATAGTAAAGCTACATATTCGGAGCAGGATCTGGTTCTCTTTCTTTCTCTATGATTCTCTTTTGGAGCCCCATATCTTTCCACACCTTAGATAATTTCTCGTACCCAAGAAGGTTTCCTCTTATGAGGATTCTTCTCCTGAGGTGGATCTACAGGTCTTTGTGGTTCTTCAAATTCTCGATCTTCTTCTTGAATTTCTTCATTCATGGTTGTATCATGAATTTTGGGTTCTTCTGCTTCGTCAAGTTCTTCAGCAGGTCTCCTTCTGGATTTTTTGTAAGCTGTGTCTTCATCAAATGTCACATCCCTACTAATGTCGATCTTCTTGAATCCTAGGAAATATATTTTGTAAGCCTTCAAGCTTTCAAAGTATCCCACAAATATACCATTCTTTCTTGAAGGATCTAGTTTTTTTCTCTTCTCTTTTGGAATGTGTATGTACACTGGACAGCCAAATATTCTGAGATGGCTGACTTCTAGTTTCTTGCTGGAAAAGACTTCTTTAGGTGTCTTGTTCTTGAGTACTATCTGTGGATTACGGTTATGTACATACACCATTGTTCTAGCAGCTTCTGCCCATACTTGCATGGGAATATCCTGATCATGAAGCATTGCTCTTGTAGCTTCCATGATAGTTCTATTCTTCCTTTTTGCAACCCCATTATATTGTGGATTATATGGAGTAGATAACTCCCTCTTAATCCCTGATTCTTTGCATAATTCTTTGAATTCATTTGATGTGAATTCTCCACCATTATCTGATCGAAAGGTCTTGATCTTATTTTCTGTGTGGTTCTCGATCAAGGCTTTGAATTCCTTGAACTTGCTGAAAACTTCGTCTATGTTCTTCATGAAGTAAATCCATGTCTTCCTGGAAAAGTCATCAATGAAAGAAACATATTATACATACCCTCTTAGTGAAATTGATGACATTGGTCTGCATACATCGGAGTGGATGATTTCCAAGATTCCTTTTTCCTTTCTCTCACTACTTGGAAATGTCTTCTTTGTATTCTTTTCTTTTGCACATCCTTTGCAGACCCCTTCATGTTTTGCTTGAATTTCTGGAATACCTTCAACAACTTTTCTTGCAAGTGGTAGTGCTCTATAATGCACATGTGCAAGCCTTCTGTGCCAATGTTCATTTGGTTCTACTGTGTCGTGGACCAAAGCTTGTTTTGGATGTCCCTTTAATTTGTATAAACCTCCTTATTGTTATCCAATCACTATTGCATCGTCAATAGTATTTCCTCTTGACCACATGAGGACTTGGCCGTCTACAAATGAAACCCTCATGCCTTTTGCATCCAATGCTGATATGGATAGAAGATTCTTCTTTAGTCCCAGCACAAACAAGACATCCTTCATATTCCTAGACTTTCTGGAGTCTAGCTTGTAGGAGGATTCACCACTACCGTTTATGGGATATTGGTAGTCATCCCCAAGTTTCACCTTGTGGGGTGAATTATGTTCGGATAGTTTCTCAAAGGATTCCTTGAAACCTGTCATGTGTTTGGAATCCCCACTGTCAATAAGCCAATATTTGCTTCCATGAGTGATAGTTCCCATGAGAGTGGAGATCAGAACATATTCATCTTCACTTGAAGAAGCTTCACTTTCTTGTTTTACTCTCTTCCTGGGATGTTCATCATCCTCAGCAGTGTGAGCATGATGTCTTCTTTTGGAGTTCTTCTTCTTCTTGGATCCATTCTTGTTCATGGGACAATTTATAGCAAAGTGTCCTATTTCATCGCATGCATAACATCTGAGTTTGGATGGATCCCTTATTATAGGATTGTTTTTCTGATGAGAATGATTACCTTGGTGATGATGATTTTCCCTTCTTCCTTTCCTGGAGTGTACTTTGAGAGCTTGATCTTCACCTC